>CAEMYA010000260.1:278500-309204 GCA_903131615.1 Diplodus sargus
TTGTTTCTGTGTTTTTCAGCTGCTGTCAGAACGGCCTGGTGTCAGTCTGGACCGTCCCTCAAGACATCTCTAAATTCCCAGAATCCTCTCCGTCTGAGTCAGAGGGATGGTGGGAGCACGAAGCAAAACCTAAATTCATGGTACCTGAATCAATAACTACTCTTGTAAACAAGATAGTGCTCACAGAATTTTATGATTAGAGAGAAAACATAAGATAAACTTTCATTAATCCTTAGAGGAAAATGCAGGTGTCATAGCATCAACACATGAAACACAGAAGAGATGCAGCTAACTCAGCTCTCCCCCCTCGTTGTG
Source organism: Diplodus sargus (assembly GCA_903131615.1). Taxonomy (NCBI): domain Eukaryota; kingdom Metazoa; phylum Chordata; class Actinopteri; order Spariformes; family Sparidae; genus Diplodus; species Diplodus sargus. The sequence continues at coordinate 278,816 of CAEMYA010000260.1, forward strand.
TTTCCCTGCGGTGCCTCGCTTCACCTTCTTTGCGTCCCTTCGTCAGTGGACTTCTTTTTCTTTCGCAGTGTTGACTTTCCACAGTTACTCACGTCGTCCCTCGGTTACCTGGGGATAGTGACCGGGGAAAACAATGCGTCATCCTGTTTTTGTCACACGATGAAGTGCTTCCTTTGTGCCGCGATTCATCCTTGTTTTTCCCGGACGTGGACTGAATATCATGCTGCAAGAGAGGTTTACAGGGAAACAATCTATATGTGGATAGTGTCATTTTCTATAGATGTTACACTATAACGTCAGTATTTACCTCAGAATGAGAAGTTAAAGCTAAAAAGACAAAGATAGAGTAAATGCTTGTATAAAGTGCTGTCACTTAATATGAATATGTGAAAATAGACAGTCCACAGATTGCTGTAGGTTATAAATCCCTGGACATTTTAATGAATGTTGCCTCAGTTTAAAAATATCCCTGAACATTCCCAAAGATTCAGAGCAGTTTATCGTGCCACGTATTCCCTCTGTACGTGCACAGAGTCCGAGGAGAGATGACAGAATCTGTGTCGGTGAAGACGGTGCGCTGTTTGATTTGCATGCTGTCACTGTGTTGCAGTCTTCCCGGTGGTCAGCAGATGGAGCGGTTTGTGTTTTCCAGCTGAAGGGTCACATCACTCCGGTGAGAACGTTGGCCTTCAGCCCCGACGGTCTGGCTCTGGCATCTGGAGGAGTGGGAGGCCTCATGAACATCTGGTCCCTGCGGGTAAGACACACACACACACACACACACACACACACACACACACACACACACACACACACACACACACACACACACACACACACTCACACTCACACTCACACACACACACACACAGATGGAGGTGAAAACACCCACACAGGATGTATAGAAGCACTGCAGGTTGAACACAGGTAAACAGATGTATGTGAAGCTCAAACTGTATAAACACAGACGTGAACAGAACAAATGATTCATCACACACTCGTCTTACTGGCAGTTGTAGATCACTCTGTTGTTTACTGTCACACTGAATGCCTTTCCTCTGTGTGTGTGTGTGTGTGTGTGTGTGTGTGTGTCCAACAGGATGGCTCAGTCCTCCAGACAGTGGTAGCCGGTTCAGGGGCGATCCAGAACATCGTCTGGATCCCAGATGTGGGAGTCGCCGTCTGCTCCAACAGGTCAAAGGTAAGACATCCTGACCTGACTCATGTGCTTCTGGCTGCGTCACCTAAACTAAATTAACATTTATTTACTCCCTGGTCTGCTTAATTTCCAGGATGTGCTGGTTGTGAACTGTTCCAAAGAGTTCATGTCGTCCAACCACGTGCTGGCTACGTGCCGCACAGCTCTGAAGAAGCAGGGCGTCGTCGGCCTCAACATGGCGCCCTGCATGAGGGCCTTCCTGGAGAGGCTGCCTGTCATGCTGCAGGAGCAGTACGCCTACGAGAAGGTTCTGAGACATTTACTTTGACCTGATTCAGGCCAGATTGGATAGAAATCTAGTGGAATAGACCAGAAGCATCTGGTAGAGCAAATGAGCTGAAGAGCTTGAGTGTATGTGTGCGTGCTTATATCCTCTGTGATAAGAGCTGTAGTACTAACATGTTTAGAATAAAGTTCAAATGTGTGTGAGACTGAACGTGACAACCTGACGCTGAGGGTTGTTGAGGGATCTGGGTCAGCAGAGGTGGACCAGGCGACCTGAGAAAAGATGATACAACCGATTCAGGATTATGTCATCTTCCATTCCGTCATCGCAGGTGGTTGCTGATTGTCTTTTTCTTCTTACCGTCCAGCCTCACGTCGTCTGCGGGGAGCAGCTGGTCCACAGCCCCTACATGCAGTGCCTGGCCTCCCTCGCTGTCGGTCTCCACCTGGACCAGCTCCTCTGCCGCCCCCCTGTGCCGCCGCCCCTCCGACACTGCCCTCCAGAGTCCGGCATGGCCGTGTGGTGTGCCAGCGAGTGGGCCTGGCTGGACTGCTTTTCCACTACAGTCAAGGCGGCGGAGGCCCTCGCTCGCGGCGCCACCTTCCCAGAGTCGTTCTCCGTCCCCGACCTGGAGCCGGTGCCTAAAGATGAAATGTCTCTGCTGATGGTGAGGGAGGCGGCTGCTGCTGCTTCAACTGCTGGAACTGACATTTATAATACAATGAACACCTGCTGTTGCGTGTAATAACAGTCTCTGCTCTCTGTTTGTCCAGGACAACAGTAAATGGGGGTCTGGCATGGATGAGCAGATCATGTCCTGGGCCACCTCCAGACCAGAGGTAATTTAGACTGATACCTGGATCAACTGTAATAAATGCTCTCTCTGTTTATCCTGCTCAGACAGTCAGAACTGCTATTTTAAATCGTTCTGATTTTGGTCTTTTTTGTTGCAGGACTGGCACCTCGGGGGGAAGTGTGACGTGTACCTGTGGGGCGCAGGGCGCCACGGGCAGCTGGCAGAAGCTGGCAGGAACATCCTGGTGCCGACCACCGCCCCGTCCTTCTCTCAGGCACAACAGGTACACACATACCTGTTCAATACCATCCAGTAGCCTGTAGTCACATCCACTTACATCACATCAGACTGAAGGAAACATGAGATTGTTATAAAGCTTTAATACAAAAGTAGCACATGCATAATTGTACATTTGTTGAATTGTGATCAAACTGCAGTTTTTGTACAGAAGCTAATTAACCAGCTTCACGTCTGCTCTCCTCCGTCAGGTGGTGTGCGGTCAGAACTGCACCTTTGTGATCCAGCCCAACGGGACGGTGCTGGCCTGCGGGGAGGGAAGCTACGGCCGCCTGGGGCAGGGCAACTCTGACGACCTGCATGTTCTCACCGTCATCTCAGCTCTTCAAGGTGCAGCTGAAATATCTGCTGTTCTTACCAAACGCACCGACGCGGGTTCAACTCAACTCAACTTTATTTATAAAGCGCTTTAAGCAGTCATAGCTGGGACAAAGTGCTGTACATGAAAAGAAATGGAACATAAAACACAAAAACATAGTTCATAGATTCAAGTCTGATCCATCGTATCCAATCAGAATCCTTTTGTTTCTCTTACTGCAATCAGACTTGATTAGTTGAGTGGAACATGAGTGGTCGGAGAGATGTGAGTCTGATGAAAATGAGCAGCAGAAGATATGAAATCTTGATTGAATAATCATCTGACACGTGGAAATAACAGCTCGAGCCTCCAGATTGTACTGAAAAGCTCCAGATGCAGAAGTATGGAGTTGATAAAAGCCTTAAATATAAGTTTTGTATACGCTGAAATGTACAAACAGGGAGTTTCTTTTACTTAAAATCAAACGATCTTTGACTGAGTAGACAGTGGAGCACTTCCACCTGTGATGTTTGTCATTTTAACCTGTATAAACTTCAGCACCTTCTTTAACACCTGTAATGTTTCCGTACCTTCACCCTGACCGTCGTCTTCTCGTCCCTCAGGTTTCGTTGTGACTCAGCTGGTGACATCGTGTGGCAGCGACGGTCACTCCATGGCTCTGACGGAGAGCGGCGAGGTCTTCAGCTGGGGGGACGGCGACTACGGCAAGCTGGGCCACGGGAACAGCGACCGGCAGCGCCGACCGAGACAGATTGAAGCGCTGCAGGGAGAGGAGGTGGTGCAGGTCAGTCTGAACCTCCTCAGGTTGAACTTGTGTGGATTCACATCTATTTTATATTTTTCCTTCTGGGTCAGAGTTACTAACTCTGCTCTGTTTCCTCCAGATGTCCTGTGGGTTCAAACACTCTGCTGTGGTCACAGCTGACGGGAAACTCTTCACTTTCGGTAACGGTGATTACGGCCGACTGGGTTTGGGAAACACATCGAACAAGAAGCTGCCGGAGAAGGTCACGGCTCTGGAGGGATATCAAGTCGGACAGGTAGGAATGAACAACGTTAGAGCCGACTAAATGAAACAGGCGACGGGTGATGATGAGTTTCTGTTGGCATTCAGACTACAGAATCTTTTGATGTAGTGAACAGATGATTGAAGATGTCTCAGAGTTGTTGTCGTCATGCGTTCCTCTTCAGGTGGCTTGTGGTCTGAACCACACGTTAGTCGTCTCTGCTGACGGGATGATGGTTTGGGCTTTCGGTGATGGAGATTATGGGAAACTGGGACTTGGAAATTCCACAGCGAAGTCGTCCCCTCAGGTGAGGCCAGAGTCTCACCTTTGAAACTGATTTCACATGGAGTTGTCAGTGTGTGAATGTCATGACGGTTTATTTTAACATTTTAATCCCTCAGAAAGTGGACGTGCTGTGTGGAATCAACATCAGCAAAGTGGCCTGTGGGACTCAGTTTTCTGTGGCTTTAACTAAAGACGGCCGAGTTTTCACGTTCGGTCAAGGTACGCTGAGGTTTCATGTTTATTGTATGTGATCTGATTTTTAACGTGAACAACAACAAGACAACTGGCAGAAAATTAATTAGCTTTTGTTTTTGATAATTGATAGATAAATTAATCTGTTATTTTCAAACAAATGTGCCAAATATTTCATAGTTTCAGCTCCTCAAATGTGATGATTTGTTTTTTGTCTAACATTAAAGTAAACAGAATATTTTAGGTTTTGGACTCTGATAACACGGCATTGCTCTGTTTTCACTGATTTCTGATAGTTTATAGACTTAATAATGAATAAAGAAAAAAATAATTATAATCAGCAGATGAATCAATAATGAAACGACTCCTTAGTTCTTCTACTTTTGGAGAAAAATGTCTTTATGGTTTTGTTTGACCCGCTTTGGTTCTTCGTAGTCATGAACCTTAATTATCTAAAACGTTTTTGCGTGCAGCAAAAAATACAGCTGCAGTATTTTACAATAAAGTTCATGTTCAGATCGTTTTTGTTCTTTTTTTCTTTGTCATATCGTTCACATATTTGTTTTCCTTCCTGCTGCAGACCGCCTAATTGGCCTCCCTGAAGGCCGAGCCAGGAACCACAACCGGCCCCAGCAGGTCCCGGCTCTGTCAGGGATCCACATCCAGGATGTGGCTGTGGGAGCCGAACACACTCTGGTTCTCTCCTCCACAGGAGACGTTTACACCTGGGGCAGCAACTCAGAGGGACAGGTAACCTGCCGACCCCCCACTGAGAGACTGTCAGTCAGTCTGATTGATGTTATAAATATTACAGAACAAAACTGAAGGAAACTGTCAATAACAATAATGACAGAATGAGGAAACTCTGACCTTCCTCATCATCGGCTCTGGAAATAATTAGTCTCAGTGAATTCAGATCCACAATCTGAGTTTAAAATTCATGTTGTTGTTTACAAGTGAAATAAAAGAACACACCGACGTTAACGCTTTGTACGAAGACGAGCACACAGAAAAGTCATTTTTAAAAATACTTCTTTTTATCCTCTTTGTTTGCAATATTGTTTGTTTTAGTATTTGTAATATCGCTTTCATCAACATTAGCAAATTTACAGTTTTTTAAAAGCGGGTCAACAAATCCTCTATTTATGTCAACATTGTGAAAGTCTGTAAAACGTTGGATAGATTCTTTTAAGTGTCCACGAGACACGACTCGATTCATTGTCATAATTTGAGCCGTTCTGTCCAGTAACATTTGGTAATTCTAGAGGAGTCACATGATTAATTAATTCTATCCTCCTTCAAGTTAGCCGGGCGCTAAACCGGAAGTTAACTGGCTTGGTTTTTATTCTCAGGAAGTCGCTTTTTGGCTTTAAAACTCCACCGAGCAGCTTCATTGGAATGAACGCGGCCCTCTAACACTGTGTCCAGAAATAAAACATCCTTAATAGACCACATCGCAGATTGCTTCTTTATTTCCGTGCCACCACTGGATGTGAATAACACATCATCACTTCACACGGTGAGATTTCACCTTCTGTTTTAGATCAAAGCTGAACTGGTGAAAAACATCCGTGTCGTCTGCAGAGTCGACTGAGCCGGCTGTAAATGCAGAGCTGACACATTCCCACTGCACACAAAAGACTGATCTTAGTGGGATTAAGTGGGATTAGAGTTAGACGGTCCTCACTGTATTGTCGGTCACGTGTTGTTCTAAATTGATTGTTAAAAATCTTTTTACATTTAAAAACATTTTACAAATAATCCTGTAAAATAATCTANNTTTGTTTGTTTGTGTCTGTGTGCGGCAGCTCGGTCTGGGTCACACCAACCATGTGAGAGAACCCACAGTGGTGACGATGCTGCAGGGAAAACACATCCACCAGATCTCTGCTGGACGCTGCCACAGTGCAGCATGGACGGCTCCCTCTGTGCCGCCGCGAGCCCCAGGTGAGACACACACACACACACACACACACACACACACACACACACACACACACACACGTCCTAACATGCCACAGGATGCCTGACACTTCATCCCGCGGGTCAGATTTCCTGCAGCGCTGCTGGAACGTGAAGTTACAGTAAATACCAGACTCGCTGTTGTCAGATGAAGCAGCGGATTGTTTTGGTGAACAAACGCTGAGGAATTTCATGTAAAGGAGATAAAAAGAGATAAAAATACACTTTCAGCCAAACGACTGTTTTAATGGACAGGAAAAATGGAAACATCTGTGAATACCTCATCAGCTGCGACGGAGTTCTGGATGGCTGCCACTCGCCATAAAGCACAAACATATGTTGTTGTTAAATGTTTACGGCTTCGTACTGTATGTACGCTGTTTTATTATCACATAAGTTCAAAAAGGTAAAAACCAAAACGCCTAAAGAAACAGAACAACGTTACAAAACAATGTTTCAGAAGAGAGGAGCAAAGATAATGTTGTAGTGTACGTAACGTGTTGTTAAATAAAAAATCTACCTCAGATGAGCTTATACAGAAACATATACACACTCTCATATACAGCTATTTTATTAAGACAACAAAGAAAAAAAGAAGATATTATACTCATGGATGAGCAATTAAGGGTCGTTAGAGCAAATTGTGATTAAAACTCTCACAATACAATTGAACGAATTCAACAGTCTGAAAAAGCCGTCGAGCTCGTTGATGTCTGTGTTGGTCTCCTGATTTATTTTGGTTATCTAACACTGTCACTTCAGCTTACAAACTGTGTCCCCACAAAAACAAGTTAAATCTGATGTGTGAATACTTCAGATTCCAAACAAGAACCACAGAGAGAAGTTACCACCATTTAATCATCTGATCTTTGCGTGGGACGATCTTTTAATTCATTGATTGTTATTATGTTCATGTTTTTATGTGTCGTCTCTGTGATGCAGAACAAATATTTGTTTCCTGACAAAATGTTTAAAGTTAAAGTGATTCCAGTTTGTTTGTTGATAATGTTGTTTTTGTTTTTAAGTGTTAAGAATGTTGTGATGATTATCGGGATAAAATAAGGAATAATAATTATGTTTGACAGGATAATCAGACGTGTCGTCACTTACCTGAATATAAAACATTTTCCTGGTTTGTGACGACAGTTTTTACACGTTACATGTAGAATTCAGTCTGATTTGTAGCAGCAACCCATGAAGTTGAATTTTCTTGCCCCTCCTGTAACACCTCCCTCCTCTCTCTCCTCCTCAGGCTCGTCGGTTCCGCTCCAGCTGGGTCTTCCTGTGGCGGTGCCTCCTCAGTACAACGGGCTGAAGGAGGTCAGCATCGAGGCGGTCCGGGCTCGTCTGCGACTCCTCTACCACTTCTCCGACCTCATGTACTCATCGTGGAGGCTGCTCAACCTCAGCCCCAACAACCAGGTCGGCACAGAACCAGGACACAGAAACTTCTGACTCCACCCTGATCAATATGAAATGTTGTTGTGGAGCTTCAGCTGTAGATTTAACAAAGTTTTGTTTTTCTTTGAGAAGATTTTACACACAGAGGTTGTAAATGAAACTTGACGTCAGGCTGAAGATGAAGATTAAAATATGGAGAGATTTTGAACTTCTAACTGTCCCTCTGCAGAGCTGTACGTCCCACTACAACGCTGGTACCTGGGGGATCGTTCAGGGCCAGCTGAGGCCCCTGTTGGCCCCCAGAGTCTACACTCTGCCCATGGTGCGCTCCATCGGTAAGACCATGGTGCAGGGGAAGAACTACGGCCCCCAGATCACCGTCAAGCGGATCTCCACACGGTCAGTTGTTCATGTTCATACTCACGTTTTTAAGATTTACATATTTTTGTACAAACATGTAGTTTGTCATGTTCATTGTGTTAATTTGTCTGTAACTGCGTGCAGGGGTCGGAAGTGTAAACCCATCTTCGTGCAGATCGCTCGTCAGGTTGTGAAGCTGAACGCCTCGGACCTCCGGCTGCCCTCGAGGGCCTGGAAGGTCAAACTGGTGGGAGAGGGCGCTGACGACGCCGGGGGCGTGTTCGATGACACCATCACAGAGATGTGTCAGGTATGTTCATGTTCTTTAAAGCGGTTCTTAGTCATTCAGGAGGTCACTGACGTCGTCTGATGCAGCCATGTTTCTCTGTTTGTAGGAGTTGGAGACGGGCGTGGTCGACCTGCTCATCCCCTCCCCCAACGCCACCGCAGAGGTCGGATACAACCGAGACAGGTGAGGAGAAACATTCAGGCTTTTCCTCCTCATCCCCTCGAGCCTGCATCCAGCTCCATCACTGATCGTCTTGCTCTGATCCGCATAGGTTCCTCTTCAACCCGTCAGCCTGTATGGACGAGCACATGCTCCAGTTCAAGTTCCTGGGCATCCTGATGGGCGTGGCCATCCGCACCAAGAAGCCCCTGGACCTGCACCTGGCCCCCCTGGTGTGGAAACAGCTGTGCTGCATCCCTCTGCAGCTGGAGGACCTGGAGGAGGTGGACCTGCTGTATGTGCAGACGCTCAAAAGCATTCTTCACATTGAAGACAGCGGCATCACCGAGGATAATTTCCATGAGGTGGGAAAAACTTTCTGGTGTTGGTTTGGTTTATTTATTCATTTTTTATTGTATTCTTTATTTAATGGGAGATGTGAGTTCATTCTATATTGTGAAACTGACACATATTATAGAATAAATGTCTTCGTAGCCGTTCAGTTTTATCTTAACTACAGAGTTCATTTGATTGAAAGAAGAGCAAAGATCTCTCACTGACTTCTGGAAGAGTTTGACTCCAGCAGCTGTTGATCTGATTGGCTGTGACAGACGGACGATTCGTCCAATCACCTGCCAAGTGTTTCTTTTTAAATAGCCGCCCCTCTACGGATGGTTCTGTGTAACAAACCATGTTGGTTATGATGATTAGCTGTCGACATGGAAGTGAAGGTTTCGTGGAGTTGCTGCTTGATATCTTTTACTTCATTTAAATACAACTCGATAATAATCTTTGTAAATTAGCTCTGATGTTTCTCAGTCTCATCTTCACTTGTTTCCATGTTTCTGTTGCTGTATTTCATGGATGTCGGTCGGCGAGCGTGTTGGAAGATTCTCAGTTCTTCCTACAAAAAGTCTGATCGGTCGATTGTTTTCATAAACCTGAAATCTGCCTTAAATGAAAACTAAGTCTGGAACCAGAATACACGTTGATATTGATGCAAAAAATCATATCAAAATCCTAAAGTGTCATTTTTACTTTATTTATCCAGGAAAGTCCCATTGAGGAAACATCTCCTCTGCCAGGGAGTCAAAGATCTCAGAGGCTGATATATTATCTTAATGTATTTGTATCATAATGATCTGTATCGACACAGATTCAAGAACCTTTCAGGTCATTTAGAAACGGAGGCTCCATTACAGAGTTTGTCCACCAGAGAGCACCGACCAGTTTATTAATTACTGTAAAACGTTCCACTTACTGCAGGTCGTTATCAAAACTGTGTGACAGACGAACTTCAGGATCTTATTTCACACACATCAGCCAGAATAAAGAACAAACGCATCAGTATGAACAGTAACAGTAGAGTTATAATCATATAGTCAGTGTAAAAACCATCATATTTAGAGATTAATCGATTAATTCTCTGATTGCAGCTTCGTAAATGTGAATATTTTCTGGTTTCTTTCCTCTGTGACAGAAAACTGAACATTGAGTTGTGGACAGAACAAGATGTTTGAGGCCGATACACTGATTTATAAGATGAGAGAATAATTGTCAAATTAATCAGTAATGACAACAATCGATAGTTACAACTGCGGGTTAGGGTTAGGAGGAGGTGACAGAAGCTCACACGTCCTCCAGCTGAAGTTCAGATACTTCTGTAGAAACAGACTCTATTACTTTTACCAGAGAATCACAGTGAAAGTATCTGTACTGATGTGCAGAGTTATAAAAGAGAGTGACATCACAGAACTAATCTGATCGTATAAACTAAGATGATCTCGTCTCTTCTGTTAAAAACCCGATGAAGTCAAACATGTCGGTCAGATTTACAGCCGAGATGTAAACTGGAGACTTTTACTGCGTATAAAAACTGAACCAGCGTCACTCCGCATCCTTTACGGCTCAGCAGTAAACACCAGTTACCTTCACGTCCTCACCTGCTGCGGATCACAGCGTCACCACACTGTCTTTAAGATTAATCTCCAGAGACTCTCAGGATGTCTGATAATTGTTTTGGCGGCGTGGGCAGCGTGTTTACGTCTCCTCGGCCATGTGAACGTGTGATTCAGCAGGATCTCACAGATAATAAGCAGCCAGCTCGCGGCTTCGTCAGCCTGTTTTTATTCCCACACGGACCGAAAGTGTCACAACCCAAAACAAACTTCTAATGATGTCACATACCATCACCGCGCCACACCCGGCTGTGACACGCTGTGATTTATAGGAGGTTCGTCCTATTTACAGCCAGCAGAGTTGAACAGTAACCCTGAAGCGGGACACTGTGGCGGTGGTGTTGAGGGGGGCTCTGCTCTCTGCTGGTACACTCTGTTCTTTCCCAGCGCTGATAAAACATCAGCACGTCTGTGGCTGCGCTCGTTACTGACAGACCACACACCCCTCCCACCACACCCAAAAAAATACCCACAGCGAGGCTGGCGCGAGCAGCAGAAAGCGTCCCGGAGCCCCTCGTCTGTCCAAACAACCTCACACAACCCCCGCTCTGTAAAGCCGCGCTCTGCAGGAATGCCAGCGCCGCTGTTGATGCAGTATATCCTGCCAGGCGGAGCGCTGGCCCGCTCCCAGCCCGCAGAGCAGGGGAGGTGGTGTCGGAGCCACAACACTGCACGGCTGCTCCGTCAGCCAGGCCGGGGGAGGAGAGGAAGGGGCTGCATCTGCCGCTTTGGCAAGAGAGGACGGAGAGAAAGAATCTCCTGTTCGCCTTTTCTGTTGCTCTGACTCGATGTCAGACGAGCGACATTAAAACCTGTCGCTGCTTCATCGATCAGAGAATAAATGAAAAGATCAGTTCAGCTCGTGTAACCGATCGGTTTGCATCATTAATCCAAAGGAAAACTTTCACTGGAGCAGCAAATCAAATAAAAACAGTTCTGAGAATAAATGTTCTGCTTAATTATTCATAACAACAGTCTGAACAATTTGATGTAACGTTCACAGTTCGCTGACTCGTTCTGTCTGAATGTCTGCGACCGCAACAAAGCAACAGCCGTCTCTTCTGGACAACAGCTGCCGGTTTATGTTTCAGTATGAAGAATTTAAATTTGGCAGACTTTATTCTGTAACTCTTTCAGAAACGTTTCAGCTCAAGATAACTGGGCTGGTTGTGTCTCCATGATGGTGTGAAGCAGCAGGACAGTTACGTTCACGTGTTGATCTGATGTTTCTGTGTTCGTCCTGCAGATGATTCCTCTGGATTCGTTTGTCGGGCAGAGTGCAGACGGGAAGATGGTTCCCATCATCCCCGGAGGAAACAGCATCCCGCTCACCTTCTCCAACAGGAAGGAGTACGTGGAGCGAGCCATCGAGTACCGGCTGCACGAGATCGATCGACAGGTACGACAAAACCTCACCTGAGCCGAGAGCTGCAGAGAGACGACGCTGCGCTGCGCTGCGTGATGATCGCTGAGATCAGATTTCATCGTCTCGTCTGACGGATGAATCTGATCCTGCAGCAGACTGAACGCTGCGCTGCAGCTCCGTGTGTCGTCTCCTTGTTGTTGTCGTTTAGATAAAGTACAGAAAGACTTTATCTGACAGAAATATCTCTGGTTTAAAGGGTCAGTTCACTCAAAATACAAAAAACTAAGAAAAGGACACTTCAAGCTCCAACAATAATATTCCATTAATCTTTATTATATCAGACGAGTACAACTGAGAAACAAACAACCACAATCTCATCACAAGGTCCATTTAGTTGATGTTAATGTAAATGTAGATGTTCATATTTATTAAAATCTGCTGAGGAAGATTAAATAATGTGATTAAAAGCTGATCAGCTGCTAAACGAACCTGTTGTGAGACGAAGAGTCATTAAAACTCTCAGACAGACGTCATCAGAAACAGGATGTTCGTTCTGTGAAGTGTTTTTGAGAACTGGAGCTGGAAGAAAAGTAGATTCACTCATTAGCAGATCAAAGTTAAACATTTAGGAGCCACTGAAACTGAATGTATTCATTAAAATGATTATTAAAGCAGAATTTCTTCATTTCAGCTTATTAAAAGTTCCCTGCTGAGTTTTTCTGCAGGCAGCAGATTTTACTGAAACATGTTTGAATCTTTTAAAAACTGTTCTGAACATTTTGAAACTGAGTTGTTGACATTGATGTTAACTTCCTGTCAGTCTGTTATCTGGAACATTGTTGGTGTAATTAATAACAGAAACCAAGACCAGAAATCCACAAAGTACCTTTAATTTTGAGATACTAACGAAAACTTCTCTGAGTCGTCTTATAAAACATTTTATAGACCAATAAATGTTGAAACTTTATAATAAAACCAGAGTCTGATACCGTCGGGTCTTTCTAGCATCTTATTCTGCGTTTTATTCTGTAAAAATTAAATGTTTTCCCAACAGTGTAAATCAGAACATATATGACGATCTCAGATAGTAAAAACACTTCAGACACGTTTCTGATCCGCTCAGCACAAATAGAACTAAAACTGTCTGAGCGACTGGAGTTCAGTTAACATAACGGAGATGTTGATGTGCGTCCGACATGAATCCTCTTCCTCCGTCCTCTCTCAGGTGGCGGCGGTGCGTGAGGGAATGTCGTGGATCGTCCCGGTGCCGCTGCTGTCTCTGCTGACGGCCAAGCAGCTGGAGCAGATGGTTTGCGGGATGCCGGAGATCTGCTGCGACGTGCTGAAGAAGGTGGTGCGCTACAGAGAGGTGGACGAGCAGCACTCGCTGGTCCAGTGGTTCTGGCAGACCCTGGAGGAGTTCTCCAACGAGGAGCGCGTCCTCTTCATGCGCTTCGTCTCCGGACGCTCGAGGCTGCCGGCCAACACGGCCGACATCTCGCAGAGATTCCAGATCATGAAGGTGGACAGGGTGAGTCCGTCTGACCTGATGGTCCAAACAAGTCAGGACCAGCACCGTTCACTGGACCGGCTCATTTCTTCTTCTTTAGGCCCCAAACAGTCAGAAAGTTGACTGGACGGAGGTTTGATTACTGGGTGGGACCGTTTAGAGTCAGACGGGATGAAACCAGAGATGTTGTGTCTGTTATCAGGACGTTCTTCACGTCTGTCGTCAGACTTTTACACCCTGAAGCTTCATTTAATCGGGTTTAATCAACAATCCACCTTCAGTTGTATTTTATGCTAAGCTAACTGCCGTCTGAAAATATGTTGATCCTCCTTCATCTCTTGGACAGAAACCACATTTCTCTGTATTTCCCCAAACTTTTAATTCTTCCCTGATTTTTCTGTTTGGAAACGTCTCAGATTGATGCATGATACAGATTATTTTCAGCCAAGAGCTCAAAATGTCCTGCTTCCAATAACCGATAGCTGATGTTTGTGCAAACCTGAGGATAGTTGAGGCCAAGATTTAATGAAAGGTGGATGGTTTAATATTTCAAAGCTTTAATAAGATTTGTTGTGTTTTCTCTGAAGCTTGTGGAACACGACTGCAAACTGCAGCGGTGTTTTCTTCCTCTGGTTCAGTAATTTGAAGTTTGATCTGGTGTCGATTGATAGCGATACTAAAAATGTGAAACATAAACTAATGTTTATGTTCTCTGTTTCCTCCTCAGCCGTACGACAGCCTCCCGACCTCTCAGACCTGCTTCTTCCAGCTCCGCCTGCCTCCGTACTCCAGCCAGGCCGTCATGGCGGAGCGGCTGCGTTACGCCATCAACAACTGCCGCTCCATCGACATGGACAACTACATGCTGTCCAGAAACGTGGACAACGCCGAGGGCTCCGACACGGACTACTGAAGCAGGCGGCCTCACACACACACACACACACACACACCAATAAATTATTAAAGCAGGAAGAACCGGGCATGGACCATCAGAACACACACACACGGATCGTCATCACTGCACCAGTCGTAGGAAACTCCTGAGCAGAACGGCCACTTTTTAAACCATTTTATGTACTTTGAGACGGCACAGGTTTTCATTTCTCCTCGTGGTTTATTAGCAGTTTTTAAAAACGACACAAAAATCCACACGAGAAGTGCATTTAGTGTTCATTTTCCTTTTCCATCTCTCCACATCCCATTTTCAGGGTTTCTGCATGGAGGTATGTTTATTTGTTTGGAAATGTGTATAGAATATTCAAACGAGTGGTGAGAAGAAAGATTATTGTACATTGTGTAAAATGCTTCATTAGGAAAATGTTTTGCATATTATCCATATTTATTGTTTTCATTGCCGATGCCGAGTTTCCCAAAGCATACACACAAAAAACAACAACAATAAATGCTGCATAATTGATCTGTTGTTCGGGGTTTTTTCTGTTCAAGCTGAAAAAAAAAAAAGAGTCACACGATTCCTTTCAGAAAGAAACGTCACATTTATTTCAGAAGTACAAAATATCACAAAGGCCGTCAGGGAGTAAATAAACCGTGAAAAACTATTTACAGAAAGAAAAAAGCTCGACACGTTCAGATCACTTTCTGTATCTTTATACAAAACTCACATGTGGTCGTTACTTTGAGAGAGTTTCTGTTAAATCGAGTCGTATGAAGGGAAGAAATAAACTGTTGTAACCACAAGCTGTCGTAAATAAACGGCTGCGTCGGAACATCACTGATCACGTATTTGTCGATGTGCTACTCGTGTTACTGAACGACACAAAGAACTCGGTCCGTCATCACTGTTCCTGCTGCCGAGTCTTTACTGAGCTCGTCACGTCCTCAAACTGGACCAACAGATCAGCTGCGTCCTGCATCTGGATATATGATGTTGTATATCGTTAAAATACATTTCCTTTGTTTCAACGGCACTTAGAGTTTTAAATTATAAGTTTGCTGCTGCAGTTATTCGTCCAGTTCGTTCAGTATCGGCTTCAGATGAACCAGGAACAAGTTTTGTTTCTACAGAACGAGACCGAAGCGACCAGTGAAACCTTCTCATGTAACATGTGAGTCTCGTATTTAGATTAACTAGAAACAATCTGAACTCAGCCTTCAAACTGTGGCAGGAGTTGTTTCTGTTTCTCTGGCGTCCCTGCGATCGAACAGATTTGCTGTTAATTTAAGTTCTTTACGTTGACCGAACCTGAAACTGTCACACCAGAGACGAGAAAGATGAAAACAGTTTGATGATCGAAGCTCCCGACTGCCTGAAGTTTCAGTTACTGAGGGATCGAGAAAAGTTTCCAAACTGCAAACCACACAGAGGTTGAAGCAGAGCTGAGCTGCTCAGTGTCGTCTCATGATGAAGATGCTCTGATGTTCACAATATCTGGTGTTCTCAGGCGGCCGTGGAGCCGAGCGCGGGTCTGTGTCGTGGTGTCAGCATGAGGTAGAGGAATCAGTTCAAACCTAAAGAGGAGCAGATCGAACGAGCTCACAGTCCGAGTGCTGAGGTACGAAGCTGTCGTCTTTAGATCCATGAACGCTCTGAACTGATCACGATCCCGTCGGCCAACATCGCTTTAACCTTTGAACTCAGAAGATGAAAAAACATCCAACTCAAACAAAAAACTCACTCCAGCGTCTCCTCTCAGTCGCTTAAACCCGGCTGGATTATTTTCTCGTCAGCTGTAGATTTTAAAAAGATGTAGAAGACTTTGAAACATGCGCTTTAAGGCCTTTAGTGTCTTCGGGAAGTCGCGGGCTAAGACGACCAGCCTCCGTCTCCCAGCGTCCTCGGGGCGATGATGCTCTCCTTCGCCTGCAGGAGTCGTTCCAGACACGGCGAGCTGATCTTAAAGGGCAGCGGCCCGCGGACCAGACGAGGCTCGGCGGCTCGGCGCCGCGGAGGCCCCGTGTGGAGGTCAGTGCTGGAGGACACGGCGTTGTCCTGGGTCACTTCCTGGAGTCTGCAGCGAGCTGGCAGAGGGGAGGCGGAGGCGGCGCGCTGGCCGAGTGTCGATTCGAGAGATTTCAGGGAGCAGATGGGCGACATGTGGAGCCATTTGAGGTGGGTGGAGGAGTACGAGGCTGCCGGAGGAAGCTCCACGTCTGAGGAGGGCGGAGGAGGAGGAGGAGGAGGAGAGGCACTGCAGTGATGATGATGCTGCAGAGAGAGAGAAGATTTCACATCATCAGAACATGTTCAACCAACAGCTTCAACATAAAGTCTGTCAGCTTTAACTCCGTCAGTGAGTTCAGACGGTGATGAAGTGTTTTATCCAGAGAGAAGAACCCGTCAGAACCTGTCAGCAGCCTTTAAACACTTAAAACCATCAGACAACAGGATCTTGGCACAAAATGGCCGCTGGACTGAGGGTTTAATAATAAAATCAGACTCATAAATCGTTATCAGGAGGAGTTCTCAGTTACAGGATGCAGTTTTGGCATCTCAACAAAAATGTTTGAAATTTAAATTCTGTGCTCAAACATTTTGTCCAATCAGAGACTCAACAGGAAGTCCACGACCCGGAGTCCGGACCGACAACACGGGTCGAGTCTGTTGTAAATTCACTCTGCGACTGGATGAATGAAGCTGCTGTCTGAGGAGGTTAAAGGAGCAGTCTGTAGTTTATGGAAATAAATCTTCAATGGCTGATTTTCTGCTTAAACAAACTAAATAAAGAAACTCTCCTTGTTCTCATGACTGAATAAACAAACGATGACAACTTATAGTGTTTTACTGTGTTTATGTGTGGCGGACCCCGCCACCTTTCAAGCTTTAAACACTGTTCTGGGACTTTTTTCTCCTCTGAGAGCAGCTTGTTTACTCGCTGCTGGAGAAACGTTTGTATTTTTACTTGTATTGTTGATATTGTAAATACAGGACGTGAACCGTGTTGTGTCATTTCCTGTCAGTACAAAATGAAGTCGGTTCGGTTCTGGTGAGACGACTCTGATGGAGCGAATCTGGAAACAGTTTTCGAGTTTGAGTCCGATGGAGACGCAACGAGTCCGTGAATCTTTGCAGCTCTGGTAAATTAATTCTGTTAGTTTTGGGACGCAGCCGGATCTTAAAACCCCTAAAACTGATTCCGGACTCGGTCCAAGAACAGTTAATTTATTATTTGGTTCTGATCTGAGACCAGCGGGCCAAGACTAAGAAACAGAGAAGAGCAGAAATCGGAGCGGTGCGGCCATGATTTGTGACTCGTTCTACGTCTTTAATTTGTTTTCGGTGGATTTATTCTTCGGGGAGTCGATCCGCTCTCCTCCTGCGAGCCGCTCTGGTTTTTCCCCTCATTATCTGACCTCGACTCTTCTTATGAAACGGAGCCGCCAGTGAAAATACACGAAGCCCTTCAGTGTCCTCGTCCAGGGTTCAGTTACATAAGAGACCATCAGAGACACATTACTCACCAGCGAGTCTCCAGCAGCAGCAGATTAACTGAACTGTGCAGGAGATTCAGCTTTTATTGACTTCAGCTCTCCCTGTTCTCATTACTGACTCACATACCTGTTACGTACTTAATCAATCATCAGTCAGGAGACGTCACGGAGCTCAGAGGACGTTTTAACTCCTCACATGTTCAGTAACTTCTGACCCGTTTACCTTTTGTTTCTTCGCCGGAGATCCGCCGCCGTCGTCGCTCTGCGTCACAGCTGATCTGACGTGAGGGAACCAACTGTGAAGCATTTCTTCTATTTTCAGTAAGATACTCAGGAAGCGTCCGCTGGAGGAGAGAGAGACACGCAGACGTTACAGAAGAACTCGGATCCTTCAGAGTCAGAACACGTTCCTGCAGCTGATCCAGAACCGGCTGTGAAACACGTCCAGCAGACCAGATTTTATAAACTCTTCATATGTTTTATGTACAAAAAAATCTTAATTTGTAAAGAAACTAAAGCTGTGTGTCAGATTACTGTTAATAATAAAACTAATAACAGTAATTGATTAATTTAAGGATGTTCTACTTTGTAATCTAGTAGTAAGTACTGGAATATCTCAGACGAGTAACTGAGTAAAAGTACTCAGTTACTGTTCAGCCACATGCCGACAGCAGGAGGTGAAGCAGTTCAGGGACGTCTCGCCGGCGGCCATTACATAAAGCCAACGCCGCGTCTGATTGGTGGACAACATGTAACAGCACAAAGACTGAATAAATCAAAAGGACTGTGTGTGTGTGTGTGTGTGTGTGTGTGTGCGTGTGTGTGTGTGTATGTGTGTGTGTGTGTGACGCTATCTGAACACACGACCACATGCGAGCGTCACATGACGCGTACGGAGGAAGACAAGTGGAGCATGTTCAGGTCCACATGAGAAATGTGACCACGCTGCACACACACACTCTCTAATACACACACTCACACTCTAATACACACACTCTCACACACGTGGCAGCGGCGGGGGAAGGCCCTCGTTCCATTCACAGGCTATAAATAGAGCAGTAAGCCCTGGAGCGCTGACAAGGCCCCGCCCACTGCTCACAGCCAAGAGGCGGAGCCAGACACACACACACACACACACACTCTACTGTAATAACCACCAGCTCGATTCAACGTCGACTTTTCTCTCCGTTTCACACATGAAGACGTTCACGAGGGAAAAAGAAAAAAAGATTTACATGTTTTTTTCTTACTGGGTGAAAAAAAAAATATTCAAAACATTTTCAGGAGGAATCAGTTTTTTTGGAGCGAGAATTAAACAAAATAATTCTTGTTTGACACACGAATAAAAATGTTAAAGAAAAAAATTTACTTGGTTTCATGATAAATAAATTTCCCTGATGAAAACAAATTAAATTCAGTCTCACTCCTCCAGAACTCAATCTGCTCAGTTTCACACATGAAGAATAAAATAATTCCCATCATGAAACTTCTGCGAATGTTTTTTTGTCCTGAGAAGAAAACAGAATGATTCCACTCGGTTTCAGACAGAAATGTTTTCTGTTGTTACGGATGTAAAAACAGGAACATTCACAGTTTATCCTGCAGCAGTTTGAGTCCTCCGTTATAAACACGGCTTCATTTGTCCCTCTGGGCTTCCGTAGAAAGACTTCTGTATCTGTCTGCTTCTTTGTTCTGCTGTAACTTCCCTCCATCTAAAAGTGAAGCACTGATGTGTTGTTGCAGTAACGTGTTAACACTCAAACACTGAGGTATAAAACTCCTCGACTTCGTTGCTGGAAATAATCTCAGCCAACTGATTTTACGGCCGACAGCTGTTGATCCGCCGCCACGTTCTGCCGCCGCCGGCGTCAACGCATGCCGGCCCAGAAACATCCAAAGGTGTTCTGGTGGTGGACGGCTGGAATGTTTCCACACACACACACACACACACACACACACACACACACACACCCTGCAGGTGTGTTAGATCTGACATCACTGCCACAGATCTCGGTGTTTAAACGCAGATGTTCGTTTCGCTGCTCACACGTCAGTTTTACTGTAAACCAAAAGAAAATGTTCAGTCGGTTTGTTTTCATCGAGGGAAAGCAGGTCAGATCTGAGGAAACAGCTGACCGGCTGTCACGCTGTTTTATAAGAGATTAAAATCCTCAGTGTGCTTCAACACCACGACCGTCTGAAAACACATTTACAACCACGTGAACATCTGACGACCGTTCTGAGTTTCTGAGAGCATCAGTCCAACATTCACGCTCAGCGGCTGAGCAGAAGTGAGATGTTTTTCTTTTACTTTGTGCGTTTACTGCTGAGAACGACTTCGAGGAGATGATCCATCAAATACTAAAAAATGTAAAATGTCAATCTGACATCCAACTGAGACAAAACCCACATCCTCCCTACAGGCCCTCCGAAGAACGTGAACAGAACCGGCGCCGGCTGACGCTCGGCTCTCATTGGTCAGCTGGGAGAAACTCGACAAGTTCTCTCAGAACAACAAAAACACAAATAAATAAGTGGAAATAATCTAAACGCAAACAAACAAAACAGCTGTCGGCCGCCTCACATGGATATTGTGAAGCTAACATGTTAGCATTGTGACATTTTTGCTGCACCATTCTTATGCAACGAGCTCGCTGTTAGCTTTAGCTTTAGCATGATGCTAATCCTCTTTCTTGGTATATTATTAATTCATGAGTATCCAGATTAGCGACTTCAAGATACAGAAACTCCAGCAGGCAGCTGAGAATTGTTTCTGCTGATCCATTTTATAAATTCTAAAAAACGTAATTTAAAAATATAAAAGTTTTTTACAACCAGAACGTTTTTGTTTCACATGTGGAACCGAGTGGAAAAAACAAACTTTTTTTTTGTCCCCAAGAAAAAATAAAATCCTGCACTGTTTTTTCTTGTGGAATTTTTCTTTTATTTTGAATTTTTTTCTTGTGGAAAGAAAAAAAAAGTTATTGTGGAAACTTTCACATGTGGAAAGAGTTTTTTTTAAATATTCCTGATTTTTTTGTTCTTTTCCCTGTTTAAAACTCCACACAGGAAAATGTTTTTGACTTTTCTGATTCCTTCAGTTTCTCCAACGTGTCACCTTCACACACTGGAGGACAGAAGCTGTCGTGCAAAGTGCAAAACTGCTCATCAGGAGAATCTGAGGTCCAGGATCCGGCTCACTGATACTTCAGTACAGAACTGAAGCAGCCGGGGATTCGAACAAACAACCTCCTGAGCTCCAGATACTGGTGACAGAGCAGCCAGTCTGTCGGGTGTCGGGACCAAAACATGCTTCTATAATAATTTACAACCGAAGCTTTAACTCCTGAACTCCTCCGTCTGGATGTAAAAGTCCTTCGACCTTCACAATAATTCGTCTTAATCTGCTCTGAACTGCGTCTGCGGCGTCCTGATAGAGTCGGTGAGCCGTTAATCACAGACGAGTGAATTAAATGACCTTCAAATGTTTTCCTGCGATTGTGGAACACACTTCACGGAGCACATTGTGCTTCTCGCTCCACCCGTCTGCATCAAAGGCTGAGAGCTGTTAACGGGCCCGACGGAGGCCAGCTGGAACCGGCTCAGCCAGAATGTGTGTGTTCAGCTCGTTTGAAGCGCCGGAGTCGTTCTTCACGTGTGTGACGCGACTGCAGGTCGTTCAGAGTGCAGCAGGACCGAACGAAGAGAGACGCTCACCTGACATCACACAGAATACAAACAGAACCGGGTCTTCGTTACGTTAACGGCTTGTTAGAATCTTTTTAAATAAGATTCATGTTTCACTTTCTCTCATTAAAGGAGCGAACAAACGTCATCTTACTGTGTTTTATATTATCAGCCTCATGATGTTTACACACTCCATCAACCTTTATTTAGACTTTAAGATATCCAACTTAACTGGAAGGAGTCTGTCTGTCTGTCAGGACCGACCCGGAGTTCTGCTGACGGGCCCAGACGTTCAGAGTCGAGCTCTTGAGATTTACGGGACATTTTTATTAACCGTCCGTTACGAAAGCCAGAAGTCCACAATGTGTATCGAGATGTTAAAGGACGAGTTCAGCCAAAAATGTAAAAACCCAGAAACACAGACATCTTCTCCTCACGACTGTGAAGCTCCAGAACTGTTCTGTGGACCGTGAAGCTTCACACTCCATCGACGTGGATTGAGGAGATGATGACAGTTTTCCTTTAACCTTTACAACCCGTCTCTGAAGCCCAGAACTCTTTAAGGTCGACTGGAGATGTTTGTAATTTCTTCTGCTGACCTTAAAAATCTGCAGCATGGCTGACGTCACTGAGACGTCCTGGTTCTGAACAGCTCCAGTCTGGACCTGAGGAGCGGGTTAAAACTCCTCAGAATATTTAGTCTGTCTGTTGTTCTGCTGATATGATGATGTAATGATGAGAAACCACACAGTGAGTCAGTCGGGTCAGTCGGGTCAGTCGGGTCAGCCGAGTGGTCGACCAGAACCGCGCTGCCCTTTAACCGCCACTAATGCTTCTGATTGCTGTTTGTCTGACCCGTGGCCTCAGTTTCTCTGACCCGGCTGACTCGGACAGAGATGCAGATTTAACCCTGCAGATGTGGAGGTGTTTCTCAGGTACTTACCCCAGGTTTGGATTCTGGAGGACCCCCATTATTCTCTGGATCCGGTCCATCGCGACGCTCTCCTGGAAACTGCTGAGACCTGCAGGACAACGAGAAGAGAAGCCCGCTGTGAGCGCGAGGAGACGAACGCCATCACGACCGCCGCCGAGCTCGTCACGTCTTTATTCTGACGCCTCGACGACACAGAAGCAAAAACCCACTGCAGCACTTTAAACAGAACCTCATCAGAACCACAGTTGTGTGCAGCCCGCCGTTGTTCGGCCCGTTTCTCACCGACGTCTTTGATCTCCGCAGCAGTTCGAGTGCAGACGGACGTTAAACGACTCGAGGCGTCTCTGATCCGTCTCACACTCACTCGGCTTCTTTCATCAGTTTTAATTATTTCCAAACGAACACATTAAATTTAGAAAAGAATATTTTAGAATCACTCAGTGAATCAAAAGGAATAAAAGAATCTGTTTCCATCACCGTCAAACAGTTTTCTCATGAATGCTGGATTGTAAATCAGTTATTTTATGATTATAAAACATCATCAGAACCACGACCCGACTGCGCTCAGAGTCCTGGAGGAGCGAGATCTTTGATAAGAAAACATTTGTTCTTTTAAAAAAAACCTGAGAATCTTTCCCAGATTGAAAAATAAACATTCTGGAGATGTTTAATTCCATTTTATGAAACAAAACTGAAAACTGTCTTTTCTCTCTTTTATCCCGTCTGTGAAACTGAGGGAAAGAAAATTTGATCCTAAAAATTTTGAGGAAAAAAACTTTTTGTGTGTAAAACCGAGAAGAAGAAAATAATCACGTCATCAAAGGAGTGAAAAAAACTTTCTGTCTTGAATAAATTTTATGTGAAAAATTCCAAGATTTATTTTTCTTCATGCGAGTGGAAAATATTGTTTTCAGGAGATTTTTTTTTTTTTTTGTGAAAAACTTTTAACCCGACTGAAAAATGTTGTTTTTCATTAGAATTAATCTTGTGTGTAATTTTCAAGAATTTCATTTTTTCTGAGATTTTTTTTTTTTCATGTGTAAAACTGAAGAAAAATTTAGGGGACAAAAAATTCCTACTTTGTTTTTCAGGGGAACTTTTTATTATATGTGTGAAACCGAGCAGAATAAAACAACTCTTTTCAGACATTTTACATGGAAAGAAATGTAATAATTTCATGTAAAATCTCTGAATCTTTTCAACAGTTAAAATAAATTTAAGACATTTTTTTTTCTTCATGTGACGGAAAAACACATTTGTGAGTTTTTTATTTTCCAGAATGAACCGAAGTGAAAAAGATTTTGTTTGAGAATAAATTTCATGTGTGAAATTTCAAGATTTTGTTTTTTTGCTTCATGTGAGTAAAAATAAATAAATAGCAGGTGGAGTTCAGCACCTCCTGATGTTTAATGTTCAAAATAACAGCAGAAGCTTCAGCTCCATCGAAGCTCAACTGCTGAGGTGCATTGTGGGAAACCCGTCTTTACTCATTAAACACATAATCTGAGGAAAGTTTGTCTCTGCGTCTTTTCATTCAAACACTCATCGTTCCACTCAAGTTCCTCATGATGAGGGTTCAAAGTGCGAAATGTTCGGACACTTTCGGTTTCAGAAGTAAAAAATTGAAACACTTTTGTTTCAGAATGAAACACCTTCACCTGAAATGTTCTGTGGTCCGAGAAGCTTCACCTGACGTTCCATCAGCGTGGAATATTTGGTGAACTGTAACTTTTAACTATTCACATTAACCTCAGAGAGCAGCTGAGGTTGTGAGGGTTCATCCTCTGTGGAACATGAATATCTGGATCAAATCCCTCCAACGCTCCCGGCTGCAGCGTCGGACCGTCAGCGCAGCAGAACCAACGTTCTCCCCGATGGTTTGATGGAGGAGAACATCCGCTGAGATATAATCAGCCGCTCTGCGTCAACCGTCCTGACGCGGCGTTTATCTTTAGAGCAGGACGTGTGCGTTAACGAGCTGCTGCCGGAGGATTAGACACTTACGTTCAGAGTACCTGCCCGACCTCAGGCCCCGCAGGATGGACGACAGCGGCTGGATGAAGCTCTGCAGCTCGGCACACTGTGACACAGAGAAGATAAACCAGTTAGCATCTGCGCTATCGCTGCTGCAGCACGCGGAGCGCTTTCTAATAGCCACTTAAGTGCAGCCGTCCGCCGCAGCGCTGCTTATTGCTCTCCTTAAACCGAAGACAAGATTACACACGTTACATAATCACCCAGACTCAGCTGATAATGTGTGTGTGTGTGTGTGTGTGTGTGTGTGCAGCCACATGATTAACAGCTTATCTGAATTTCTTCAGTTTCTCATTTTGTCGAGGACTCATCGATTCTCGGCTCGCTGACTGATCGTCCATTAGTCCCGTAAAGCACTGAAGGTGAACGTCTGTGAGGCTTCGATGAGATGATGTAGGAACTTCACACGTGGCTCGTCTTCAAGCGTCACTCTCAGACGGACACACGAGATCCTGCAGCAGCCGACCGCCAAGAAAACCGGCACCGTCAGATCCTCTTACAGCGTCTCCACGCCACCCTGCAGCTACTGTGTCAGCTCGAGTTGTAGCTCACTTTCCCTCCACCGTCTCCATCTCTGTTATTGATTTCTAAGAATGTTTTACAACTGCGAGGCAGCAAAGAGCTGCAGGTGGAGACGTGAAGGCAGGTTTCATCCTCCGTCTCTGGAGTCTAGTCGATGTGTTCGAGGCCATTTCAGACATCAGTGCCTCCAACTGAGTGACGAGACTTCAGAGAAGACGTGTTTCCTGTTTCTGTCTTCTGAACGTCTCACAGGTTTTTACAACAAACGAATAAAAAGGTTCAAATTTGAGGCTACGAGATACAATAAACCTAAATATGATCGACTGTTCGTTTCATAGATGTGACGTTTGTGTTTGTTGTTCCAGCCTGGACAATAAAGTTATTCTACTGTTTTTAAATACGGTTAAAAACAGTGATTGACACTTTAAACTTGATTTAAAAAGTCTTGAATCACACACATTATTTTCACTGCTGCTGGAGTGAGATGTTCTGCTCCTATCTCTGTTGAGAGCTGCACGTGCTCAGTACAGACGAGGAATCCACTGACCGTCACGTTTTTATCATCTTTAACTTCAGCGCCGACTGAACGACGCTCGACAGAGACGGATGGAAAGTTAATCCAGCAGTTTTAACTTCAACACACATCACACCGGCTGCTGTCTTTCCACGCCTGAGGATCCCTGCGGATCTCTGAGGATCTCTGAGGATCCCTGAGAATCGGGTCTGGAGCCGACAAACACCCGAGACGACAATACGGTCGACTGTTCGCGTTCCAAAGGAGGACAACAGCCAGCTGTCAGAGGGTTTTCAGTTCAGTGTTGAAGTTAAATATAAAGCCTATAATTAAACTCCAGAGCTGTTTGAACAGTAAATAACAGATTCTTACTGTGAATCCACAAATTGATTTATATAAAAAGTGCTGCACCTTGTAATTTACTGCCTTCCTGTCGGTAATAAAAGGTTTTTAAACTCATAAATAAAGAAGAAACGCGTAAAGTGAGAACTGAGCAAAGATACAGACGTGTTTCTGTTCAGAGAAACGTCACCGCGTGATGAATGTCTGTGTTTATTGTGCAGAGAAGAGAAGAAACAACCAGAGATTTATAATCAGCAACATGTCGCGGTTAATTAGCGGTTTCTGTCTGAAGTTTGCTGAGTTCAGCAGCTCTGAGCTCCTGATCAGACCGAACACAACGAGCAGCGAGTTTTATCATCGAGTCAACTTTCTGTTTTCTCTTTTAACCGACCGACTCTCGCCGTCTGATCGACGCTCAGGATCGTCCACACACTCGCTGAAACGTGGCGTTTGTCTCAAACCGCCGTGACTCTGCAGGAGGAAACACCTTCTCACCTTCTGAGTGAACAGCTCGTCCTCAGTGTCCGCTGGAGGTTTTCTGTCCCGACCGGCGCCGTGCGCTCTCTTCCTGCCTGATTGATGCTCCGACGCCACAGGAAGCGTCTGCGGAGTATAAACGGAGGTAAATCCCTGAACTGGACTGACCGCCGGCGTCTGCAGGGAGGCTGGAGAGTCGCAGCCGGCTCCATCTTCACAGTCGCAGCAGCAGCAGCCGCTCCTCCTCCTGCACCACCTCCTCCTCCTCCTCCGGTGAGTCGCTGCACAGTGGAGGCTGCTGGGAGGAGGAGAGCGCCTCAGTGGCGACGATGAGGATGGAGAAGGTGGCGCCGGCGGCTCCTCCGCCCGCTCGGGGCTGAACGTCTTCGGGCCGTCGTAGTCGTCCTCATCGCTGGCGAGCCAGTCGATGGAGTAATCCGAGTCCGAGGTCGACATGCTGGAGTCAGACTGAGCCGGCAGGAAACATCCCGGACCTGCCGCACAAACACAGCAACAGGTCAGAGGTTCTGTTCATTCAGCACCGTCAGAACAGAACCGTCTGCAAACAGTACGGAGCTTTAATTAAAACCTCACAAAGATACCGAACACGTGGACACAGACGATGAATCACGGAAATTAATCGAATCGTCATTCGGTCGATAAACCGTCAGAAAAAGGTTAAAAATATCGATCAGTGTTTCAGTTTACCGTCACCGAGCAGAGAAACCAGAACCTCATACTCAAGAGTCAAAGAGTTCAAACTACTCGTACGATTAATCAGATCGGTCGACATGAAATCGATCGATCGTCGAAACTCGACTGACGATAACGTGTCGTGATCATCACGACAGGAATAAAATAAACTCTTCCTGCAGCTCAATTTTATAACACAAAATAGTGTAAAATGTCCTTTTAATCGTTCCCAAATAACAAACTGATGCTCGATACACATTCTGATATCGACACACGAGCCGATAAACACATTTTCTCTTTGCATTGATCCTTAAAACGTAGATATTAAAACACACTGACGTAACAGAGACGAGACATTCTAGTCTAACTCAACACAGACTGTCCAAAGTGATATTATGTCATTATAACCCAGAACCGGGCTTTATTCTTTTACATCAGGTCCTCTGGAATAAACACACAACGTCACATATTAAACTACAAATACTTCAAACAACACAAATATATTAATATATTCACGTTTGAGCAGCTTCATCAACTCTTCAGCTCCACTTTGAATCTTTGAACGACTCTGAGTGGTGGAGTTGATAAGTTGAGCTCGGTTCTGATCCAACCAGCTGCTCTCACCGTGTCAGTAAGTCCCAGTATAACCAGTACACGAGCTGACAGGACAGAACAGAACCGCAGCGCTGTGGACCGACTCAGCCCAGCAGATTAAATAACCTCCTCTGCTGCTTCTTCCAACTGGGCGGCAGGTCGTCATTATGTAACACACACACACACACACACACACCTGTCTGCACTGAAACATGCACTAACAACAGACAGCACCAGATGAAATGGACCCGACCTGAGTGTTCAGCGCTGCAGCGCCTCGTCTCAGCCCGCAAACATCACCTCCAGAACCCGGCTTGTAATTTTGGCGCAGCCTCCCCTCACCTCCACCTCTACACCACCTCCACCTCTACACCACCTCACCTCCACCTCACCTCGTGCTGTGTCTGGTATGAAGCTCTGGGTCCAGGTGAGCTGCGCGGTGTGAACGCAGCAGCAGCAGCAGCAGCAGTTTACCAGAACTGAACGTGTGTTTCTCCGTCCGGTCGGTGAGTTGAGGACGCGCAGCCGCCGTGTGGTTCCGTGTGTGTGTGTGTGATGGAGTGGGACCATGAAGCCAGCAGACGCAGGACGGCAGGAAGGCGGGCGGAAGGCAGGAGTCCCATCCAGCCCGTGCAGCCTCTCCCTGGGCAACGTGTCGGCGAGGGGCGGGGCTCCGGTCCAAACCTCCCCGCTCCGCTCTGCTCCGCTCCGCCGGTCCGGAGCCGCTCACCCGCCCAGAACAGAACTCACACACGCGGGCAGGAAACAGCCTCACGGCCCGCAGTCAGCAGAACCAGCGCGGAAAAACAAACAGAAACAGGCGACACGGACACACGTGAGCGGGCGGTGACGTCACACTGTATCACGTCACCGCCTCCAATTAAGCTCTCCCATTGGACCAGAGTCAGACTGCAGCACGTGACGAGCGGCGGGGCTAATTAATGCTGCGTTAACGGACTGCAGGAAATGTCAGGATCAACAGAACAGCATGTGTAGATATACACATATATAATAATAATAATAATAATAATAATAGTTAATATTATTATTGATAATAATATTAATAGTGATTATATATATATATAAAATTATATTAATAGAATTATATATATAAGTATATTAATATAATATAAACACATATGTATAATTATATTAATAGAATATATATATTTTGATGTAATATAATAAATATATTGTATATATATATAGATACTATATATATATATAGTATCTATATATATAATGTTTTTTCAATCTGATGACTGATCAAATAAATCAGTTTTAAAATGTATATATCTATATAAATGTATCTATAAGAACAGTATTTGCCCTAATAAATGTCGTGTAAAGGAAGAATCACAGTTAAAAGTACTGGAGTAAACTATGTAGGCTTTTTACTTACATTCCATAACTTACTCGAACATTTACTCAGTTACTTGTACATAAGAGTATTTTCCATGTTGTGTAACTTTATACTTTTTACTCCACGACATTGATTTGTCTGAATAATTACAGTGAAACATCACAGAAAGGATCCGAGTACTGTTACTTTTAATGATGGTACATTTTGTTTCAGATATTTTCATCAGATTGTTTTGGTACATTTGTGATCGTGGGATCTTTTTCTACAGCGTGGTGTCGATTCTTTTACTCGAGTACATTAAGGATCTGAGTACTTCTTCCACCCCGGGATCGACTCAGTTTTGGCGCCTCAAGTGGTCAATCGAGGGATCTGCATTTTATTTTTTGAGGGTATTTAATCATCGGCTTCATTTTTCTTTTAAAACCACACATAGTTGTTTTTACATTTTCTGCTTGTTTGCAGATTAAAAACAAACGGCGTGTTAACAGCTAACTTCAGAGCTGGTAGGTTAGCGCCAGGCTAGCCGCTTCTATCTGCTTCCAGTCTTTATGCTAAGCTAATCGTCTTCATGCTGCACTGACTGTTTATGATCTTCTCATATCGTTTTTGACACCAGAGAAGTCAGTGTAAGACTGAATCTCCATTTATTTCCAGTGAATAAGAGAGAATAACTACATTTCGTCAGTGCAGATAAATTAATGACGAGGCAGCAGGAATATCTTCCAAACACTGTAAAGATCTTTGACACGAGAGGAACAAAGTGTTCAGCTGTTTATTTAATCAAAGATCAGCAGGAACGGAGTGTTTTAACTAAATCTCGAGAATCTGTTTCCTGCAGGATGTTCAGGCGGCTTCGCTCTGACACTTTGTTCGACAGCGACGTGTTGGATGGAGTTTTTGTGCCCATCACAGAAACGACTCATCTCCACTCTGAGCTTTTCTACTTTAACCCGACTGGAGGACGAACGGAGGCGATGAGGCCCGTTTCCTGTTCGTGGCCTCGCTGCCAAATGTGTCACAGCCTCAGTGGTCCGTAATAAACGAGCGAGCTGCAGGAATGTTACAACTATTCAATCATCGCTATAAATACACGCAGGAACCGATTCAGCCGCTCTGCGCGGTGACTCATCGGTGAGCGACGCACGTGTTCGGATCCTCAGCATCAAATGTTTCCTGCACGTTTGTGTCTGGACTTGTTTACGACACATCGAACTTCACCTTGAATGTATCTTCTCGACTTATAAAACAAGACAAGACAAGATGAGATGAGATGAGACTTTATTGATCGCTGATATGGCTCGTCCTGTTTACTCCTGCAGCAGCAACAACAACATCAGCTGCTCTTGTTTTCACTTTATCTGAACACAAACATCTGAACTTTCTCCTCCTCTCAGCTTCAGAACAGCCTCGTTACTTTAGTTTGATGCCTCTGAGGTGAATTCTGGATTCTTGTTATTTCCCAGCATCAGCAGACTGATGTGGACCAATCAGAGC
>CAEMYA010000260.1:322725-366874 GCA_903131615.1 Diplodus sargus
TCTATTACTTTACTGGAGTCTTTTTTAACACAAGTATCTGAACTGGAGGACAGACTGTGTGGACCGTTGTCACCTCTGAATGACGTTGCCTGACAGCAGGATATCAAAGTGCTCTGATGAAACCATCCGGGGAGTTAAAACGAACACGTGTAAGCAGTTTATACGCAAACGTCACTTTGTGGTGAGAACATAAAAATGTTGTTGCATGAGGCCCAACGTGTTGTGATCACCTTCAGACATTTTTGTATCATAATACTGTGTGTGCTGATTGTACCTGAACTGTTTGGACTCAATCATCATGATCAAATCGGGCTTTAAATCATGTGTTGGTTTCCTGATCACAGACCGGTCCTGGACTAAGTGGACTCACTTCTTCTGTTGGACCTGTTAGCGTCGCTGCTGATCCTTTAGCAGAGCTCCTCCTCAGGTCACAGGTCACTTCCTGTGTGTGTCTATTGTGCCCAAAGTAAAGTACCTCAAACGCCTCGCTGCTGCTGTGAAGTACGAAATGATGTCACAAAACCGATGAGACACATAAAAACTATCACTGTACAAATACGTTTCATATTTTACAGTTTTCCTTCTGCTGGAGCCTCTGAAGCCCGGTGAGGACGCGTGAGGACGCATCGGTTACTGGATTCCTCTGAATAAACACATGGCGAACACCATGGCGAAGAGCTGCAGAGACAACGAGCAGAGAGACAGTTTCAGACAGACAGACAGGACGACAGGAAGGAGTTTCATCAGGTCGGATGAAACTTTTTCTTAATGTCAAAAACACAAAAAGATCAAAACCAGGAAGACTTAAATCTTTAAATGACGTCATAAATATTAAATTAGATTTTAAAGAAGGTTCAGTAATTTCTTCAAACAGCTGCTCACTCGTTTGTATGAAACAAACCGGAGGAAACTAGCTGTGGACCGATCTGGTGCTCAGGTGAGTGTCTGCAGCAGCAGTAGGACGGAACGTTTCAGTTAAACTTTATCTCAACTTAAAAACTCAAATCTAACCTGTCAGGTGACACACAGACGTCATCTTAGACATCCTGTTATTCTGTTTAATTAATCTCACATAACTTGTTTTAGGGTAAAATAATCATCTCTGTCTTCAATATGTAAACAAACAACAAGCAATAGATTATCAATCATTTAAATACGGTGAGAAATCAGAGTACGTACTTCGATTGTCAGCACGACGATGGCGAGAGCTCCTGCTGTGTAAATGTACGTCTCAAAGTAGTTGACCATCGCGGAGTAACAGCCCTGCAGGAGGAAAACACGGGAGTGAGAAACGATCGCAGCGGAAAAGCCACAGCAGCGAGTCCATTTGTCATATTATATTTTAGTTTGAATTAAAATGTAAAGGAAATTATGATACAAAACAGGATGGAAATAATATTTAGATCAATTAAGAAGCGATAGAAGGTTTCAGAGAAGTCACACAGATGATGTGTCTTTAATTAAAATCATTAATACAACAAATAAATAACTGAATCATAACTCCCACTGCCTGGGAAACACTGACTTCATGGATTTCATTTATCATATAATTTAAATGATGTTAAGAAAGCTAAAAAACATTTTGCTGACACTGTTTTTCTCGAGGTCACAGTCGATGAGGAAGTTAAATTAAAATGCTGCTCAGACACGAACGCTTCAGTGATAATAATAAAACACATCCAGGACTTTTAGTAGAAACTGTGTATACGTCTCTTAAAGTGTTGGTGAGTTAGTGGGAGGAAGGTGTTTCCTGTAACGACCTTGTTGTGCCTGAAGGCCACGCTGCCGCTCACACACTGCTCCACGCTGCCAGCTCCAAGGTAACTGTTCCTCTGGCAACAGGCCTCAGGGACCATCTTACTGGGGCTGAGGAGCCTGAAGAGACTCTCCTCGAAGTCCTCGGGGCCGCTGACGCCACAGCAGTCGAACTGCACACAGAAACACAGCGGGAGGAAGAGCAGCGTGAAGGACTGTGGCGCTGATGGAGCGGCATTAACGGAGTGGTGAGTGTAAAATCAATAGCTCACCGTGGTCATGATGGCGTTCCAGGTGGACGTAAAGACGTCGGTGTTGTTGTGACCTTGGTAGTGACGCTTGAGCTCCCGGCTGAAATACTCTCTGGTTAACTGGACCGACACACAGAAAACATCTCGGGTCAGGACGTCACATTCTGACCAGCAGGTGATAATGATAAACACAGTTTGTAGAATCCAGACTCACGTGTTCCCTGAAGAGGAACGCCAGGATGGCAGCAGCCAGCTCAGCCAGGAAGATGAAGAGGATGAGCATGAAGAACTGAAGAACAACAAGAAGAGCAGAAACAGTCTGAACAAATGCTTCAACACAACCCAGATACACTTCACACAATATAAAACACAACATATTGTGTATAGTATCATCCTGCCTGTTAAAAACTGACTAATAATCTTATAGTGGTCGTGCAGATACACCTGCGTCCTGCAGAGGGCGCTGTTGTATCATTGGACTCTGCTCTTATGTAACTAACAACAGGGATAAAAGAAGGATGAACAGAAACTCTAACTCACTTCATTCTTGTTACAGTTTCACCACTTTTGACCTCTTAATTAACACGTTTTGATTAAATTAAACCGGATGAATCTGACACAAGAAGAGTCTGTAACAGAGTTTCAGTCCGTGCTTTTATTAATCTTTTCGAGCAGATTGTTTCTATAATAAATACATGATGTGTGTGTGTTTGTTTCCCTTCTTCCTGTGTGCTTTTTCTTTAAATGCTTTGATTATGATTTCAGTTTGGAGTCTCGACACATGAGCCGTGAGCTGAGAGAGATCAAACACATAAACAAATGCATAATTAACACGCATCGACGTTCGCGGCTTCACTACAGACTCATCGTGCTCTCGCTCTGCGGAGCTGATGAGTCGATCAATACTGAAGCACAACAAACGTCAGCAGCACCCAAACATTTCATGATGTTACAACTTCTCTTTTTTAACCATAAAAGCAGTGAAAGCCTCTCATCAGCAGTGACTCACAAAGAGCAGGAGGCATTTGTTCTCCCTGATGGCTCCGCAGCAGCCCAGGAAGCCCAGCAGGAACAGCATGCCGCCCATGGCCAGGATGACGTAGACCCCGGTGAACAGGAGGGGGTTCGCCGCCACGATCTCCCTGAAGCCCATCGGGTCCAACAGCACCCAGATGCCCACACCGAGCAGGAAGGAGCCGCCCAGCTGGGAGAGGGAGGGTGAATTATTCAGTCAGAGTGACGTCATCGTCATTTCACTGTAGTGAGTTCAGATCCTCCAACCAGCTGACGAGATACTGATGGAGAACGTGCACGAGTAACTTCAGCTCGTTGTTCTGCTGTAAGTGTTGGTGTTGAAACAAACACGTCTGAAGGAAAAAAGTGTTGCCAGAATTCAAAAGGTAGCTTCAAAACTACAGAGCACGACCGCCAACTGCTGCTAAGTGTCCCGGTTAGCCGAGTCTGGCTGCTACACTCAGCCTCAGACAGGAGGCAAACTACAGAGGTGATTTACACTACAGAGGTGATTTACACTACAGAGGTGATTTACACTACAGAGGTGATTTACAGCGGCTCTGACCAGAACTGTGACTCCGGGACGAGAAGACAGAGAGAGAGAGAGTCGGACATCATCAGCGTGTGGAGACAGAACATTTTCACATGTTGCTCTGTGAACTGAGGATTTATTTGGACTGAACCAGAGGTGACTGTGGAGACAAACCAACATTGTTCTGGTGACTCTGATTTAGATCAGGTCCAGTTTGAATGAAACCAGTTTCACAATGAGTTAACGAGGCGATTAAGCTCCTCTTAGTTCAGTCAGAGAGAGAAACTCGATTCAGACGGTGTTTGGTTGTATTTTTCTGTATTCGTCAGGAAAATATGTGTCAAAATATTAAATTTCTTGACATTTTGTGAGTTAATTTTGCTGACCAAGTAGTGAAGCGGCTGCTTTCAGACGTCTCAGCTGAAACTACATGAGACCGTCACCTCTTGTGGTCCAGAGTGGTGTGAGGAGACAGGACCTGCTGCGGCAACGAGGCAGATAATGACTGAATTTGACTGTTTTTTCAGGAGAACTGTTTCTTTAATAATCCATCCTGTGTTTGTCTTATCTTATCCAAATTTTATTCAACAACAGCTGAGGGTGTGTGTGTGCGTGTGTGTGTGTGTGGGAGAGAGTGGGCGAGTTGTGTTTATCTGTGTGTTTATGTGTGTGTTTGTTATGTGAAGCTGCTTTTGTTTTCATATCTTATATCAGTAGTTGTGTCTGTGATGCAGCGTCTCCAGGGTGCATCGCTTCAATCCATCAGATCAAAGAAAGAAACCGCTTTTGTACATTATGTTCTGAAGTTTAATGGACATAAAACTATATTGAAACAAATCAAAGTCGCTCTGAAGGTTCAACTGATGTTGAACAACAGAAGAAGACGACAGTGAACTCACAAAGATGAAGAAGTTGAAGATGAACATGAGGTACTTCATACAGCTGAGGCAGTCTCCCTCCATGGCTGAGCCTCGAGCTGAAACCTCGCCCTGCCCCTGGAAACACACACACACACACACACACACACACACACACACACACACACACACACACACACACACACACACACACACGGTCAATTATTGATTCATCGTCTGACAGAAAATTGTGGACTTTTTAAACAATTGTTACATTTTTTGTGAAACTTTTCCAGGAAACATTAAAATACACATGACACTGTGTGTACATACGTGCATGTGAATATACATTCACACACACACACACACACATACTTTGTACAATCTAATAATAAAAGTGTTTAATGTACAATAAGATCCATCTGTGTCATTTTATTACAAATGAAAAGCATATAAATATATTTTGCGTGACAACAGTGGGATGATTTTGAGGTATATGATAATAATCCTAATGTGAGCCACAAATAACGATATTTAAAATGAAAGCTGCTTTATTTTATATTATAACAACAATGAAATGACGATCTGTAGATGAGAGCAGGAGGATGACGTGATGAAGGTCTGATCGTACAGATAGTTTCCTACAGCTCCACGAAGCTTCATAATGTTTATCAGCTCGTTGTTTATGTTTCACAACTTTACAGTCGAGGTCTCATCAGCGTGAACATCAGCTCTGTTCAACAAACCAGCTCCAGCAGCTCCAGCAGATCCTGCACAGCTCAGAGATGTTCACACGCATCAGGTGACACAAACAGCATTTAATTCATGTTCCTCTGTGACTGCTGGACGAGCGAACAGGAAACTCGTTCTGTGTTTTTAACAATGTGCTGCTGCAAAAAAATAATTTAGTTTTAAATGAAATAAACAACAACAAAAGAAAAACCAACAATGCAAACAAACCAGTTCAAAGCGTTCCTGAAGATTCACTGACGACTGTTTCGGTAATCGATTACTCACTTGTTGAGGCTTCTGGAGTTAATTCAGTTGAATTCAAGAATTTACACACAGAGGACGAATATGAATTCTCTTGTTTGAACGTGCTGGTGATAAACTGTATCTGTACGCAGCGCGTTACATCACGACTGCATTCAGCGTCCATGTGAGCGAACACAAGCAGCAGGACGGAGAAACGCAGGATGACACATCGGCAGTCACAGTTTTTGTCAGTCGTGGGGACGCGACACTGACAGCATGTCCCTGTGGGATCGTTTGACACATGGACGGACGTCGGCTGGTGCTGATGAGGACACGTCGCTGTGAGAGGGGCCATCGTGGGGGTGTGAAGAGGACCAACTGTGCACTTACGGTCCCTGATGGTGTTTACCAGTTAAAACCAACATACAGCCACCTGTCACAAGTGAGCAGACGGCCGGCACTTCAGTTTGAGAACTGCAGATCTAATCAAGAGAATCAAGTTCACTCATTTGACCAAATTAAGCTTTTGAAATGATGTTTAAGGTCATTTAGATTCTACTAAAAACTATGTTTTGCTCATGTTAACACTCAGTTCTTCCTCTATCTATTCAAGGAACAAAACATTCAAATCTGCACAATAAGCACAGAAAACAAAACATGTCAGACTACAAGATTTGAAAATAATGACGCATCACACACCTCAGAAAATTCAGATTATTGTACCCGAGGGAGCAAAGCACCTCTGCAGTACTGACGAGATAACAACCACAGTTATCACCCAAATCCAAACTATCACAGGCTTAAGACTGGACCTGCAAACCCGCCACATCATCAGATAATCTGGGCTGAACTTCGGTATCGCCTGAGGTCCCAAACACTGGTGCAGCAGCAAGAGAGCGTAACAGAGAGACTCAGATATCCAACATTTCTTCTCTGCATCTTCAGCCAGTTTCACTGCCAAAGACATCGATGTTTCTCTCTCTAACAGCCGCAGTGAGACACCTGGACGAGGCTGCATGTTCATATTCATAAAGTCAAAATATTGTCTGTTTTATCTTTCAGTTGTTAATATAATAAACACAATGACACGTGTTTCTGAAATGCTTTTCCATTCTTTTCCCTCCAAGTATGAACTACTTTTATAAAACTGTCTTGTTCTAATTAATAACAGAAAATGACAGTCTCTGAAAACGAGTGCACGTCCTGCACAATGATGTAAAAAGGAAATTCTGGAGTTGGTTCCTCTGGTTGTCAGGTTTCTCTGATTAGAAGTGCGGACTGGAAGCAAACATCCGTCCTGATTCTCGTTCCCGGCCGACGAGCAGTTAACACCAGTAATTCCTGCTTATTTACCTTCTCGCTCTTTGTCCAAATTTGCTGAGCTCTCGGCTGTGTTAATGTGTATTTACGGCTAATTTGACCGCTCTTGTTTGAGGCTTTTAGCTTAATGACGTAAAACGCCGGTTGCTCTGCTTTCACTGCAATTAAACCCTGCCAGTGCACTCTGGGTAATTGCTGCCTCTCTGGGCGAGGTCAGGGTTAATAAAATAAGGGTACGCACGGTGCGCTGGGAATTTGCACACGCACTCAGCAGTATTAGCACATCTTTGTCAATCACTCATGTCAGCACAATTACAATTACGCGGATAGATGTGTGATTGTGAAATGAACAAAAGGAAGACGGAGAGTAAAGAAAACAAACAAGAAAACACAGAGAGCTGTCAGAAAAAACAACACGAGCATTGTGACGATGTCGGACGAGATTACAGACACGTTCGCTGCTGCCGTGTGACAAAGAGCGACGGCAGAAACAGACGTCTTGATTAAACCAACAGGAGGCATAAATTAAAGTAATCATGATGTAATCAATCATAATTAGATTAATATAATTATAATTACATTTGAAATCAAAAACAGCTGTTGAACGCTGTTGAAATGTAAACCAGCTGCAGGTTTAATGACTCCGGCTTCTGCTTTTTAACACCGAGCCTGCTGCAGTCTGACAGCTCGTCACTGAGAACATGTATGAAGCTGAAGGCTGTAATTTTCCTCTCAGACTTCTCCTGGTGACGGCTGAAGCCACCGTTATTAAAGTCTTCACCACGCTGAGCTGTGTGCTCTCAGAAAGGTTTTTTTTAAAAAGCAAAGTGGCTCCGGACTGATGCAAATCATCTGCACGAAGACGCGTTCAGTGTTTTTCCTTTCAGAGGAAACACCAAGAAATAAATGACCAAATATTTCTAAACTTGAATTTAAGACATTTAAAGAGCTAATAAAACTCTTCCTCAGTGGGATGAACACACAGGTGATACATTAATGCACATTTGCAACAGATAATTCACTGTGTGAAGCTGATGGGAGGCTGCAACAATTATCTTCATTATTGATTTGTGCTCCAATCACGTCTTCAAATTGCTTCTTTTGTTAAGCAAACAGTCGAAAACACAAAGACTCTGCTCTTACTGTCAGACAGGACAAAGAAAAACAGCAAATCCTCACATTTAAGATGCTTTTTGGCAGTGTGACAGCAACAAATGATCAATAGTTATCAATACTGACCAATATGAAACTTTCTTTTATATATATATTTAAATCTCACTGGAGAGTTTGCGACACTTTCTTTATGAACCGACTGCTTCTATAAGCAGCGGATGGAAACGAGCTGAACACATTTGCATATTTTCTTTTGTTGATTTTATGAAAACTGAGCGACATTCTGGATCTGAATGGAAACCCGACGTGTTTCCTCGCGAGCGTGAGTACGACGCATTCGGTTTGTTTTGGAGCTGAACTGAACTGATTTGCTTTCTTTCATCGTTTGGAGGATCTGAACGAGCAGCTGCTCAATAACAGGTGGGAAACATTCATCAGCCTCTTTTCTCCAGGAGACAGGTGTACGACGCAGATCCACTGCAGCGAGTGTTTCATCCACTCAGTTCACTGTCGGACTCTTTCTGTCTTTCTCCTGGTTTTTAAACACACACAGCTGTTACTGTAAATGGAGGTTGTTTTAATTAGCGTACGTTTATTTTAAGTTATAGATGATATGATGTTACACTTCCTGTCTGCTCTGCTGGAGAACTGGAACTAAAGTTTTACAGATTTTCATCATCATCCTTTTGATTCTGTGTTTACGTCTTCGTCCTTGTCTGAAGACAAACAGCTCTTTCTGTGATCACAACACTTCTTTCACTGTTGCTGATCTCAAACTGCTCAAATTGTTTCGTAATCACAACCATCACTGTGTTTCTGTCTTTGTAATCACAACAGCTTGTTGCACTTGGACGTCTGTCGTCTTTGCAATCATAATTTCTATTCTCAGAAAATAATATGAAAGCTGGTTTAATGCAAAACAACTTTTTTGTTCTCCCCGACAGGCCTGTGTTCCTCTGAACTGTTCCAAATCAAATGTGTTTGAATCAGGTCTGATTACTGCAGATGGAAAACAAACTGCATGCTTTTTGCCCTGAATCACCTGCTAACTGCACCTTTAGTTCAGGCGGACGTGCTGCAAATGTCTGTAACTCGACGTTGAAAGATTCAAGATCAAATGTTTTATGGTGCATTAGTGAAAAAGGTTTTTCTGTTTCAAAACTGGTCGTCCTCTTTCTGTACTTCCAGTTTCAAGTGTGTAAAACACACAAAGACACACACACAGCGCAGAGTGGTGCTCAGGTCCCATTTAGCAGCTGTGGCTCTTTTCAAAAATAGGTCTGAGGGCAGCTGGGTAATTTCACGCAGCCACACAGAGAATGGCCACAAAATAATTCCCTCTCTGCTCTGCGGTCATGGAGAATCGCTCTGGTTGGATTCAATAATCCTGCAGCCGTTTCCTGTGGGCCGACACTGGAGATCCTTCAGGTGTTCGGTGCGATCAACTCGCTCCGCGTCTGATTATTCAGGATTAAATGTACATATGTATCAGCACCTGGTCTGTGTTTTGTGCTCCCATGTAATCAAACTGCTGAAGCTTTAACTGAATACATAAATACACGACACTGACAGGGTGACTGTTCTGTTGAGCTTTAAACCTGCATTAATTTACTGTTACTATCTTATTAAACATGTTTGAAGTTATAGCGAACAGTTTAACATCCAGCAGTCACTTGTAGCCGGGTTTGTGTCCAACAGACTCCTTTGAGTTCTGGTTTTGTTCTCCACCAACTCCTGAGACAAATATCTTTGTTTTAACTCATTAAATGCGACGCTTCATTCAGCAGCTCGTCTCTAACTGTGTCTGTCTCAGGTTTAAAGCTGGACAGGTAGCATGCAGAGGGTTTTTAGAACTGTTTTGATAAAAATAGCTGCTGGCTGCTGCTGAAAAGAGCAGAGAGTGAGTCAAAACAGTGCGGATGTGGGAAGAGGTGAGCAACCTGCCCAAAAATATAATATATATATTAAACTGCAGGATTTAACCTCAGTTTGGAAATTGATGCTCCTGAAAGACTTGAAGCCTGTGAATGTCTCCATTTGCACCTTTAAAACACGTTATTGTATTGAAGGTATTTCGTTAACGGCACAAACTAACCTAGCAGCTTGTTCCTCTTGTGAGATCTGGCAACACTGTCACCTACTGATCGACGGGATACGAAGGACAAAACACATTTCAATCAATCAAAACACGCACACGGCACATTAAAACCCAAAATGAAAAGATTCACTGAACTGTTCCTTTAACTATAAAGAGATTCATTTTGCTGATGTAATATATTTCACTTCAGCTTTACTTTCACAGAGTGAGTCTGAGCAGTCGTGTTGTGGGTGGAGGTGAGCGATCGTTCTCTGTGGGTTCATCGCTACAAATGACCTCATTCACATTCACCCATTTAGTCCAGTGTTGAGATAAAAAATTATTGATCGGTGGAGCTCAAAGAAAGTAACAACACAAAGTAAATGTTGTTCTTCAGCTTCTGATGAGCTGCCAGGTGACGTCACTGTCATCGTGCTTCATGGCTGCAAAGTGTCTGTACTGCAAACTGTTTTTCTGTAAAGTTACTGACAAATAATTGCAGTCACGGGTTGTTTTCGGGTTTGTTTCTCAACTGTAGTCTTTGGGCTTGCTGCCTCGTCTCCAGTAACTTCTGTCTAATGAAGCAAAAATGCTGAACATGCCACGCTGCTGGATCCGTCTGTTTCACTGATTATTTTATCTATTTCTCATTTTGTTCAGCAGTTGGTTTTGTTCTAGTTCCTTAGAGTTAAAAATAAAAATGTAAAATTACAATGTCCGGTATTTAAGCTTCTTTCTCAGGCTTGTTTCCATAAACATTGGCTTGTTTTGTCTTGTGAGATTTGACAACACTGTCGTCTATTGATTGACAGGAAAGAGGAATAAAAAATATATTTCTTCTGAATAAAAATTTTCCTTTTTTTCCACTGTTTCTGTTTTATATTATCGGGTTTTCAAAACGCCAAAAAGACCAAAAAATCTGAAGATAATCTGTCAGAGTTCCTGCAGCGTGATTACTCAAACTGATACGCTGCACATTAAGATTAAGTGAACTATTCCTTTAAATATCCATAGAAAGAGATTCATTTAGCTGATGTAATATATTTCACTTCAGTTTTGCTTCCACGGTGACACTCATTGCATACGGCACCTTTATTATCATTTATAATGGGACCAGCAGCCCACAGAGCCGAGGACTGCGCCGTCAGCACGTTGCAGCAGTGAAACAGGATCCCAGTGTGAATCCTGCCGGCTTCCCACAGCCGCTGTGTGTAACTGTTTCTGCAGCGATTACCCAGCAGTGACAGGACGCTCCAGTCCAATAAATCACAGAGTCAGGGAGTCGGGAGGAAGTGCAGCGTGTACAGAAGCATGTTTCCTCCTCGGTGCCGGAGAGGCAGCGGACCTGATTGCCTTCATCCATCAGAGCGGTGAGCGGGGACGGCGGGATAAACCCCGAGGATTTAATGTTTCTGCATCAGTAATGAGAGGACAATGTACACAGCCGCCGCGGGAGAAGACGCGTATCGATGTTGGTAAATCTCAGGAATGTTGGCGACGCTGCAGCTTCTCTGTTTGGATTCTGGTATCCTGAACACAATCATACACACGACTGTGTGCAAATAATTTGCCACCGTGAACTGTGATACAATATCTGGGAATAAAAACACATAAATAAATATTATAACGTGTCCTGACTGAATGCAAACGTCCAAAACAAAATGATGCTGGACGCTCGCTGTCCACGCTGCTTCTGTTAAATATTAATTCTGCTTCTTCTACAATGTGTCTATCAGCTGTGAGCTACAGATCAGACTGGAAGACGGGTGAGTTTGTTATGATCGTTCTTTCTTCAACATTTGTACTTTTTAAAACGAACTCCACTGGAAATTACAAGCAGAGTAATCTGATTACTTTTTTGCTGCACCAAGTAAAGTAATGAGTAATGACAGTTGTGTCTCACTGGAATAACGTTGCTGCCATCCAGTGCGCCAGCGGAGACGTTCTTCAGTCTAAGAAGTCTTTCTCTGGAGATTTGATGAAACCAGACGAGACCTGACGTCATAATAAAACTTAATAATCGAAGGCTTTGGTTTTATTCCTGACTGACGGCACTGAATCGTATCTTCTTCTCAGTCTGTTTCTTCAGCAAACTGAACAAACAATTGTGACTTTATTTCATTTAGTTCTGACGGAGCTGAATGAAGATGAGACACACCGCTGGAATGTGGAGGAGAAGAGACGTCTCGGACAAAGCGAAGCTCAGGGGAGGAGGTTTCTTTCAGAGACGTAATTATTAGCTCTCCCCTCTCTGAAACCAGCCACATGGACAGATTCTCCCTTTGAGGTTCTGCCATCACGCCTCATAACCACATACACAGGCAGGCAGGGGAGACATCAAATTATCTCCTTTCACACACTTTGCCTTTGGAAGGACCCTGAGATGCATACCAAATAAAACCAGGTGGATGAAGAATACGTAAAGACTGGAGCGTCCCTGAGGGTGGAGGTGGTGTAAGCCTCTTCAGAAAGTCCATCAGGCTCCTGCTCTGAATGCTGAACAGAGTACAGAAGAGGAGAGGAGGGAGGAGTGAAGCTCTCCAGGCGTCACCTGCTTTTCACTTTAATTGTCCAAAGTATCAACGACTTCAATGAGGCTCTCCAACCGGTTTGGGTCAATACGGTCTCACTTTTAATATGAGCTGTAATGTGGAAGTTGCTGCAGTGGGAGAAATTTACAACACTCAATGTTTAAAACCTGCAGAGAGAAAACACCAACAAATCTCTGGATTCTGGAAACTTCGGTCCAGGGTGAAGAAACGTATCAGTGTTTTCGGCAGCTGACACATTATGTCACTGAAACTTTGTTCAAGAGCTCGACTGATAAATCAGTCAGTCGATATTATCGGCCAATATTGGTGGTATTTTTTTTTTTTTACTGAACATAATGAATAAAAAGACGTTAATCTTCTGGTTATTGATATTATTTACATTCCCAGTCAGGTGAACTGTTTCAGTGAGACAATAAAGTTTACTATCCTGCCTCAATTACAAGTGTTTGTTTACAATATTTGAGGGTTCATATGTGATTACGATCGATACAGGAGTTTTGATATTGGTATCATCGTCGGCCTCAAAGATCCTGTAGCGCTCAGACTCTACTTGGTTTCATCCACAACCTTAAAACTCGACTTTGCTCTCTTTGAAAGTAATTCTTCAACTGTGTACTTGTAGTTTTGTCTGTTAAAGTCACGTCTGAGCTTCACCGAGCGCTCAACTCACTCGTGACCGTCCTCTCTTTGTTGAGCGCTGATGTTTAGTGCCGAGAGCTACAAACGTTAATGTTGGATAAACAAACACAAACTATTGTCCTGATAAAGATAAATGAATATACACACTGGTGAGACAGAATCTGTTTCAAGGCTGGATTTGTAGTTCTGGTTTCACTTCAGCTCTCCAATCATCCAAATATGAGACGATATCTTTTTTCAGGATCACTTGACATAACACTTACAGAAAGTGTTGCATCATGGGTAGTTTGAAGGTTTAAAGTTGCTCATCAGTGTGAATCGGTGTGAGTAATGTTTTGTTGGTTGATCTTCATCCTACAGTTCTAATGACCCGTGTGAAAAACATCTTCCAGCAGAAGTTCTTTTCTCTCAGACAAACAGTCTCTCAGTCGGGTCGACAGTTCTGGTCTGAGAGTCTTTTTCGGAGTTCGGGGTCACCTTATAAATCAGGGTCGTCTCACATTACATCACTGGTTTTGACCTCATTTCAGAGCCAGAAGCTTTCCGCTGTCTGACCCGTTTAAACAGTCGAGGCCCAGTATCGACGTCTAACCTCCCTCAAAGTATTGATCGCTGGTCGTTAAATTAAGGTCATTTTCACTGGCAGTTACATAAACCTCTTCTAAAATCTGCAGAAACAGATTTGTAAATGCTGTGAAGATTGTAATCTTGGCTAAAACATGTTGTACATTTCACAAAGATGAGATAAGAACTGATTGATTGATTGAAATTCAGTTCCAGCAGCTGTGATGTGATTAAATGTGATTACAAGAAAACTTGATGGTAGTTTTGGTAAAATAAAGAACTTTCTCTGACGAGCTGAGACATTTTTCCTCACAGTTGAACTGAGGTGAAAGTGATGTAATGCTTTCTGCTGCTGACTCAGCATTTGTGAACATGTTGTACCTAAAAATAGAGTTTGAAATTCAGCGAGTTTAATTATTTAACGCTGTCTTAAAATACTGCATGACTCACTGTTGTCAAATGTGTCATGTTTTAGTCAGAACTCCAGGTTCTGCTGTTATAAAGGACAGCTTTAAAGGACAATGCCACTTAAATGTATTTATCTATTCTTTACTTTAATAATCAGAAGTCCAGACGGTTTCAGTCAGAATCCTCGACACTCATCTGCTACAGGTTGAGACGTTCGTGCTTCTCTTTTTCTCAGAAACACAAACATCGATAAACAAATAAAGCATCACTTGAAGTGGAAAATCTGAAAGTAAACACTACAACACTCTGATGTGTGTGTGCTCAGCATGTGGGCACGACCACATGTGTC
The DNA here is from genome assembly GCA_903131615.1 of Diplodus sargus. Taxonomy (NCBI): domain Eukaryota; kingdom Metazoa; phylum Chordata; class Actinopteri; order Spariformes; family Sparidae; genus Diplodus; species Diplodus sargus. The sequence continues at coordinate 337,132 of CAEMYA010000260.1, forward strand.
CGTGTCACCAGGTGGTTTAATCGATGCAGGACACACAGCGAGAAGATAAAACAACAGACACTCTCAGACAGTCAGTCAGAGGAAACCTGCATTCATTAACATTTGCATGACACACGATGGACTAACATGATTCTACTGAAGTCATGAAGCTCCTGAACATCAAAGACGTCTGACGGAGTAAATAAGTTAGTTTTAATTGGACTTAATGTGATCAGGCCTTCGGTCTGACCTCTGTGGGTTCACATCCGTTACTGTCTGTCTGCTCTGAGCAGTCTGAATTCAATCAGTCGGGCGACGTAAACCAGACGGAGGTGAAGTCAAATCATTAGATGCAAACACGAGCAGCATTTTGGTTTAAATGTTCAGTAACAGATGGATGTGCCGGTTCCAGACCGCTCCATCACTGCCCACAGCTCAGATGGATCTTTGTTGAGCTCACTGACGACTATTTGTGGCAGCGATCGACCAAACAGAGCTGATTAATTCCTCTGCATTACCAGCGATCCGTCAGTGCCTACTATGGTATTTATCTTATTGTGATGTCATTTCTTGGAGCATTTTCAACTGATTCACATCCCTGAAATCTCTACAACTGACGCTAAAAGGTTATTAAGTCAATAAACAATAATGAATGATAAAAGTGTGTAATTTCAGCTATGTACTTATTTTGGTTTCTGAGATATGAACATTTTCTTTACAGCCAACAAGCTTTAGTCATCCAACTGGATATTTTTAAGGAGATCTGGAGACGTTTCCAGCCGATTATGTGCTGACAAAAAACCTATTTTACATGGTGATATCGTGATATTTTAAGACAAACCAGATGTTTTTCTAACCCTAACAAAGTGGTTTCTGTGCTGAAACTTAAGCAAAACATCAGCACAGCGCTGTGATAAGAGAGAAATAGAAAGTTCAGCAACATAAAGAAACGTCTTAACTTATCTGTGATAGTGCAGAAACGTCCTTGGACAACATTTATCCTGGTTATAGGGCTTAAAATACAGACATTATCTTCCTACATAAATAGAAATCTGTCTTGTTATAACAAAAATAATGACCACTGCAGACAATCACAAGGCTTATATCCAGGAAACAGAAAGTCCCAGAAATGAAGATTTTTCCTTTCAGGGTTTAGAAGTTCATGTTGCTTTATTAATGTCTAGAACGGCCAAATTTAAACCTTGTTTGTCCCTCTTAATTACACATAACACGCTCTGGGTGGAAGTGAAAAGAACTAAGAAATGTGGGATGAAAATGGGCAGAAACAAACGATGGAGGACAGGACTGAGAAGCAACAGGAAGCATCATACCATATGTACCTGTTTAATGGCTCCTGGCTTTAAGTGTAGGAAGGAGAACGGGAGTCTTGAGCCTTTGACCTCGAACTGCTTCACATCAGCTGCAGAGAACAGAGACGAGTTCAGTTGTACAATATTCACACACTCGTGAAGAAATCACCTGTTACAGGTACAGAAGAAAGGTTCAAACACTGCTCACATTAAGGCTCTTTTGTCTTGGATGCTATTACCACATATTAAATGATCTGTGATATTTTGTTTCTGGTTATTATGGTACAAAAGTGTGTTTGTCACCGTGCAACAAAATTAGGAAGAGGCATCGTCTCAGTCACTATCCCAGGTAACGGTGGACCTACTGGAGTAACTGCGACTCCATCAGTAAGAAACAAAACCTGCCTGCTTATTTATACAACTGCATATTTTATTTTTCTTAGCTGAGATCAGAGTTTCTGGCTCAAACTGGGATTCTAATGATTGTTTTTTCACTTTGGACAGTAGCCATGCTAATGTTGCTAATGTTGCTAATGTTGTCTTTGCAACAGCAACACCACAGTTAGACACTAGGAGGGAGGAATGTTTCAAATTTGTATATTCTAACCCTAAAAACCAAACAATGTGATGTACAAACTAATGTGATCCTTCAACAATGTGCATAAAATACTTAGATGGAAACATTTGTTTGAACATCTTTAGCATTTAGCTCAAAGCAGAAGAATCTTAGATGAGTTGAATTTCAAATTATCATCCTTTTCTATCGCAATCAAATGAAAGACAATATTAACTTCTTAATGATTCCAGTTTATAAACATTGCCTATCAATAATCAATGCTGCGATGTGAATAGATACAGTATCCGGTCTGTAGGTCTCATTAAACACACTTAAACCTGCAAAAGTCTCAAACGATTTAACACATTTCTTCAGCCATAACTCAAAAGTTTAGACAGCAGCACAGATGAGTTCACACTGTGACCCGGGCCGTATGGAGGACCCAATGTACAGCTGTTTCTATAGCAACCAGCCCTTGCGAGCAGGAATGAGGTCATGATTGATGATCAGAGGTGCCTACAGCTCGTGTTAAAGCACAGGAAAATCCCTACAGTAACGGGAAAGATTCATCGTGTTAATGCGGTGGGTTTTTGTTCTGCATGATTCACAGCTTATGATTCATGTTTTTGTGTTTGTTTTCAACACGTGATTCAAAACTGCGGATCGATCTGTCACGGCGGTGCAGACTGGCGAGCAGTAAACAAACGTGAAGAGAGTCGTGACAGAACAGAGCGGCGTGAAAAGCTCCTGACGTGCCACCGCACAGACAAAACTGCACCAAGATTAAAAGTGGACAAACTAATCCGTCGGTGCTCAGGGGCTCTTTTGTTCGCATGTCACTGTCGACAAGGCTTTTGTTTAATATTCAGTATGACTACTGTCCCATGTGGGACACCGTACATTGATTTGTGAGCACTGGTGACCAGGAGGTTTCCAGCTCGTTCTGGCTGAGAACACTGAACCAGTTTGGATCAGAGAACGGCCCAACGCAGCTTTCATGAAGCTATAATGTGATTTAGGCCACTGATCTGTATCAGTGAGGATGTCTCTGTTTTTAAAAAGTCAGTATCAATCAAGAGTTTAACATTTTAAAACTCAGGACTGTGTGTTTGTTAGATTGACAGCCTGACCATAAACCATCTCTCATCACATATTAATTAATATCACTACATCCTGATTGGTGCACACGTACGGATGACATCACCTTTTAGAAGAGCTGTGAGAAAAGTACAAAGGCAGAAAGTGTTTGAAGGTGTGGCTGAAACTTCTCCAGATACTTCAGTTGTTTAAGAGGACGCTGAAGCTCCAGAAATGTTTTGTGGACTACGAAACGTCACCTGACTTTCCATCAGCATGAGGGTGAGTAGATAATTACAGAGTTTTCATTATTTAAAGGACTGTTCCTTAAAAATCCTGTGACAGGATGTTTGCATCAGAGCTAATTCAGCCTTTTTTCATCGCGTATGTTTTAGCAAATTGCAAACATCTTGGTCAATCTATCAATCAATCAATCAATCAGATTTTATTTATAGAGCACTTTTCATACATGGTTATGCAGCACAATGTGCTTTGGTTATGCTGACATGTTAGATGAAGTATTAACAAATTAGAGCACAGAAATGCCAAAGATTTATTTGAGGTAATTCAGAAACAGCATCTCCGTCATGCAGGAGTAAAACTAAAGACACATGTTAAAAGACAGTCACCCATACACACAGCACTTTAGTAAAAGTATCTGATGTTAAACATAATTAAGGAAGTAAATTAAACATATATTAACATACGTATTTACTATTTACTATAGGTTGACTGATTATTGGCCGGCCTGATTATCAGGCTCCAAATTTAGCGTTCAATTTCTCATCATTGGAAATAAATGTAGTGGAGTACAAAGAACAATCTTTATATCTAAAAGGAAGTGGAGGAGTTGAAGTATAAAGCAAACGGAAATGAAAATATTCAAGTAAAGTAGGCAAGTTTGAGGGAATTATGATATTGGTCATGTAAAATGGTTCCAATCCGAACTGATTATTATTTTGCACCCATTTTTTAATTTCTTTCTTAACTGTCATAACCTCCATCGTATTTGTGGGTAAGTCTCACTGACGCATCGCCCCCCCGAATCTTTAATAATTATTTTGGGTCTATCGGGTCTCTGAGCAGGACTCGGTGCCGTTCTCTGGCGTTCAGCTGCAGGTCGCTGCTGGCAGCTGTGGCGATGATGCTGCCCGTCAGACAGAAGGCACATGACTCATGGACGTGAAGAACCTTCCAATTCTGTTGACAGCAGCGCTGCCCACACAGCAAGGAGCCCTTCTCCCGCTTCTTATTCACTCCAAAAAAACTACACCGCATTCATGTGCAGATGAGGTGAGACGGTGACTAATCCTGCGCCAACTGAACATTTTGGGAGACCTGAATAAACTGTTTAATAATCAGCTGGAGCTGCGGATTCAGGCTGAACTTTAAGACATCCAGATGAAGTTCAAAGGAGACGACTGCTCGCGCCTTTTTTCATGGGAGCATCGGCAGAGTCGCAGCTGACGTTGCTCCAGTTGACACTGCAGTAAGAGCAAGAGGGAGACATCTTGCAGAACGCCAAAAAACCAGCTGCTATTAAACTCCATCAAAGCTGCGCCTGAGACAACCAGCAACAACAGGGAGCCGGGAGAGCACACGTTCAAAAGCTGGTCTCAAGCTAAAAGATGTTATCTGATTGCTTTAAAACCTGAAGAATAGCTCTCCCCCTGATAGAGCTGTGATGAAAAGAGAATTATTCCCAATTGCTGCCAACGCTTCAGCCTCTCGGCGCCATCTGAGAGCACCGAGCTGTCAGCCGGCGAGGACAAACTAAACTTTAAAAGATGAAAGTAGAAATGTCGAGCACAGAGGTAGGCACGTAATCCTCCAGAGACCCAATTACACCCAAACCCTGAGAGGTGGATGCAGAGGTGGAGAGCAGGGTGCCCACTCTCTGCAGAGGAGGAGAGGAGGACAGCTGCTGCTGCCTCTCGTCATCCTGATGCTTCTATTAACTGCTGTTTATTGAGTGGAATCTCTACACCAGGTGTGACTAAAAGCTACCTTCCGTGCAGATGACCCACGCAGCAGGACCACACAGGCAGCAGATTCCTCGCGCTGTAATTGCCCCGAAAGTGTAAAAGAAACGTCATTACAGCCGAGGACATCTGGTTCAGGTTGGGGAGAATAAACTGGAGCGCGTGGAGAAAAATTCTGGCTGCCGGTTCCTCTCAGAATCTGTTCTGAATTACCGTCCCCCCCCCCCACGTGTTGAGTGTTTGTACGAGTGGCCTGGTGCCAAACGCTCTCGTGATTTAGCCACCGTGTTACAGCTGCACCACTTCTCCTGCGTTTAATAAACCACAGTGACTGGACTGCCAAAGCATTCGGTCGTGGCAGAGAGCGCTAAAAGCTAACGAGCTGAACGCAAAGTCCAATAAGTTCTCAGCTGAATTAGTCCAAAGTCAGACTCTAAACCGTGGAGTGACTTTGGATTTCAAATTTCAAATCAGACACTTCCAGTTAAAAAATATTTCAAAAATTACTCCACAAGCTGCTACAACTTTGTCCTTGTCTACTCAAACCTCGACTAAAGTCACTATTAGTCCAAAATGTGTGTTGCGTGATTCACAACTCACCCGACTCGTGCAGACATTTGGGTCTTAAACGCACCACAAACCACGAGTCAGACCAGCAGCAGCCATTAACTCCACACTCAAATAAAACAGCCAGATGAAGTCGAGCTGCTTTGATGCTCGTCGCTGCGTCTTCATGATTTCAGCCGTGTTGGCAGCGAGTCCAGACTGAAATCTCTCAACAACTACTGGACGGATTAAAGCCTGACTGATATAATTTGGTTTGCAGACTTTTTAGATTTAAAAGATAATAACAGAAAAAGATAATTGGGGTAATTAGATAATAAGCGTAAAATATCCTGCATTCATTACAGGCGTCCATGTCTCAGTCAGAAGTGTCTGATAACCACATTTGGGAAAATCATTGCAAAAAACAAGTCGTTTAGTGACGGCTGGAGCTCAGCGGGTAGAGCAGGTTGGCTGGTGATCGGAAGGTCACTGGTTCAATTCCCAGCTCCGGGGTTAGCAGAGCTGAGCTGCATGTCGAAGTGTCCTTGAGCAGGATACTGAACCCCAAATTGCTCCTGCAATTGCATGGCAGCCTCTGCCATCAGTGAAGGGCCCTGCGATGAGCTGGCGGCTTGTCCAGCAGCCTCTGCTCTCGCCCAGAGACAGCTGGCAAAAAACCCCCGCGACCCCATAAAAGGGATGAAGCAGACAATGGATGGATGGATGTTGCTTAGTGAACATTGTGGATGCCAACTTCTAGGCTGGCCTACAATAATGTCCTCCATGCACCACTGCATATTGTTGCTATATTCGATTTAGAGGTATCTAATTTAAAAAAATTGTGTCATTTTGTTGTGTTTCTGTTTGAACCATCATATTATTTTATGGCCGTATCACGAAGTCCTGGTAGAAATCTACATTATGATGGGCTTTTAATAATTACCCAAAGAATAACGATGAACAACTCTCTGTCTGCCTTAACGATAATCACACTGCTACACTCACAATTTTAATTTCTAATGAAAATTAAAATCCTTTTCCTGACTTCTCTAACTTTACAAAACTTCAATCCAACAGTGACGTTTCCTCACAGGTCCGATCAGCCTCTCCGGTCTTCAGAGGAGATAATGAGTCTCTTGGTTGTTAGCTGTGTAAAGTTTATGTCCTGTCTCGTTAACATTCAGCTCAACTCTGACGAGTATTTAAATCCGAAATAAAGAGCTGTTTTTGTCTCTCTATTGATGCTCCTGCTTGTCCTGATTTTGAGGCTTTTCATTCTCACTTGTCTACATTTCATTTGTTCGCTCAAAGGTAAAATCTCCTCTTTGTTTTTATATTTAGTCAAGTCTTCCATTTTTAAACATGAAGCTGTGTGAAGGTGTTTCATCTTAAATATATCTCACACAGCCTCAGTTGAGACGTTCACAGTGAACGTTTTGTGTGTCTGACTGAACACGTGAGCTCACAAAGAGTTTAAAGAAAAGAGGAGCTGATAAAGCCGCCGCGCTGCGACAGAGCAGAGTTCAGGGACGAGGTCGCCCTGTGGAGGTCCGACCATCTGCTTTTTAATTCAGTTTGACTGGATTTAATCTCGTTAAAACCAGAAACCTTTGAAAGAGCACCGGGGCATTAGCATGATGTGACCGCAGTGTGTTTGAGGAGAGTGTTAAAGGCTGCTAATTTAATCAACAAATAAAGGAAACGACCCTCTTCCTTCTTCCCTGGTGTCAGCTCGACTCAGACGTACATATTTCTTCATTAACTGACAGGAATCTGGGGGGTCACCAGATAATTAAAGGGATGAAATCCATCTTTATATTTTCTCTAGTTCTTGTTCTGGCCAAACTTAACAAATCTGAGAAGGAGATTCTCACAGCTCAGCTCTGCGCTGAGGTCCTAATCTGTCATGCGACTTAGATTTAAGGAATCACAAACAAGAAACCAGTTCAGAAGGTCAAATTTAAGGTAGTTTCAAGGCTTCTTCTGGACATAATCATGTAGGGCTGTAACTAACGACCGTCTATTTAGAATCTGTTGATTTCTATTTAATGAATAAACTGTTTAAAATGTCAGGAAATAATGAAAGATCCCCCCAGAGCCCGCAGCGACATGTTCCAGTCTCTTGTTTTGTCCAACAACAGTGAAAAGCTCCAAAATAAAAGCATCTGAGGAGCCTCTGTACTTGTTAGTTCTTGTTAATGTTAGCTAACTGTTGTTTTCTGTTAGCGGAGCGGAGAGACGAGGCACCTGAGAACGTGCAGAAAGTCACATCCTCGCCAAAAATCCCAACAACAAATCAACAAATCATCCACAGGCTTTTACCGACAACCAGCAGAGACGGAGACGAACTCTTCTACTGTTTACTGCTCACATATGGTAAATAAACAAGTGATTAACAGGTAAATGACTAAAAATTGTTACACAGATTCCGTTTAACCCGAACTCGCCCTTTAATGTAAGAATCTGGAACAGAAGGTTAAGATTTCCTCAATTTACAATAACGCTGCAAATACTCACATTTAAGAACATGGAACAAAAACCTTTAGTTTCACTGATCGAAGATGCATCTATGATAATTTTAATACTTGAAAAACTAGTAGTTTACAGTCACACTGGGTCCGTGGTTGACATTTTATTGATAAATCAGTCAACCGATGAATTTAGGAAACAACTGGTAGACAAACCTGTCAGGATTAATAATAATAATAATCATTTTCACCGCTACAAGCACTAAAACTGACCGAAGTGCTTCAGTTCCTTCTGCTTGCTACATGTTCACTTTGTTAAATAAAGGATAAACCAACAGATCTGATTCTGACAGCCTGATATTTTGTATTTTCCTCGAATGACACCACACGTCCTCCCTCAGTTCACCCCCGAGACGCTCTGCTGGCAGGATGGGAAGCAAAGTAACTGCCAGTCCTGGAGGATCGCCCCCCCCCACGTGGATCGTCAGTCCTTTTGTCAGGCCGCAGCGACCACGCTGTGATCCACAAATAGACTGAGTGCCTCAGAGCTGCACATGAAGGGAAGGGACAGATGGACCTGTGGTTCCCCTCGCCACAATGCCTGTGGACGTCCTCCAGAGACACGACCTGAACTTGTGGAGGTTGCATGTGGAGGTGGGGACACAGATAGCAACGACAGGGCAGAATCAGGGAAAATCCCGAGCGAGATCCAAACAACACTTCTCTGTAGATTTATCCCCAGATGACTGATTATTGTTTTTCGTTGTCAGCAGAGAGAGTCGAGTCCTCCGGCCAGGAATCAGAGCGCGGATGTTGTTTATGCAGCAGACGCGGCGACCATCAGGACACCAGTGGAGACGTGACTGCTCATCATGAACGTTCAGGAGCTCGTGATCAAAATCTACTATAGCCACAGGAAATATATGAAGAATTCAAGTTCTGAAGCCAAAAACCCATCAGTTGAATGTATAGCTTATCATTTATATAAACATATATAATATATGTATACTGCGATAACTTAAAATCTCCTCTGAGCACCTCATTAAAGCTCACACTGGCACTAAAATATCACAAATATTGATAATGTGACAATATTGTGTGTGACTGTTGGTATTTTGGTACAATATGATCACAATGAGATCTGAGTTTCCTGAGTATAAAGTACCCGGATCTTCCACATCGTGTATGATAGACTTCCTGCTGGGGGGCGAACTTCCTCTTCAGCCCTCCGCTAACTTGAATCCAGATAAATGGTTTAATTGTTGGGCTCATCTAGACTTTCAAAATGGTAAAAATTCTGATGGGTAAACTTGATTCTGACGAGTGTTGTCAGGAGAAAGACTCAACTCAAGACAACGTTTGGGTACTTAAACCTTCATCAGGTTTTCTTACAAGACGATGGAGGCTGTGGAAGCGTGTTGTCAAAAATATCGATATATCAATACATACGGATTCTGAATTGCCTCCTCCATACTTTAATTAACTTTAACGCTGTTGTTGATGGTAATATCATTAGTTTCAATAACCAAAGTACTGGACAAACTAAAATGTTGACCTGATTATAATGCCTGATGAAAAGCCGAGGGATCAATGAAATTAATTGCTTCTCAGGGATGAATTCATTCATTTGATTCATTATTTCTGACATTTTCCAGGCTAAACGCTTCATTTCTAATAGAATTACACATTGAGCACTAATGAAAGTAATCATTAATTGCAGCCCTGAGGTATAAATAAATGGAGCCAGACACAATGAGCCTCGTGGAAACAGAAGATTTTCCCTTTTACTGACATTCACCTCATTATGCGAACACAATGTAAAAGACGTGTTTCTGGCTCTGCTGGCTGGAACAAAGCGTCGTTCAGGTGGAACATATAATCCTATTCTGAACACTTTCGTCATGCAGATGGTGCGCATCAATGTGCCAAACTGATTTATGCACAATGCAAAGAAAACTCTGGACAGTTAAGACTCCGAGAGTCTCTTGATCACCGTCTGGCAGCCGAAGCTCCGGGAAGAAACACTGAGTGGTGGAAAAGGTCAGCGTGAGTGTGTCGCACAGACTCACGAGGTGTGAAAGTAGCAGCAAACATCGGCCAACTGCTTGTTTGGCGACTCAACTGGACACCGCGCCAGTTAATCGACTCGCATTTAGAGACTTTACTTTGCTCTATAAATACGGCCTGCTGGTGAGTCGTCAACAGAGGGGAAGATTTCTGTCTTGCACGCATACAGACGGAAAACATTTCACCTCACTGTCACAAAATACACTTAAAAACCCTCCTTTGTGTTTACTGGCTCAATGTTCAGTCATCCGCCACCTCCTCGCACTGTCAATCAACTGACAACCATAAAAAATCCTCTGTAATTAAAATTAACGTTCAACTATCTTGATGACTGAGTCACCATTTGAGTCACTTTTCATCCAAAAAGACAACAAAAATTCTGGTTCTGGCTTCTGTGCCGTGAGGATTTGCTGCTTCTCTTTGTCTCCTGTGACAGAAAACTGACTTTATTTGGGTTTTTAACAGTTGGTCAGAAAAAACAAGCAATCTGAGAAAGTTCCCTTCGGTTTTAAGAAATCTTGACTGGCACTTTTCACAATTTTCTGATAATCAGACAATTAATAGCAAAGAAAGAGCCTGAGCGATATACAGGTATCATCCAGGGGTAGAACGATTATTGGCCTTGGCTGATTATTGGTGCCGAAATTCAACATTTTTTCAGAGATTTTTCTTTTAGATTGATAAATTAAGCTAATTTAAAATGTCACACATTGTCCTGCCTGCAACACCTTCTTATTGGCTACACGCCACAATTAACAGCCTATAAACACTGAATAATCTGAATCTGTTACTGGTACGTAAAGTTACCAAATAAATGCAGTGGAGAGGAATTTAAAAGTGGCAGGAAATGGAAATGTTCGAGCAAAATACCTAAAATTTGTTCTTAAGAACAGAACCTAAAAAAAAAAATGTTCTTTGGTTTATTTCATCACTTGGCATTTGAGATTTTGTAATAAAGACTTTCATTTTTACTGCAAATTAATATCTGTTCACAATATGGACATTAATTAAAGGGTCACTGCAGAAAATGTGCATATTGGCCGATACAGTGATATCAGATTTATCATCTGCATCACCCCAAAAACTGCATATCAGTCCACTCTAACACAACTAATAACAACTATTTATCAAATATTAATGCTTAAATTAATTAGCAGACTGTTGATAATAAACAAAACTGTGAGCTGCAGCAGACAAACACATATTTTGGATAAGGTTCATAAAGAAAACAGACAAAAATGCGTACAAAAGGGACATTTACATTGTAAGAATGTGATTATATTATATTTAGATATTGTTTCTAATGTACATAAAACATACAAAACATTTTGAATTTCTGTATTCAAGCACTGAATGACATACAGATGTGTTAAATACATAATATCATGAGCTAATGTCATAAATTCTGTAGTTTAGAGGACTAAAAATATAATCTGAGATCTTCAGAAGAAAATAAAACAGGTTACTTTTCAATATAACCCATACATATCGTTTTTATTAATAAATTAATATGTTTCATCTCCAGACACAAAGGTTGAACTAACGTTACTCTAAACTTCAGTCTGTATTTAATACAAGATGCTGCAGTTATTAAAAATGAGCTCGTGTAATCTCTAACATTGTTCATATTTAAAGTTTTATATTTTAGTGAGTGTAAAATGGTATTTTACTATTTTCTGCTGTTTTGACGCAGAATGTCTCGGTCACAGATCAACACTGAACTGTGTGTGGACACTGTGAAGTTGACTTAAAGCAGCAGTTGTCGTTAAAAGGTGAATTAAATCATTAAATGAGTCGCTAACATAAATTAACAGAGTTGATAATGAAGCTAGCAGCTCAGTGACAGAAACAACCTGAGCTAACATCAGTTCTCTGAAACTCACCGCGGACTGAAGCTTCTTCTTCTCTCTGTTCTGTTTCTGTCGGTCAGCTGGAGTCAAAACTCTCCGACAAACTCATAAATCCAACAACCTCTCGGGATGAACCGCTGAGCTCCGACCCGCCGCTGAGCTCCGACCCGCCGCCGCCGTCAGACTCACTGACTGTTAGAACCTCCGGACTCATTTAAACCGCCATCAAGCTCGACCGTTATTACACACCGCTTCCGGCCGGCGCCTTCAGAATAAAACTACTTCCGGGAGTATGCTTAGTTACATGGCGAACTGTAATTCTGATTTAATTGAACTAGATGAGTATTTTGCTGCTTTATAATTTACAACACTGTATTTCCGAGGTTATTAAAACATTTTTACTCTATATTTTAATAACCTATGTTGTCCCTTAAGTCATAATCTCGAGAACTTTCATGTAAATAAAAGATAAATAATAAATTCATATCAATAAATCACCATCAATTCCAATCCGACTTTATTTGTTAAGCACTTTAAAAACAACTAAAGTTCACCAAAGTGCTGTACAGAAAAAAATAAAATAAATAAGACATCACAAACAGAAAGACACAATAAAGCGCAAAATACACTTGTGCCCATGGCCCACTGATGAAAGTCCTTGTTATTGCTGTAATAAAGATGGCGCCACTTTACAGCAGCTCTCACTCACTTTTCACACTTACATCTTTTTATATATATTTTTTTTACTTGTTCTTAATGACTTCTTTTCGGAGCTCTATATACAAGTCTATTCTATTTCTTACCCTTTTAATTATATAGTTTATTTTCTACTATTTTTATTGTTTTGTTTTTTTTGTAAAAATCTGTGCTTTGGCTGCTGTGGCAAACAACTTTTTCCGTTTGAGGGACAATAAAGGATTCTGATTCTGATTCTGAATACCAAAGATGTACACTGGGTGTACAGTGACGACATTCCCGGAAAATAGCAGCCAGCAGCGTTCAGTCAGCCGGAGAGAGTAGACGGTCTGTCCTGGTTACTGCTAACAGTCACGGTGGAAGAAACTAAGAACAGACCAATAACAGTGGACGATGAAACTGCAAATCACGACCATGTGGTTTGTTATGGAGGTGAATTCACATCAATAATTAAACACCAGTAACATAATTAACATGATTCAGACGTGAGCCGTTCTCAAAGATAGTGGACTTTTACTTTTTGTACTTTAAGTATATTTTGGTTCTACTTTTACTTAAAGACATTTTAGGGTATTTATCAGACGCTTCTGTCCAAAGCGACCTACAGTAATTCACACATTCATACACTGATGGCGTTGGCTGCCATGCGAGGTGCCGACCAGCACATCAGGAGCAGTTTGGGGACCAGGGGAATTGAACCAGCGACCTTCTGATAACACTGACACTGACTCTACCCCTGAGATACAGAAACTTTAGCATTACTAGAGTATTTCTGCACTCTGGTGTTTTATACTTCAGTAAAACTTCAGTAAAACATCTGTGAACTTCTTCCACCACTGAAGAAGATGAAGCCGGACGGGGCTGATGGGTCGACCTGATACACAAGTTAAGAACTCCACCAAATATACACATCAAAACCTGTTTACGATGTTGGGCTGCTGCACTGTGTGAGAAAAGATTTGAAGATGAAGAAATTCTTTTTAAACCTCTAAAGTGTCGACAGGTACATGAAAAACGCTAAGATATAAGATAGAACTTCATTAATCCTGCAGGACATTCCTGCTCCAGAAAATGCTCAAAAATACAGAAACATCAGAATAAAATGAAACCATTTGAATAAAATAATTAATAAATGCTGCTGTAACGTCTGGTATTTTGTTTACTTGCTGCCCAGCGACATCAGTTAAAGTCTGGATAAACAGCCAAGAAGAAACCCGGCCCGTCAGGCCCAAACTGGCGCCGTTCTGCAGGCTTCATCAGAACGTGACGGCTGGTGACTTTGAGTAATTCACAACTTTAACCTGAGCAGATGTCTGATAAACCGTAATAACTGAAAACACTCGTGTGGGTCTTTTAATGACCTGTGATACATTTCTGATGTCAGTCACTCAGTATTTTCACTTTTTTGCCATCATGATCCGTAAACCGATCCTGTTCTCCACTATCACAGTCTAAATATTAAAACCTCCGAAGACTTTCCATCTTCACTTTGTTCTCCACTCAGATAAATATGCTAATCTGCAGCAGCTACATGTGGGAAGCTCTCGCTCTCTGTGCAGGAAGCAAGGGAAGAATATAAAGCGAGGGCAGAGATGAGAAGGACGACGGTGGAGCTTTTGTGTTTCACTGATGCGTGTTCGCTTTAATCCAGTGCTGCAGATGTGGTTGATGGGCCTCGAGGCAAGGTGACCTACTGCTGCCTGATCAGCTCTCATCAAGCAGCTGCTCACAGTTTAGCTGTTTTTACACCTCATAAAGCTGTTGAATCCACAACCATTTCATGAGGACTCAACAAAACACTGATTCAATAAATGGAAACAAAATATAAAATAAGAAATGCACAATGAGGAACCATCGACAAAGTGCAGAGAAGTTTAGTCTCTCAGATGTTTTCTTCAGGAGGCAATTAGCTTAGCTTAGCATGAAGACTAGAAGCAGGAAGTCACTGCACTCAAGATTTTAGCCAGGCTAGCTGTTTCAACCTGCTTCTAGCTTGTATGCTAAGCTAATCTGCTCCAGCTCCACACTTAGGAGACATGAGACAAAGGTGGGTCAATCTTATAAACGTCCATTTTTCTGTTTCTCGCCTTTACAGAAAACTGACACCTGAAAAATACTTGAGGCGTAATCTATTATCATGTTTTATAATAAAACAAAGGGTTATTTAATATTCCAAGTGTCGTCACTGTTGTTTTATACTGACTGTCTCTGTTTAGTTATAAGAAACTCTCACTTTTATCTCCACATTCCATTTGAAGCTTTCAGTCTTGTTGTCACTGATGTGACTTTATTAGCGGGGAACTTTAAAAAAGCAGGATGCAGACAGAGTGATTGACAGCGTGTGGTTTGATGCCCTGTAGCAGCCATTTTGTAAAAACACTTTCCTCACGTGTAGCACAAGTCTAAAAAAAGATGAAAGTCATTAAGCTTTTATTAGAGTGTGTTCATGGAGTCAGTGAGTTCTGGGATTTTGGGCTCTAACGTTTTAAATAAAATGCTTGTAATTCTTCCGTTTAATCACATTTTCCTGATGTCTTTGCCGATTAGGAACACTTGGATCTGCATCCATTGTTTGTATGAGATGCTACACAAATAAAGTTTGTTTTTGTCATTTATTCTTTTGCTTTGTGCATAAAACATAGTAGATATCTCAGCCGCCGAGCCTGGAGTGTTTGTGTGAGGGGTTTGGGACGCGTCCCGCTCGGCTCGGTGTGACTGCAGCGTTGTGAACAGAGCACCTCTGTTCACAACGCTGACTGAAGAGCACCATCTGTCAGAACACGTCGAGGACGCCGGGGAGCTGCAGTCTGTTCAGCACCATCAGGAACGGCGATGAAGAGGAGTGAAACCTCCGCTCACCTCCTTCTTCGCGGGTGGTCCGGCTGACATCCACATTGTGAGTTCTGCTCCTGTCGTCACCTCGCCTGCGAAGACAGATGAACAGTTTTGTTTTCTGATCCCGGAGAAAAAAGGGAACATGCAGCGGTTTGGAGGCTGAAGTCTGGGAGGCTGATTGTTAAATAATGCAGCAGAGTTCCCAGTCTCACAGTGGGTGAGCGAGCCGGTCACAGCATGGGAACCACAACACATCAGTGGGATTTATCTCAGCTGGTAACAGCGGTGTTTTCTCCGGGAGCACAAAGGCTGCGGAGGCTTCTTTACAGAAACTTAAACTGAAACACTGATGTTTCCAATAACAGTCTCCATGATGACGGGAGCAGTGAAGCTGGACGACAGCAGCAGTTTCTTACTTCTCGAGACAGAAGCGTGTGTTTGTTAAGATGGATGCCCATGTTGCTATGGAGAAGAAGCCTTAGCAACATGGCGTCTTTGTGACAAAACACTGCGCCATATTTACTGCACTGATTGTTTTACCGGGTTTTCTAACAGGTAACACTGTTAGCCGTAGCTCGTCGTTAGCCGTAGCTTGTTGTTGGGAAGAAGCTTATCGTGTTTCATTTAATCAGTTTTTCTTTATTCCAGAAACACAACAATTCAACATGAAAGTGATCTGAAGGAAATCCAGTGAAAATAAACAATCCATCCACAAACACACGACAATCTGTAAACTCAAGAATAAACTGAAAAGAAAAACATTGTTTTATCAGTTCTGATTACTTTTTAAAATGTAATTTTTTATGTATTTGAAATACACTCTTACCTGCAGAACCGGTAATTCAACAAACAGCATGTTAGTGTTATTTCAAACTAGAGAGCAACAACAAGCATCCAAAAGTGTGTCTGTGTGTTTGAATCCAGGTGAAGCTCTGAGTGAACTCAACTCTCAGCAGAGACTCTGGTTCTGGTTCTCTCTCTCCTCTCTGTAACGTTACGTTCATGAAGTAAAGTCCATTTCCCCTCCAGCTGCAGTCAGCGGTCGACATTACAGAACAGAACCACCTCCGGATCACTGCTGCAGTCCGGCTGATCAACAGGAATGAAGAGAAATCACCTTTTAAATCCAGAAAGTTACAAAGTGATCTCTGAGCTCTCGTCCCGTCGGATCAGAACAGAACCTGATGTGACTCCGGGTGTTTATTCCTCCAGAGCTGCTGGTCCTCCTCACACAGCAGCTAATTATCTTTTGTTAATTCTGGATGTTGATAACAAGTCAGCGGCTCGAGTTCACTGGGAGCTGAAGACGATGAATGTTAAAATAATCAGTGATCATTAAAGTTCAGTTCTTATTGTTTTGTTTAAATGTTCTGGTTGTTTTTAATCGTGACGTTCTCACGTTTAATCGTTGACACATGCAGAAACAGACGCAGCTCTCTGAGGGAGAGAGTAAAGAAGAGAAGCTTCCTGCTGCGTCTCCGTGTGAAGATCACGGAAACATACGGATCAACAGAGACACAAACGCTGGACGGACCCAGCAGCTGCTTTGTGTAAAGAACACAAACGTCCGACTGCTCAGACGAGATGAAACATTTCAGACAAACATAAAAACACTCTGCATACAAATGACTGTTTTCTCCCTCTGACTTCCCCGCCAGCTGCCATCCAGCCTGACAGCTTGTCCATCTCACATCACCGATCCGTGGAGCGGCGGTGAAATTGAGATTCTTGCTGTGTGTCGTCCTCTGAAGAAAGACATTTTCAGAGATATACCAGCGGCCGTCCCCGTCCTGCTGGCTGCAGGCGAGGAGCGCCGAGTTGTGGGCCGAGCCGGTGCGTGTTCTGTCGCTGTCCATTACCTCAGCGTGGTCTCCTGTCACACAGCGATCCCCGCTGCAGGCGCCTGATGTATGAACCCTGACAGGCCTCCGGAGGAGCTGCAGGCACGGAGGACTTCTGGGAGAGAAAAGGTCGCCTGCTGGGGCTTCGCTCAGGCGGGGGGTAGATTTGTGTCTCTGAGAGCTGCTGTGATTGAAAGAGTGCTGGAAACATTCGGTCCGATGCTGTGCAGGCGTGTTGCGATGGCTGCGGAACCGCTGAGTGTTGAATGCTTTGTTAACACACTCAATAAGAAGATGTCAATGAGAGGGAGAACATGTCAGGACATCACAATCCAACACACCATCACACCTGAACGACTGAACGCATCGATCGTCTGTGAGTCCCAGAACAACACGACTGCTGCAGCGAGCCGGCGCCAGGCGGACCGGATCTTTGCTGTACGCTCACATCTTGGTGAGGTTCAGGAAACCAGTGCGTTAAAATAACTATTCTACTTACAAAGCAGAGAAGTTGTCGACCATAAAACCAAAACAATGAGCTAAAAGATGCTAAAAGAAACTGTGTAGCTTTTCTGCAACTGCCTTCACTGTTAAAGTGATAATAATGCAGCTTTAAGACATATAACTGTGTTTTATGCATCAACATTCTTATATTAAGTTGGTTAAAGATTAAAAAACAAACCCATAATTCGGATTTCACGTCACTTTTTCAGTCGACTCTCGATTACGTAACGCGTCATCACGTCTGTCTGATGAAAATCATTCACGGTGCGACACTACGAGACACTCGTCTTTAAAAATGAATGAAGTCTCCGTCAGTGCTGATGTTTCACTGCAGCTGATGGAGGAACGAAAACACACACAGATACATTCAGACGGAGAATTAAACCGTATAGAAATGTATTAAACATACGTTGAATGGACGTTAAATCGATCTTCAAAGGACATTTTGTAAAAGTGACATCATCACCACAGCTGCTGCAGATAATCTGCTGCTCACTGAGTGTTAGCAAGAATAATGATGATGTTCAGGATGTAAATACAGGAACTCAAACCTTCACACTGAGAATGAATCCTCTTGTTGTGATCTGTGATTGTGCAGGAGGAGGAGGAGGAGGAGGAGGAGGAGGAGGAGGAGGAAGGCTCCTGGCTCTCATGCAGAATAACAAACACGCTGCCTGCTGCTGGGAACTCACCTGGGACCGTCCTGTGGACATTTACAGCTATGTCAACACCTCCAGGTGAGCTCCTCCACGCTACGCTGGCGTCCTGTACACGACGGAGACACGAGGAGCGGCGAGCTGAAAGCCCGGAGGACACGAGGAACACGAGGAACACGACTCACGCTGCATTTCAAGGACCGATCTGTGAAAACACACCTACATGCAGCAGCAGGAGGCTCAGAGCTGGACGTGTTTTCACAACCTGCACCTTCTTTTTTATAGAAAAGCATCTATTGTTTATGTTTGTTATGACATAAGAACGTTTAACTAATTAGCTTCATATTAGAGGAAGAACGAGATCCAATCAACCAGGCAGGTTCTGAAGACATTCAACACAAGTTTTCAAACTTTACGAGACCGACACACTTAAAACATCTGATTTGCAAAACGAGTCCCTGATTCCAGCTTGATTCACAGAAACTTGCTGTAGTTGTACGATGACAAACATTTTGTTCTTTTCCTGCCTGATAATTCAGAAAAAAACAACAATTCAACAGATGATTCAAATGTTCTGACTGACGATCTGCAGCTCAGCCTGCAGGAAACAACGAGAGCCGTTCACGATTCTGCAAACCACAAACCACAGATTCATCAGAGCCTTTTGGACCAAACGTGACATCGTGGCAACAAAACCAGCTTTTTTCCCCAGATAATCGGACCGTCGACATCTGTGACTGTGACGATCAAATAAAACATTTTAAGCCACCGTCTCTCTTTTTCTGAACATGAGCTCAATTTCCTCATTAACTCATTGTAAAACACACTTCACTCAGACTCAGTAAACTAAATGAAACACTAAAACACTCGTGGTTTGTCTTTCACAGTCTCCTCTGGTTCGGTCCAAATAAATCCTAAATTCCCAGAAACTGACCAAGTTGTCGATGCAGGCTAACGGAGCCGTGAGGTAATTAGCTAACGACAGCTAGCTACAGACTAGGAAAGCAAAAAGCAGCAGCTGTCAGTCGCCCTTTTTACACAGTGATGCCGCATTATCTCCGGAGTGCTGGTTCGCCAATTCTCCACTGATGGTGATTCACACAGAGTGAAGCAGCTCTGCCTTAAAGACAAACCGCTGTGTGTGAAAGAGGCGTGACGGTTCACGTCATGATGATGACGTCAGTGTGTTTTCAAGGTTTTTCCAGGTGTCCTCCTGTCAATCTAAACCCGCGGACAGTTTATAATCATATGGATGCTGTTATAATGTGTCGTGATGGAGATCCTGACCCACCAAACATCCTGGAAAGTGACAAAACGTTACGTTTTTTAAACTTGAAGCTGTGTGACTCTGTCACTCGCGGGGACGGAGGCTGTTTTCTGGGGGAAAGTACCCTGAAATCTCGGTCTGGAGGGCTGACGGTCGAGGTAATTTATTTTCATCACAAACACTCGGTGAGTTAAAAGTTTTTTGCCGGTGATAGACGTTGATTTTTCAGGCAGAAATGTGACGAAGAGTCGGTAAGACGGACAGGAGGACAGACGCTTCTCCACGTACAGCTGTGGTATTTGTTTTCCTCATATAAGTTGCCAAAGACAGTTTCAGTTACGTTACTGTTGTTTGGTCCTGTAACGTTGCGTGAAGGACCTGTGCAGTTATCAGACTGTCAGACCGACACACCCTCGCTCTGCACCGCCAGTTTATCCACTCACACTGGTTTGGTTCACCAATATAGCGACCTTGATACC
Organism: Diplodus sargus; assembly: GCA_903131615.1. Taxonomy (NCBI): domain Eukaryota; kingdom Metazoa; phylum Chordata; class Actinopteri; order Spariformes; family Sparidae; genus Diplodus; species Diplodus sargus. The sequence continues at coordinate 357,245 of CAEMYA010000260.1, forward strand.
TCCAGAGCCGGATCAGCGGAGCGAAATTTCACCTCTCGCCGCATCTGAAACGTTCACACAGCGGAGGAGAGTTGGCGCAGGATCCCTGCATGCAGACGGCAGTGAGGATGGAGCTACTTACTTCTGTAATGGACTCTAATGGCCGACACTGATAGAATAACTGATAATAAAAAACATTTTGATGCTTGTCATGCAGACTGACTGTAAGAAAGCTGGTTTACTTGATACTCCACAGCTGTGAGAAGACTTTATGGTTTAACTTGAAGACTTTTTCCTTAAAAGATCGTCCACACCAGCGACGACATGCTTGACGTTGAGTCAGTGTGTCTGTTGTTCTTCTTCTCTGTTTTAATTGGCAGCTCACAAAAGAACTGATCGTAAAAATGTTCTGTTATTGAGCCAGTGATTTATCAGTCTGATATTTATCGTCCTTCTCGACTGTCCACATTACAAACACGACTCCTCCAGAGGAACAGAAGTGAAAGTATGTTTCCCTCTGAGCTGTCGCGGAGCAGAAGTAGAAAGTTTCAGAAAAGGGAAATATTTTATTTGAGTCTCAACCGAACAGACGACGTGTTCGAGTGAAGACTTTAATCGAAGTGTTTCGGTTTGAAGAAGTTAATGAATGAGAACTTCGACAGAGTTTAAACCTCGAGCACACAGACGCTCGTCACCGATGACTTCCTCCTCAACGCCGCTCATTGTGAGGTGAAATCACATTACACTCAACATGGCTGACGATGACCTCACTGGTCTGGACTCTCTGTGTGTGTGTGTGTGTGTGTGTGTGTGTGTGTCTGTGTGTCCTGCCTGTTTCCTGTCAGCTGTCGTTTCTCACGTCTGTGCTGAAGGACGTCTGATGTGATCGAGTGACATTTCGTCGTTTCCTCAGCAACATGTTTTCACGCGTTACAGGAGAAGAAGAAGAAGGTCACATGATGGAACAAACAGCCAATAATCAACCAATTGATCAACGATCTCCAACACAGCAGCGGTGACAACATCATGTGAGGTCGGGATCACTTATGACTTCCTTTATTTTCATGTTCTTTATTTTAGTTTCATCTGCTTTGTCTGGTTTTATTTTATTTGTAAAGAAAAGTGCTGCACGAATAAAGATGATTCATATCTTTACTTTCCAAACACGAGAAGCAGATTTAAACTCCCGACTGTCGAGATAAATGATATAACAATGAAATCACAGCTGAGGGAAGATGCTGACTTCAAGCTGAGGTTCTCGTGGTTCTGTTCATGTAAAACAGTTTCAGGTAAAACCACATCAGGTACAATCGACAAACAAACAGCTGAGAAACAAACACGAAGAAAGTTAAACTCCAACAGCAGCTCTTTAATCTTTATCCATCCAACAACAAACTGTATCAAACTGCAACACACTGGGACCTAAGATGGCTGCCGACCTCTATTGATTATTGAATGGCATCTCAGTTGGTCAGATGTGACAGCAGCCAGAGAGCGATCACGGCTGCTGTGTCTCAGCTCAGCTCTGCATCCTTCAGAGGAGCATGTGAAGGCCAGATGCTCCTTCTTCTCCCTGTTTTTGGAGGACGCTCCGCTACGATCCTTCGTGGCCTCACACATCCCAAGATCCTTTGCGCACCTGAAAAAGAAGACAGAAAATGGCGACATAGCGTGGCGTAGATCGTCACTTTCGCGGGCCTGGACGGCAGAAATCGTGTCGTAAGAGTAAAACATCTGGTGATACAACCAGGAAATGCTCCAAAGGAGTGACCGTCCCATTTAACAACGGCTGACGCGGTTAACAAAGTCTCTCTGAAGGACTCGCCTTCAAAGACCACAAAGGCCTTCAGAGGATTCAGACCCTGAACTGAGACACAGCCTGTGACTCTCTCTTCTTCCTCTGGATGATTGACAGATCGTGCAGCCAATGAGAATCCATCCATATATAATTGAAAATAGGCTGAACATGGAAATTATTGAAGCTAATCCACTTTGTTTTTAGTGTTAATGAGGAAATAAAGAACTAGAATGAATCTTTGCTCCTTTTCTTCACAAGTCTGAGCTCACAAAATGACTTTTTTTTGCCACACTTCTCAATATTTCCTCAAAAAAAAACGTGTTTATTTTCACTGATATTTTTATCAAATTGTAACTTGGACCCTGTAGTCCGACTGTATGATGTGTTTGTTCTGAAACCTTGAATTCATTTGACCAGTTATATAAATCAGTGATTCCTAATTCAGGAGTCGGATCAGAGATTTATTTATTTATTTGTACCTCAATAAAAATGTTATAATGACGAAGACGAAACAATCTGAGACAGAGAAGCTGCTCTTCGTCCATTTTGGCTCTTTTCTCTCTCCGTCTGCTGCTGATTCTGTGCAGTGACACTGACCTCTAGTGGTCCGGACCGGACCTGCAGGAGGGGAGCAGCTCGGTACTGATGGTCCAAACATTCATTCATGTGTCTGTCTAATCAGAGAAGAAGCTCATGTTGAGTTCTGTGTGCTAAATGTTCTGATCATTTCACAGGATCATCATCAGTTTGATCCTGATCGCTGCAGCTGGACAACAAACAAACAAACAAAGTGTTCTGTAATCAGTTTATTGGCAAAATGAAATATAATGAATGTTGTGAGTACACACGTTCTAATCCAGCTAGCTACCAGAAGTCTGTCTAGTTATAAACAAACGTACCGTTTGTCGTCTTAGAAACGATTAAAGGTTAGCGGGTCGTGTTTCATACAGACTGTACACAGAAGGAAACACAAGGTGGATTTGTACATTATAGAAAACAACAACAACAACAACAACAACAACATCGTGGCCGAAAGTTCAAATTGTGCATAAATGAATTTCAAAATCATTTTTCTGTATAAACAAATTTCCACGATCGAAAATATTTATTCTGTGGTTTTAATTTTAAAGTTCCTGTATTTCAAAAGTGGTTAAAGAGACTTTTCACTCGTCGTTGTTTTAGCTCAAAGTGAGCAGAATGTCAAATTAAACGCTTTGTGCTCGTCGTCACAGACAGTTTGTAAACTGGGAGCGATACTTTTCCTTTAGTACCTCATTATTTCTGTTATTACCAGAACAAAAATCCCGTCGATTAAAAAAGAATCAAAAACAAAAAAAATGTTTAAAAAGACCAGCTGAAGTAAAAACACTGGCAGTATTTGTTTTGGATTCAAATTCACACAAATAATGACTTAAAATTATATACAAAGTACTAAAAACATCTCACAACAACTCAAAACGCTGGTGTATAAAAATTAAAAAAAGAGCCACACACGGCGGGTTTCCAGTTTCCAGTCGTCCAAATCTCCCCGACGTCTTTACACACAACAAACATGATTTCTCTTCAGATTTTTTAGGGAAAATAAATCTATGAAGCGATAATTTACAGAGAAACCGGCGACGCAGAAAATCCTCGTACCTCAAACATCTTTTCTCTTTTTTTTTCTCCTCATCCGTCGTTCCTAGAAAACATTTCAGCGTCGCTCTCTGGATGCAAAACGCCTCTAAAGTGCTCCGAAGAAAACTGGACGATTACAATAAAAACAGAAGAAGAAGAAGAAGAAGAAGAAGAAGGAGGAATCTAATAAAATATAAAAGAAAACACACATTATTTTACATTTGGACAAAATGTTTCACCGAACACCGGGTGGAGTAAAAACAACGCCTCGCGCGACCGTTTCCTCGCGGTCGCTTCAGTACTTGGCACTCGGCACTTTGGTGTAATCCTCCGTGTGAATGTTCCTGCACAGGCAGATGGACAGAATCATCCCGAGCAGCTGAAACCAAACAAAACACACACAACATGAAACTCAAACACATTTTCATTGTTTTCTATTTTCTCTGCAGTCTGAAGTGTTTCACGTCACAAACAGAGTATTTAAAACTACATTTTAATTCAAATGACAAAGTGATTTTCTGTCTTTAAAGCTGCTACAAGGAACTTTTCTGTTGATTGTGGCGCCCCCTGTGGACAGAAGTGGTACGAGCTCCACCGCCTGCTGTCGCAAAGATCTGCTGAGTGTGTTTAATATTTTAAAAAGTGAGTGAATTCTGGATTCTTGTTATTTCCCAGCATCAGCAGCCTGATGTGGACCAATCAGAGCACATCACGCACGGCAGACGCAGCGAGACGTAAAAGCCGTAAGAAGCCGTAAACAGACAGAGAGGGAGACTGGAATGTGGAGAAAAGGCGTGTTAGTGTCTCGTATCTGCAGAGAGTTTCTGATTTTCTCTCTTTGTTGCTGCTCGGGACGCTTTACCAACCCAACATGTGTCTGTTTGACGTCCTGGGAATGAGACTCAACAATCAGCTGTCTTTGTGGTGCGTTCAGGAACAGCTGGGACAAATCCTACTGATTCTACCTTTAACTTTAATAGTCTTTGAATTCTATTAATATGACGTGAGCTTCAGTTAGCTTTGAGCACAAATGTCCTTCAGAGGGAGACTTTTTACTCTGAGACTCTGAGTACATGTCACAGCCTGTAATCTATTACTTTACTGGAGGGAACAAGCTGGATCAGAACTTCTACTTTTACCAGAATCCGTTTCTACACGAGTATCTGAACTTCGACTGGAGGAAACAACGTGAAGACGTTTGTCACGTTGGAGTGAAAATATCATTTTTCCTGGCGCCCCTCAAAGACCTCTGGGGGTCCCGAAGCCCCACATGTATGTTTGGCTTTTGTGGATCAGTCCTAAGTGGGTTAGTTGGTTCTGGATTAACAGAACTAAGTGTGTGGTTCCGAGTGTTTCTGTACCTCGATCAGAGCGACTCCCAGGCAGATACCGAGGACGACCCCGATGTTGGTGAGCAGCCAGCTCTCCACGCTGGCAGCGCAGCCCTGCAGACAAACAGAGGAGTGAGTCCAGATCGCAGCGCCGGGGCAGAAAACAGGCGACAGGACTGAAAATTCTGTTTACCACGTCGTAGACGGGCCAGTCGGGGGTCTGAGCCTCACAGAAGCCGCTGTCGGAGAAGTTTCCGGTGGCCAGCGAGATGTTCTGGCAGGAGCAGGGGAACAGCAGCTGGGAGCTGTTGACGATCACCATGTTCTCGTTCCAGTCCAGACGACCGGTCCAGCCGCAGCACTCCATCTACGGAACCAGAACAAACGCGCTTCATCAGCAAACTGCACCGTCCTGCAGCTCCACCAGCAGCAGAGCGAGGCGTCCTACTCACACTCCTCTGGATGAAGTCCCAGGCCTGCTCCGTGGTCGAGTTGTTGCCGGGATAGTTGTCCAGAACTTTAGTGACGATCTTCGACATTTCCTTGTTCAACTGAAACCGAACAGATGAAATACAAGTTTACATGTTTGTTGTTTCAACTCGAGCTAAAAAAAAAGAGCATTTTTTATCTGTTACATCCTTTTATTTTCTTGTTTGATGACAGAATCGAACCGAAGCAGCGAACAGAATCGAGACCTTCTGGAGGGAAACAACTGGACCGCTTCGGTTCTGAGCCGTTAGCGTTAGCACAGAGTTGCTAGCTTGCTGTCTCTTCAGATTGAGGCACTTTAATTCTGATTGTTAGTGGAATATTTGGGTCAAACACAATAAATTAGCCGTTTCTTTGGGGTTTTTTTTGCCGATACTTCGATGAGAAGAGCGACTCTCACCGAGTTCTCAGCATGAAGACCAGAAACAGCGAGCCGGGTTTCTAAAAAGCCAAACTGCTCCTTTAAGTTGGTCACACTGAGCGGATCTGCTGGATATTCACCAACACTAATGTTTCTTATCAGCGCCGCTGTATTTCTGAATAACTCTGTTTCTTGACTCCAGTACGTCTGCTGGCAGGAGACACACATTCCTGCTGGGAGACTTTTGGCAGCCGGATCTGTAAAAATGTGAATTTGTAGGAAAACCACAATGTTGTGGATAAAAAAAGGCACCTGAACGGGCCGAACGGAACCAGACGCAGGAAATCACTCGGTCACTGTCACTAAATCTTCTCTGAGAGCCTCGAACCTGCAGACTGAGACTCTCAAAGCCTCGGCAGGAAAACAGACGCTGTGTGAGCGCTTCAGTCGGACGGATCCGATAAACAGATCCGACAGAACCGAACTCTGATTCTTTTTATTCAGCTCAGATGATTAAAACAACGTCTGGATCGGTGAAGACGCCTCAGAACCGAGTCTGACACTTTCTTCATGTGCTCTAAGGAATTCAGAGGAAGCTGATAAACTGCCTGCAGTGATGTCACTCAGATTGCATCATGGGTAATGTAGTTCAGCAGGTTCACCCAAAAAATGTGAATCCAGTCACTGTCAGTTCCACTATTTGTGGGAAAATGATCATTTGCGAGTCAGAACCACCAGAACCAAGAGGCAGAAATGAAAAAACTGCTGCATAGAAACAAACTCGAATTGAAAACTTCAAGTCGCTTCAACCTGAGATCGAATTCTGTGTTCTGATCGTGTCCGGAAGTGAATCAAAACCAGTCAGCGTGGACTGAAATCAACCGCTAACGTTAGCATCACAAAACGGCCGAATTCTGCAAATCTGGTCGATCTTCTAAACTCAGCAGCTCCAGTGAAGAATTCACCTTTATAAAGTGTTTAAATATCTTCTTTTTAAATCAGTTTGTGATCTCATCGTCACACCTGACCAGCTGTTTGGAGCCATTTTAATTAATTCTGGTTGTTTCTCTGTTTTAAATCAAGTCTCCAGCTGCTTCAGTCGTTCAGCTGCAGAGACGTTTTTTGTGTTTTTTGGCTGAAATGTTCCTTTAATGTGTACAATTGGTGGAGTTGCCCTTTAAAGACGACAACACAGAGAGTGACGTAGGATGGAAGGTAGGAGTCAATGAAGTCAATGAATAAGCCGGAGACGTCGAAGCTTCGAGGAACAACCTGCGTCCACGGCTGTAATTACAAACTGCATGTTGACATGAACGGTTGTTTCTGAGCTGCAGACTGTGATTACGGCTCCTCACGTCACGTAAACACAGAACGAGATCTCAGAACACGTGTTTTAAATCGGAGTTAATTACAGCAACGCTCCTTTAAACACGCAGCCGTCTGTATTTACCAAGAAACTCCCCCGAGTGTTTAAATAGTTCGACTGGTGAGACGTAGAATTAACTCACTTACACAGCGAGAGGCGAACCGGACCTGAAGTCAGAACCATCAGGGACGAGAACGAGTCCAAGTCTCAATAACGAGGTCGTTTTGAGCTCATAGTTTCACCAAAGACGTCTCAGATCTGACTGAATCGTCGTGTTGCTGCTCTGTGATCAGATAAAGCGGCTCGTAATAAACGAACACAAACTTCTTCCATCAAATTCCTGATGACGTGAAACTCGTCGCGGTCAGAACAACTGAGATAAAAGCAAAAAACACTACTAACAAACCAAAGAATCCGTCCTGATTCTTGAACTGCTTTCACAAAACATTAATTCATTGTCAAATATTTCCTGTTATCACAATGTAGAAGATTTTACTCTGAAACTGATTTGTGAAGTTCAGAAAGCAGCAAACCGAGTTAAAGTTTGACTGTTTCTGCTTCAAAAGGTTGAAAAAGAAGCTGATTAAAGTCTTTTTCACTTTAGATCTTCTAGTAATCGTCTGTGATTTCAACACCGTGTGAATCTGAAACGTCTAGTAAAACATTTCCATCGACTTTTACTCTTTATTTTTCAGTAAAACTCTCAGTTTTGATCATATTTGTCCGTCTGAGAATCAGCATGTTGTGTTTCTTTATTTAAACTGTTTCTGCCGTCAGACGACCGAAAAAGGAGGAAAGAACGAAAGATACGTTTGACAGAAGATGTTTTGAGAAGGTTTGGAGCAAACAAAGTGTTTCACATACACTAATAAATAATAGTTTGAGATTAGTTAGATATTGGGATGCAGGTGGATCAGAGTCAAACAAGGCCCCAAAAATGTCAAAGAATAAAATAATCAAGCGAAACAGAAAGTTGATAAATCACGTCTGAACTGCGTTAATGATTTGGCTTCTGGAGAACAGACGATGTTACGCGTCACGTCCAGGAGATGATGTCAGTAAAAACTATAAAATACACTGAATGTATCTCTGCGTTGGCTTCAGGTGTTCCCTCAGCCTCTGCTGCTCCTCCTGTCAGTAAAAATGTCTCAGGTGAGGCAGCAGAGGGCGCCACGGTGCCGCCAGCGCCACATGGACCGTATGTCGCCTCCTCAGACAGACTCGGTCTCTCGGTCGGTGGCGTTCACGTCGAACAGAATCAGCTTCATGTTCGTCACTCTTCAGCCGCAGCTCGTTCTCCTGCGTGTTGTGACACATCGAGGGCGTGAACCATCAGGTGCATCACACACAGGTGTGAACCAAACCTCCACATTCCTTCTGTCAGAATCACCCGGCATCCTTCACAGATTCAGGGGCGAGAGGCTGCAGAGGAAGTGACATCACTCACCACAGACTTCTGGAAGTAGATGAGGGCGCCGGCTGCGATCTGAGCGATGAGGATGAGCAGGAGGCAGGTGAAGTACTGAGGAGGACACGGCAGACGTTAGACCTGAAACATCTGGAGGAGGGTTACAACAACGTGTGTGTGTGTGTGTGTGTGTGTGTGGCACAGCTGGATCACACCTGGACGGTGACGACAGCTGATGTCAAAACAGGACGTGAAGAATCAGACGGCTGATAATTCATAATAAACACTGAACGCATCGTCTTCAACACACACACACACACACACACACACACTACAGCACCACATGAGGATTCATCCGCCGCTGAAAATAGTCCCAACGACTGCACTACTTCCTCCTTCTGGTTTGATAGAAACTACAGTGAGCAGCTGTAAGAGGAGATTATATATTTGTCAAGTTTTAAAGGTTTCTATCTTCAGTGAGCTCCGAGCGACAGGAAGTCACAAATGTTCCAGAGTTTTGTTTTGTTTTGTTTTAACGACTGAAACACATGCGAGAAGAACATTTTTCTGCAAAGATTAGATAAAAAAAAACAAGATAGGAATGGAAGTTACGACTGGACGTGATGAATCCTGCACACACAAACACACCTGTCGCTCACCTGTCTGGTTAGAAACGACGCCATCACAGAAAAAAACTTGTTAAACCGGGATTTTTTATCGCTGAAACTCTGATTTCCTGTCTGGTTTTAACATCAACGTGTCACGAAACACAAACACATTTCCAGGCTGAATCAGAAACGACGCTGATCAACGTGAAGACGTCATTTCAACACATTTCATTCGTCTTTCATATGAAAACAAGGCTCAGCAGGTTAGCGGTCGTATTTTCTTTGTGATATTTCGTGCAGACGTTCTTACAGGGTTCATAAATAAACACCGTGTTGTTGGAGGCAGATTCATCCTCGGAGATAAACTGTTATATCTCCACAGTGAACCATCGACGTCTCGATGATCTGCGTTTACGTTCGTACGGAGCGACACACTCACCAGGCCGAGCAGACAGCGGATCTCATAAATGGCGCCCAGGCAGCCGATGAAGCCCATGAGCATGGAGAACGCTCCGACCCCGATCAGGATGTAGCAGGCGATCTTTACAGCTGTGGAGTTATCTGACGGAGGAGAGGACAGATGTGTGAGACGCATTCACACACCAGGTTTGTCTCAAAACAGACACATGTTTAGTTTTTACAACAAGTCTACGATGAAACAACACAAAATCAG
>CAEMYA010000260.1:377205-387884 GCA_903131615.1 Diplodus sargus
CCACCGTGGATCATAATCAGAGCGGTCGTGAATCACATCTGCAGGACAGAAGTGTCGCACTAATTATACAGATGTGTGACTTAATCACCACTTTCATGACAAGCAGGAGGAAGTTCCAGTCCAACTTACAGCTTTTTATAAAATCGACTGTAAAACACAAAACAGTGTTCAACACGATCAGATTCAGTCCGAGTTACTCAGTGAAGACGTGACACAACGTAGAGACGAACAGCTGATGAGTCTTAATGATCTTTAAGATCTGACTGATGTTCTGTTGTCGCCATTTTGTCGTCTTTATCAGCAGATATGAAACATTTTGGTTTTAAAGAACACATGGCGGAGAGCGATGATATAATAAATATGATTATTACATTTTTAATGAAGCTGATTGTTTCTCTGAGGTCGTTTTACACAAACTCAGATATTAAACATAAATAATAATCGAGTGCTTTTGTTTTAAACTCTGTTTGGATGAGATTCAACACGACGGGCTGCAGCAGCGCAGACGAACCTCCGGATCACATCGCTGCCGTTTCATTTCGCTGGTTTCGTTCTGAGTCGTAAAGAACAAAACAAACAACCAACTGAACACCCCTCGTCTGACCCTTCGCTCTCAAGTCTCCCACCCAAACTGTGCCGTGATTGGCTCGTACCTGCGACCTCGAGTGGACGTTATTACGGCAGCAAAGGAGGACGTCAGGTGAAACCTGATGAGGAGCGACCAGTCGGTTTAAGAAGGAGTTCAGGTTGAAAAAGCGAAGGAGGCCGTCATTGGAGAAGTGACAAAACTGACAAATCACAATCTGAAACCGAGTCGCTCTGGAACCTGAAGGAAGAGCGACTGGACACTGGGAATAAAAAGGATTTGTTCTCACGTGTCTGTTTAAATCTCTTGATTTCAGCCTCTTGTTTCTTTGTATCTGGCGTGATGTTCTGGTTCTGGTTCTGGTTCAGGGACTTTTCTCTCGTCTCTGTCCGGACTTGTTCTGATGTTTGTTTGTTTGTTTGAGCAGGTTTCTGTTTCACACGCACTCGACGGTGAATGCAGTCGAGCCGGTTCTGCTGTCCGACGTGATGATGCGTGTCTGACAGAAAACAGCGTCCACGACTGTTTGTGTTTCAGCCGCACAGCTGCAGATTTCACTCGACAGGCGGCTGCTGTTCGTTCCTCCGCACAGGGAAATAATCCAGCACAGTAAACATGAAGCAACTTTCTGTTTCATCTGTTCTGAGCTGCTTTGTGTCGCAGATAAAATCCCTCCACAGCTCTCGTCTCTGCTCACAGCTCGCTGATGAGAAGCTAACGACGGGTTAAATCAGACGACTGCTGAAGCCGACATCTTTAAATTACCTGTTTTATTCTGAAAAAAACAAACTGTTCTTATTTTCATAAAAGAAAACCGGCAAATATTCACAGCTGAAAAGCTTCAAGCAGTAAATGTTCAGCAGATTTGATCTTCGTCGTCTGCTGAGTTCGTCCACGTTAAACTTTAGCATCGTTTGTTATAAAAGTGCTGAAGCTCCTTTAATCATCTCAGCAGAGAAGAAACGTGAATCTCTGCAGAAGTTTGTCAAACGTCACCAGACTCCATTTGAAAAAACGTCTAAAAAGTGTCTGTGAGTTGTTGAGTTCAAGGAAACCTGATAAACTTTGCGACTGTCCAAGACGAATTCTTCACTATTATTCCTCTCATGTAAGTTCATTAGACACAAAGTAGTTTATTTTTCTTTAAATAAAATCGGTATAAAATAATAAATATAACCGGTTTAATTAACTGTCTTGCTAACAGACGGAGCTCGATGCTTCACTGCACTCTGAAAACAATCATCGTTTCATCACTTTTTAATTCACATAACGTTCGTGTTGTGAAACGTGTCGTAACAACAACAACAAATGTGCAGACGTCTTCTTTCATTCGCTGAAGTCTTTGAGAGTCGACTCGTCCGGTCTCGTCTGCTGTGAAGTTCTCAGACTTAACAAACAAACACGAAGAGTTTCTCAGGGACACATTCGATTGGAGGTTGTGGAAAACGACTCGGAAACATCGACTCTGTCTCACGATGGACGGCGACGTGAGACCCTGAGGACGACGTCAGAGCTGAAGAGGCGACTATTTTTAGATCGTATTCATCATTTAGTTGTTTTTCAAGCACAAAACACCAAATGTGCCGCTTAAGCTTCTTACGTCTGAGGATTTACTGCCGATGTTTCTTTCTAAATCGTCTGTGAGCTTCTCATCGTCACTTTGTGTTCCGAGGAAACAATTAATCAAGATATTAATTACCAGATTAACAGATGATTGGCTGCTGAACTTCTGCATCTTGTTGTTTTTGTACTTTAACTTTTTAACTTTAAATTGGAACAGTTTGAATGTCGTGATGTCATCAGTCTGCTGCTCGTCACTTCTGACTCTCTGCAGCTGTGTGTGTGTGTGTGTGTGTGTGTGTGTGTGTGTGTGTGTGTGTGTGTGTGTGTGTGTGTGTGTGTGTGTGTGTGTGTGTGTCTTACACTCTTTGACTCATGCAGAAATGTGCAGGAGGAGCCACAACAACAAAAACAACAACAGCAACAACAACAATCGTCTCTTTTGTCTCGCTCGTCCTCGACGCCGCCGCCGTCTTCATGAACGGCTCTCCATCTATTTACAGCCTCAAAACATAAATCTCATGTTGCAGCAGCAGAACAAACACAGACTTCATCTGACGCTCCTGTTTATCTGCTGAAACTTAACAGTAGCTTAGCTTAGCATACAGACAGGAAGCAAAGGGAGAAACAGCTACAGCAGCTTTACTCAGTCCAAAGTCCAGAAACAGTCCTGTTAAGACCCTGAAGCTCAGTGATGACGGCCTGCTGCGGTGTAACGAGGAGTTTCAGCTCCGGGTTTATAATTTCACAACTTCACAACTGTGCCGACCGACCGGCCGTCTCCACCGGAGCAGCAGAGTCGAGCTCCCTCACTGGCTTCTTAAAGTGACCGGCCGTGAACCTGCAGCACAGAACTACTGTGACCTTCAACAGCCGGAAAAGAGAATTTGGCTCCAAGTAAAAAGATTTTTCAGGCAGAAAAAGTTACAGACGACAGAAATCTGTCAGAGTCTGTTGATATTTAAAGTCCAGCAGACAGAAAAGTTCTGCTGCATGTGTGAAAGAAGCAGAATAAGGAGTTTTTACGGCTCCAGATGAAGCTGCATGTGATCTGATAAACTGCCTCAAGTGATGTCACTCTGTGGAAGAGATGCATCATGGGTAATGAAAAGCAGTCCAGCAGTGCTGTAACACTTTAGTTTAAAAAACAGAGATTTGTATCTTTTTTATTCCACACATTCTGCTTCCCTTTCAAAACTGGAGGCCTACATTACCCACAATGCAACTTCACCACAGAGTGACATCACAGGAGGAACGAATCAGGGCAGATCACCTGTAATCCATCCACCTGACAGGTGTGTGTCCTGGGCTCGTCACAATAAAAGCCCACTCTAAAATGTGCAGTCTTATTTTGAAAAAAAAATGTATCTATGTGCCCAGAAAATAAAAAAAACAACTCTTAAATATTTTATTTCAACTCTTGATTACAGCTCATGATCAAATAATCTGATCAGTTTCTGTCATTGATGCAGCTCCGGAAACACACACACACACACACACCTGAACACACACACCTGACCTCCCCTCAGGGTCCAATTCAACAATGAAGCTTTCACACACGATTTTCTTTCCGCTAACAAAAGCTGAAACTCGACACACTCTCGCCCTCCTGCTTCACGTCAGAGAGACGCCCTCTTCTCACCGTGAGAGCTCGTTGATCAGAGACACCCGACACACCTGTCTGTCGCTCACCTGTGTGTGAGACAATACGAAGCCGTCCTGCACTTCAACACCAGCTCCACACCTCGTCCGGAGAAACCCGAGGACACGGAAACACAACGTGTTAACACAGAAATACTACGGACGTGGCAACCGTCCAGTAAACAAACAGATAACAACAAATAACCGTCTTATCTACCAGCTGCTCTGTTGGCGGATAAACAGCGGAAAATATTCGACCATCAATCTTTCAGTTTTTCTTCCAACGAACCGAAAACACAGACGTGATCCACTCAGTCTCAGAGGACAAACGGCAAACCAACAGCGGGCCAATTTCTACATAATGTTGCTTTAAATCACCCCAGATTCCTCTTGTGACATAAGAAACACTCACAGGAGACGATTTAGTTTTGTATTTTGTATTTTTACACTGTTGAGCTTCTCTGACGTTCACCTGCAGCTGAACGTACTGAAGTTTTGAAGCCGCTGCTGATCTGCAGCTTCCTGGTTGCGGTGTGTGTGTGTGTGTGTGTGTGTGTGTGTGTGTGTGTGTGTGTGTGTGTGTGTGTGTGGGTGAGGAAGAGGAGGGCGGCTGCTCTTCACGCAGACAAAGAGAGCTTCTGCCCGGGCTCGTCAGTCAGCAGAACCCCGCCCACCATAATTAATTCAACGTCTGACCGCTCGGTGGCAAGTTCGGGGCCTCGCAGACGACTCGAGGCCCGCTGAAAGGAGCGAGCTGTGCCGGTTACCATGACGACGCTGCAGGGGAGGAGGAGGGGGTTGTGGGAAAAATGGACTCGTACTCAAACTCACTCCCACAACGTGAAGCATGTAAACAAGAAGAGACAAAACAACTCGACAGTGCTCCTGTTTCCCACTGCACCCAAACTCACCACTGCCATCAGCAACACACGGGATCAGTCACTGGACCCGAGACCAGAACCGGTTTTATTCTGATTCCTATTCCATCAATCATGTTAAAGGAAAAAAAACAACTGCAGTGTCGGTGCAAACAAGTACGAGTTTAACTTTTCCTCTGATGTTTCCATTTTATGCTGCGGTTACTTTCGACTCATTAAATCCTCCATTTTGTTCGTGAGCAGCTCAAACTTCAGTCTAACCGATAATTACCTGCAGGGTAATTCCACCAAACCAGGTGAGCAGGTTACAGCCTCACAGTCTGCAGGTAACTTCAGGTCACATTCGGCTGAACCTGCGTTCTAAATGTAACTGAGTACATTTACTCAAATATTGTATTCAAGTACAGATTTAAGGCCGTTGTTTTTACATTTTAAGCAACTTTACGCAACTTCATTCCATCTCAGAAACAAACACTGAACGTTTTCCTCCACTGCCTTCGTCTGACAGCTTAAGTTACGAGTTTCTTATCAGATTACTTCACATAACTCTTTATCTGTCCAGTTAACATCTGCAAATATGTTGAAATTCTGACGCTGAACTCACTGCAGGCTGTGAAACTGAGTGGAAGATGTGGATTATTTCAGGGTTTGTTGAATTGCTGAATTGCTGTTTGTGAAAAAAGTGGATGAAGTCTGGAGCTAAACTTCATCTCACAGCAGTAAAACACAACATGCACATTAATGCAGCAGCATCAGATTCAACAGGAAATATTTCACTGAGAACTTTTCATGCAAAGTACAGATTTGCTGCAGAACTTCATCACCTGAAGAATCTGAAACCTTCAGGTTGGACTCGTGTTAAAGATCTCAGACTGAGTCAAACTGGCACGCAGCTCCTAAAAAAAGTGACTTCTGAGTGAAAAACTTCTGGCTTCTCGTCCAAACTTTAACCGCTAACAGCTGCAAACTCCAGCACAACATCGTCCCCTCGACAAGACACACTCCTCGGTCTGTTGCCGGTGTATGGAAAGGTAATTAAGGTCACGCTGGAGACGAGGAGAAGCTTCGACCTGCAGCTGAACTGATTTACAGCCTTTACATGTTGAGGAAGGGGGAAAAAAAAGAAAGCAGTGCGAGCTGTGAGGGGGGACGAGAGGAGGGAGAGCTGGAATATCGACTGAGCCGTGATGCCACCATGCTCGGCGCTGACCCACATTCCCATCTGCAACACAGACCGGCCGGTCCTCGTAAACACAGAACGGTCCGCCTGTGAAAAGAGGTTCAGTCGATCGCAGCGCAGCAGAAGAGCGGTGAGAGTCTGATGGAGGCCTCAGGCTGAAACGATCGGTCGATTAACGCGCGTCAACGACGAAATGATTGATTAAAAGTGTTGAAATGAAACTTCACAGCTCCAGTTTCTCTGACGTCTGAACTGAATGTTTTTGCTGCAGCCATGGAAAGATTATCCAACACACTAAAGGCTGCATGTTTTATTTATAACAATGTTCAAATGTGACGAACATCTTTACAGTGAAGCCGACAGACGTTAGAAACATGACGGTCTGACACGACGCCAACAATCATTTCTACTCAGCGTGACGTCTGTCAGAATAATCACAACACGATTATTTTACTGTATCGTGAAGCAGCGATAGATTCCAGTTTCCTGTCTTTTCAGCAGATAACTTGAATATCTCAACTCAACTCACATGATCACAGCGAAGCTCGAACACTTGAGTGAAGACTCAAAGAAGCCGAATACTTCTGACGGCATTCTCGTTAAAGTGAAACTCTGCAAAATGCAACCGAGGCTCTTTTTGTGAATGTATCCGAGTCAAACCTTCATGTAAAACCATAATTACAACAAAAGAGCCACTTTTAAGATTTACCGTAATTTCGTTTTCAGGTCAAACTCATTTTCAATGTGAGTGCTACGGGCACTTTTACGATAGCATCAAAATCTCTATTTTTAAAACAGTAAGAAGTCTCGACACAACATGAAACTTTGCTTGCAGCATCATCAGGGTCTCTACACATGAACACGAGCGTTGAGAACATTGTTTACGTACTAAAAAGAAAGTTTTTGAACGACTTACGTGAGCAGCTACGAGCCGATCAGCGCTGAATGATCTGAATCTGCAGTGTGAGTATCAGATTTGTAGCTCTGATGATCAGATATCGTCTCCTTGATTGATGATAATCAGCATCAGCCCTGATAAAAACAAGCCAATCAATCGATCGCTGATCAACGTGACTGTCGGCTGATGAGTTATCTCGTGTTCACTGGGAAAGTTTCAGACTTTCCTCGCCTCCTATCTCGTTTTCTACTTTTACTTTCTCTATCTGTGTTTTATGTTCCGTCCTCCAGCTGATCCCTCCTCTGACGATCAATCAAGTCTCAGGCGTTAAGATGATTAACGATCGATTGATTGATCGCTCACACAAATCAAAGCTTCACTTTATCACCCGAAGCAGGCGGACAGTTCTGCAGTCGTCTCTGATTTTCTGGGCACGAGTTCTTCTTCTCTTCATCTGATTGTTTCAGCATGTTCTGGTGGACTAACTGGATCCAGTGTTGGACCCTGGAGGCGGACTCAGATCCAGTTTAGAGAGACTGAGGAGGATCTGAACCAGAACCATGTTAACACACACACACACACACACACACACACACACACACACACTAATGTCTCTGTGCCCTCATCTTCGTCTTTTCTCTGGAGAACATGTGATTATTTATTTTCTTCGTTAAACCTCTAAAGTAAGAATACAATAAGATTATCACATTAAGTTGAGCTGGTTCTGAACGGGTTCTGAACTGGTTCTGAGCCAGGCGACACATGCAAACAGTGAGGAGACGTGTAGAGTTTGACGCTGCAGGTTTAAACTCTGCTGTCTGAGATTCTCTAACAAATAAAACTTAAATTTTCAGTTTCTTTAAAGCTTCACGGACGTAAAAGTGACGAAACTCTGACTGAAACTGTTGGATTTCACCACAATCAGCACAAAGATGTCAGAGTTCTGTCAACAGCTCTGAGAACGTGTCAGAACAAAGTCCAGCTGACCAGCTTCGGTTTCTCTTTGCACCAGACTACATTCAGAAAACTGCTGTTTTAGCCTCGGCTGAACTCTTCGTCCTTTAAATAAACTCGGAGTTGTTCTCGCGCTCGGTGTTCGTCTCCAGAGCCTCCGACAGACGAAACGTCACTGATCACCTGAGAGATCGATCAGCTTCAGATCATTAATGCTCCCGCAGCTGACAGAAGGCAGCGGGCTGACAGAGAAGCTTCAGCCGCCACATCATCACTCAGCAAACTGCTTCAAACTGCGGATCGATCGACGGATCGAGCCACCGGCTGCTGATCGATCCGAACCTGATCACCCGAGCAGCCGCGCGCGCCTCGTGCTCACACAACCTGAACATGAAGTCTCAGATCCACTTACCTGTTGTAGCGCCGAGCTGCGGAGAGGAGCGGAGTGTGCGGGTCTGTGCGGGTCTGTGTGCGGTGAGCGGGCTGCTGGTCGGACTGACTGACCTCCTGCTCGTAACAAAGCCTGAGACTGGATCGGAGCTGCAGGACTCCTCTGGTCCCCCCCGTGTGGCAGAGAACGGAACTAACGCGTCCAGCGGCCTCCTTTAACCCCTAAATCCCCGCACAGCCCGCAATCACCGCGGATTAACACCGGCGGCCCTGCACGCTCAGAAAGTAACTGAGTACATTTACTCGACTACTGTTCTTCTCTTCTTCTGCTCCGTCCGACAGCTTCTA
Source organism: Diplodus sargus (assembly GCA_903131615.1). Lineage (NCBI taxonomy): Eukaryota > Metazoa > Chordata > Actinopteri > Spariformes > Sparidae > Diplodus > Diplodus sargus. The sequence continues at coordinate 385,641 of CAEMYA010000260.1, forward strand.
ACAAACTGAGATTAAAGCGAAACGTGTGAAGAGTTTATAGATTATGTTCAGTGTTGTTAAGAGGAAAGTCACGAAATCTGAAGAAATGTAACTGAGTAACACAAATACCTGAGTACAAACATCTGAGATGATCTCAAGTATCAAAAAGTAATCTGAGTAAAAGTAAATTATACAGATCGTTACACGAGAACATGTAACATCAGGGAACGTTCCCTGAAGGTTCCCTGAATGTTTTTGGTAACATTTAAGGTACTGCAAGGGAAACTTCAGGGAACTTTCTCTGAATGTTATTTTCGTGTAGGCTTTAGAGAATCTGAGGGAACATTTCCTGAAGGTTCTCTGAGGGTTTTTTTTTTGTAACCTTCAGAGAAACTTTAGGGAACGTTCCCTGAAGATTCTCTACAGTAAATAAAACTTGCAGTGAACCTGTGAACATGTAACTTCAGAGAACATTCTCTAAAGGTTCCCTGAAGGTTTGTGGTAACATTTAAAGTCCTGCAAGAGACATTCTTTAACGTTCTTTGTTGTTACTGTTGTTGTTGTTTTTTCTCTAGGGAACTTTCTCTGAATTGGATTTTTGTGTAACCTTTAGAGAAACTTTAGGGAACGATCTCTGAAGATTCTCTAAAGTAAATAAAACTCCCAGCAAACCTCATAAAGTAATGAATCAGACTAAATTATACAGATAGTTACACGAGAACATGTAACATCAGGGAACGTTCCCTAAAGGTTCCCTGAAGGTTTTTGTTAACAATTTAAGTGCTGCAATTAACATTCTTTAAATAGTTTTTATTTTTGTCATTTATTTTTTAACATAATCCTTTAGGGAACTTTCTTTGAGTTTTATTTGTGTGTAACATTTAGAGAATCTGTGGGGAACTATCCCTAAAGGTTCTCTGAAGGTTGTAAATAAAACTCCCAGTGAACCTCTAAACTATCCAAAAGTAATCTATGAGTTAAAGTAAATTATACAGTTACATGCAAACATGTAACATTCAGGGAACATTCAGGGAACGTTCCCTGAAGGTTTTTGGTAACCTTAAAAGTACTGCAAGGAACATTCTTTAAAGTTTTTTTCTAATAAAATCCTTTAGGGAACTTTATCTGAACTTTATTTTTGTGTAAACTGTAGAGAATCTGTAGGGAACATTTCCTGAAGGTTTTCTCAATTATTTTTTGTGTAAACTTTAGGGAACGATCCCTGAAGATTCTCTAAACATTGTAAATAAAACTCCCAGTGAACCTCTAAAGTATCAAAAAGTAATCTATGAGTCAAAGTAAATTATACAGATAGTTTGATGCAAATATGTAACATCAGGGAACCTTCAGGGAACCTTCAGGGAACATTCCCTGATTGTTCTTGGCCACCTTAAAAGGTCGTTCGAGGGACATTCGTTAAAGTTTTCTGTTTGGTTTTTTAATAAAAACCTTTAGGAAACTTTCCCTGGAGGTAATTTTGTGTAACTTTAGATAATCTGTAGGGAACAGGTTCCCTGAAGGTTCCCTGAAGTTTCTTTCCTGTGACACCTTTACAGAAACGTTTGGGAACTTAACCGAGGCTTGTCTAAAGTTTATTATTGATGAGAAACCTGTAGAGATTCTGTGGGAAACGTTCCCTGAACGTTCTCCAGGGTAAATCTTTGAAACCTTCAGGGAACCCTCGGGACGTATTATCTGTGTTTCAAACGATTATCAGATCTGATATTCAGATAAATTAACAAAATCAGTGGTTGTTTGTTGTTTAACCAATCGCTGATGAATACAATTGATTTTAAATTGATCTACTTTGACTCTGATGCAGCAAATTAACATTATCGAATAATCACAGTGGAGAACAGTTAATATCTCAGATTTGTAACTGAGTCCCTCAAAGATCAGGAGAACTGTGACCCGGGAGGCATCACGGGTCAGAACCTCAGAGACTGCAGAACCAAGGAAACTTCAACATGCAGATCAGGGGAATTGAACCAACAACCTTCTGATAACAAGACACTGGCTCTGATCCTGAGCAGCAGCCCCTTGTTTTTACAACCCAAGTGTTGTAAAATTATTAATACATGAACCTTTAAGTTTAACAGCTCTGGAATCATCTGATAACAAAGTTTCAAACGACTTAAAGAGACAGAAGAAGATGAGGTCAGTGTTCTGGTTCTGCCCGTGAACAAGGTTTTCAGATAACAGTGGTAATATTAGTCCAGTCCTCTCACCATGCAGCACTGACTGACCTGTGTGTGGAGGAGGAGG
>CAEMYA010000260.1:395135-417838 GCA_903131615.1 Diplodus sargus
TTAGCATCTAACCACTTCATAGCTACGATTACTGTTCAAAAGGCGTGAATTCATTCTAAAATGTCAACGCACACTTTGGGCACATTTATTTAAGCCTGGAAGTTAAACACACTACATGTGATCAAACAGTAATGTTAGCTAGGAGGTGGTTGAATGCTGATGTTAGCAATGAGTTATCAACGCTGTTGCTTTAACCTGAACTATGATCTGATATCCTTCAAGATTTTTTCCATCTATTGTCTTTTCAGATTCTGATCAATCACGTAGAGATGAAGTGATAATTATTTGTCAGACTTTTTACAACTTTAAAGCTGGAACACAACAGTGTGAGTTTCCCTCCCTGAGTGTGTGACGACAGAGGAACATGGCCGTGAATACGGTCTACACTGTATCTAACACTGAGAGACAGTCGAGACGAGTCGTGTGAACGTTCAGACTAAACTGAAGCCGAATAACTAACCAAAGTAACAGGTTAGATCTGGAAAACGCTTCATTCTGCTCCAGGATTCTGTTCAATATGTCTCTTTGGTTGCCAAATGTAAATATAATTCACGACACACTGATTACTGTTCTAACATAAACAAGTGCTGTTGAGATCCTGGTTCACCTGCGTCCCCTTTGTTTGCTCGTCTACACAAAAACTACACAACAGATTTCCAGATGTGTCTCGACCCAGAACGGACATCTTTAACTTTCAGTGTGGATCCGGATGAAAATAAAACAGATTCTGGGAGTTGAGTTCTTTGTGACAACATTGTGGGATTTTGATGTTTTTTTTTTTTTAACATTTTCATTAATTTCTCAGTGTTCATAGATCTAAATGAGGGAAAAAAATATGTATTTACATGGCTGGTTTCTATGTGTGAGCTCGACTGAGAGCCGTTCTGTAATATTATGATATTTACAGTAACATAAAAATAATAAATTAAAGAATAAAAATGTGATATAAATTTTAGGTGACATGAAAATTCAAGTGTTTCTTCGCCGGCGGACCTGCTGGGATAACGAGAACATGGCACCTGAATCCAAATGAACCGACTGACTGATCTTATAATGCCTCTGGACCAACCGCACCACGCTGAACGCTCAGCACGGTGCGCCACAAAAATTACTATGAGACAAAAATCAAAAGTTCCATAAAAAACCTGCCTATGAGACAGAGGGGATAGTCACCATACTGTACACTTTCTACAATATCCATGTCCATTATGAATATAACAAGTGCATTCACTTAAAGGAAGAGTTGAACTTAAAACAAATTCTCGTTTTTCACTTTTTGATTCAGCCAAATTATTCAGAAACAATAACAGGACAAAGCTGGCAAATTTCTGCAGTTTACAATTCGCATAGTTTGCAGATAAAATGCCAGAGAAGTGGAGCGGGTGAGTAAACTTACACTTAATTAATGTAATTTGTATTTGTAACAACTCAAATTACACTCGAGACGAGAATGATGATCGCAACTTAAGTGAATAACAGAGATTTGTTTTAGGTCAACAGCACCTTCGAGTAACGTTCATTCAGATTCTTAATTTTTCAGCAATTTTTTTGTTTTGTTTTTAAATTACTGTACTTCTTTTACATCAACACAACAGTTGATTAGCGAGTCATCGTTATTTACAAGGGAAGGTGGGAGTGATGAGCTCCGCAGCTTATGCATTGAGCCTCAGGGACTGATCCTCTCTCCTCCTGGAGGAGATATCGATGTCTATCGAGTCTTTACCCACAATGAGTCGGAGGCGCTTTGCTGGAGGAAGTGGAATGAAATCGTCTTCGAACTCATTGTCGAAGTAGTCATCGTCATCGTCGTCGTCATCATCATCGTCCTCCTCCTCCTCCTCCTCCTCCTCCCCTTCCTCTTCATCGTCCTCTTCTGATGAAGGTTCTGCCAGGACCTTTTGGGTCCGATGTCCACCATTTCTGGCCTCCAGACTCTGACCCATGTCCCCATTATAGGACATCTGGTCAGGCTTCGTCTGGGTGATTCTGCGAGCATCGTCCTCCCTCTTCAGCTGGATCTTCAGCTTGGTGGAGTTGCTGTGGACCACGGGAGCGAAGCCGTTATTCAGTTTGGCGATGTACGAGCTGCCTTTGTCCTTGTCGTGGTCCTTGCTGAACTTGATGCTGATTTTGCTGGAAGAGGCCGAGTTGACCGTCGAGGCAGAGAGGTTGGAGGAGCCAATCGGATCGTTGGCGTCATTGGTCTTGCTACTGCTGCTGTCCCTCCGCCGGCGGAGTGTCAGTTTGGGGATGCCCGTGTTGTTCTCCAGGATCAGCTGAGCGTCGTATCGGGTGATCCGACGCTTCTTCTTCCCCTTGTCCTGTGACCTGCAGCTACTCTTACCTTTGTCCCTGCGGAGGGATTTGCTGCCATTGGCCACCCCGTTGTAGTCCCTGTGTCGGTCGGCAAAGCTCAGCAGCACATTACCGCAGTCCGAGAAGTTGGCGGCGTGGCCAGCGGCCACCGGCATGAATGGCTCACCATATGAGTCCTCGCATTTAATCGTCCGCTCGGTCCTGAGCCGTGTCAGCCGTTTCCGCCGGGTGCACGAGCTTCTTCTGGAATAGCCAGCGTCTAAAGCCGGCTGCTCCAGTCCGACTCCATGGCGGAGGTACTCCTCCATGTCTGCTGGCTCTGTTTTAATGACCACTCCACCAGGGACTGGGCTCAAGCCGTCCATCGCGCTGGGCTCCAGCTTAACGCCAGCTGCCGTCTCCTGGGCTTTTACAAGGGTCCTTGTGGACCTGCGAGTTCTGTAAGTCGAGCACTGGCTGCCATCACTGCCTTGCACATGCGGTAGATTGCCATTTTCCTTGGCAGCGTGACGAGTGAGGCAGCCCCGCTGGCCTAATGTCTGCTGCACCAGCTCCTGTCCATCCTTCTCCTTCTTGACGGTGACACTTTTACACAGCGACACCTTCGAGTCCCTGAGACCCAGCTGGCAAGTCTCTCCTTTGGCCAACGCCTTGGGCTCTGCACCCCTCCTGCGACTCCGCAACTGGACTTTACTTAGTGAAGGCTTGGATTGGGATTTTAGTCTCTTTGGTACCCTGTTATTGTTTACACGACCTTGTTTTGAACATGAGGTAGTAAGGGCTCGTGACAAAGTCTGTCTGGATTGAGTCCTGTTTTTATACTTCAGGCCAGATGACGACGATGTTCTTTTTCTGGCAGCTGGTCGGAAAAGAGAAGATGTTGCACATTAAATATTTATAACAGAAACATCTGTACATGTGTTGGATGGCTGATGCATCCAAGATATGTGATTCAACATAGGAAAATCACTCTGAAGTATGAAACCTATATACTTCCTGCTATATTGAATTTAAAGCAATATACTTGTGCAAAACTACCTTTACCAACCTGCACTGACACATGGGATTTATTTTATTCCCAAATTTTTGGATTTGGGATCCGAGCCCTGAAAGTAACTATGGCAACGACATGACGAGACGGATTAAAACGTTCGGGGACTCTTACATTGATGTGTTTTTGGCATTTCCTGAGAGTCTACGTCGGTGTGGGAGCCAACAGAGTGACTGTCTGAGCTCCGGTTTCCTTCCCCCATCTTCTTCAGCCTGTTGAGACGCTTGTCCGTCTCCCGCAACCCGTACTTGCTGTTGATCACCGGAACTTCCACTGGCAGTCCAGCTTTGGATTTGAAAGCACCAGTGCCACGTCTGCACAACAACAAATCGGAGTGGTGAAGAAGTGAAGTGAAGAAACATCTCTGTATCAAGTTTGTATCTTTATGCATCGACTTTAACAGCTTTTCTGCTCCTTTTGATCAAACTCTTTATTTCTTCGCACTTCTACTACTTCTACTGTAATATATTAAACATACAGCGTCTCTAAATACTCACAAAAGAAACAACAGGACAATAAAAGTAGCTTCTAAGCAACTTTAAGGGGTTTGAAGTCTTTATTGATGCACCTACCGTTCACACGTATAGCATTCACAATATTCATTGTTCTCCCCAAAAAATCCGTCTCCATAGTAACAAGAGATTTCTTCTCCGGGTTCGATGTCCCTCAGAACCTTCACACAGGCCGTGTCCCGCCCTGTCGACACAAACTGAACAGAACAGAACAATCAAAACGCGTTTCTTTAATGAGCTTCCACACAGAACAACAACTGATCCAATGATTTCTTTAGAGACCTTTTTAAAGACTCTACCTTGCAGTTTGGCCGACAGTCTGAAAAAAAAAAAGAAGCGACAAAAGAAACAATAAAGTTCTCATCCCTTTAAAGAATAAAAGACATTTTTCACATGGAAACACTTTGTCAGATTCAGGCACCTCATTATGTGTTTGCAGTAATATTGACAACCGATCACCGGAGACTTTTAGGACTAATACCGTGATTGATGAACGCAGCTGGACCCAGCCAGAGCTGCGCACAGTTCTTGCGGGTTGAATACATGACACTGAAGTCGTTTTCTCCGTGTCGGAGCAGCATGTTTTCCTCGCTCTCTGAGAGCTCAGCTATGCATCCAACCAGGTACTCGATCTTGTCGTTTCTTTTCCTGTAACACAATAAATGGTAGAGAGGTCAGAAACAGAAACATGTCGGCTGCGTTATTTTTTGTCAAAGTAGTCGTACAAGTATCCTGAACAGACAATATCAGTACGCGAGTTAATCAAGATAAACTCAGAACTGTTCAGTGTTTTTAGTGGGCGATGTGTTGACTAATGCTGCAGGTACAATCAGAACCAACAGATGGTCGTCTATCCTCACCATTCCTTTGTTGCCACGATTTTAGCCCCATTTTGCTCTGATGAGTAGCGATTACAAGGGAGAATTTCAAACCCGCTGTCCGTGGCAAACATCCGCAGATACACAAACACCTGCGCAGGAACAGAAAGTCAGTCATCAGATTATTGTTCGACTGTGATGCTGGAAGACAAACAGGGAACATCTTGAATAAAATCCTCACATGCTGCTTGAAAAGCTTTTCTTGAGCCTTTGTCTTGTGTAGGAAAAGATTTCTGGCCCAGTCTCCCGACGTCAGCGCTCTGAAAGCTTTCTCCAAGTTGTCGTGTTTCTTGAAGCGCTCGATGAGCTCTTTCAACTCCTCTTGTCTTCCCTTAATTGGTCGAAATCTGCAGAAAACAATTAAAGCAACAAAAAAAAAAGCATAAATCAACAACATTCAACACAATCTGAAAAGATGCATCCATAAGCAACAAAAAAGCTTTTAAATGACTGTGTAAAGGCTTCTGGATTATCAGTTCCACTGTGATGGATCTGCTGACCTGGTGTTCATCTTGTGTGTTTGAAAGCCCAGGTATGGATCCAGGATGAGGCTCGTGGTCAGATCATCATTCTCACACAACTCCTTAGCAGTCATTCCTGAGGAGGGCACATAGCGCCTCTCTGCCTCTAGATTGGCTGCATTAAACCCTGTAAATACCAAAGACAGACTGATGTAAGCGTGTGCGACTGACAAAGATTGCGTACATATGACGGTGATAAATACACATCGAACTCACTGCGGCTACATCTTCGGTTTCTGTTTTTGTTGTGGCGCAGGGACGCCCTCTGTGAATGCTGAGAGCGGGTCTGGCTCTGGCTCACAGGCTGTTCGCTGGTCAACTTGTTTCCGTGTCGTCTGCCATTTAATACCATGTTCTTGGATTCGCCCAGCCACTTCATGCCCACAAGCCCCCTGGTCCAGTTGCATTTAGTCTCCGAGATGAACAAACACTCTTGAGTGGGGAAGACTGGGGTCTAGAGTTTGAAACCTGAGAGATGAGACGAGTAAACAAACATTACTTGATGTGCAGCCAAGAAATTTAATGAGTTTACACAGATTGAAGGGGAATAGGAAAACTATAAGGGATGTAAATGTGCAGGTGGATGTGATGGCAGCTCACAGACGGCCAAGAATAACAAGCTAACAGGATTTATTCCGTGTGTATCAGAGAACCAAAACTTCTCTTGCTTAATTAGGAATACTGGGTACAATCAGGTCAGGGATTCACAATGCAAATTTGTCTCTGACCACTATGTTGGACTGGCATAACAAGTTTTGGATGCAGATCATTCAACTCTGCCAAATAACTTGGACGAGCCTCAGAGGACGCAGCAATCAGCCAGGAAATATTCTACGACCATTAAAAACACCTCCAGGGAACAAGAGAAGTGCTAATTGTGAGCAGCATCAGAGAGTGATGGCTGGTGTTGTTTACACTACCATAGATTTAAGATACAGAGAAGAAGAAGAAGAAGAAGAAGAAGAAGAAGAAGAAGAAGAAACAAGCTTTAAATGATCCAACAGCGCCGCTCAGTGGTAACCCCGAATAATACATTGGCTTAAAGTCAAGTGCAACAGAAACGTCTCTGGTGTTTTCACTCTTACATGTAAAGTGTTGCTTTATTAATGTATGGATCCTTTAATCACGTCACATCACGCTCATGTTAAACATTGCATAAACACATCATACACTATTTACACTTCTCCAATTAGTAATGTAGTTTCCGAAGCAAAGGCGTCGCTAAGAGCATCATCTCATTTGAAATCGATGCATAAAAAAAAAAAAAAAAAGCTTCGCAGTTTAGCTCACAAACTACAGTTAGCTTCCATCAAGCACAACGCGCCGCAAAGATCAGGAAAGACTGTGGAAACCCGGAAGGCCACACCGACAGCTGAGGCCGAGATTGTATCGGGACTTATCAATATAGCATGCATTGTTTGCTAACTGTCGCCTCTCCACCCATACCATCGTTAGCATGGAGCTAACAGCCGACGGCCACGGCTGGGAGATGTTCGGCCGGGTCGTTAGCATGCAGCAAACACCGGCAATTCACAACGAGCAGCCTCGAAACACTAACAGTTAACCCACAATTCAACACAAATCCCGGAACAGAATAAGGATGGGGACATTTAACTGTTAACGACAGTATTACACCAAAACACTCATCTCAAGCGGCTCCCGAGTGTTTCATTATGTATGCGAGCAGCATAACACATAAAAACAGCCTTACGGTCACAATTTCTTACAACAGGTACAAACCTGGATGAATAAAGACACATTAGCGTCTTCTTAGTTTGTCTGAGCTAGCAGCTGATGCCAGCTAGCATCAAACTTAACTTCAGTGGGCTGCTAAGTTAGCATCGCCCACCGTCAGCTAGCACAATAAACAGAACTCAAGAGTCGGTACAAACACAGCGCCGCCACCTTCTTTCACATTAATCATATAAAGTTGACTTATACGTGCATCAAATATTCGTCCATAATGATCGATAGTTAGCAACACACATACCCCAGTAAGAAGCTAGCTAACGTTATGCTACCTACCTGCAAACCACTGGACCACAGCAGCTAACGCTGGCTAACATACACTGCGTTAGCTTGGGTTGTTTGATGTGGAAGCCATTAGCTAGCTTTACAGGGTAAATCTAAGATTAGTGAACGAATTAGAAGTTAGTTCGCTTGTAGATATCGTTGCCGTTGTCGATACGATCCACGGTAGCCATCACAACAAGCGAGCAGCCCGTGTCCCGGCGCAGCCAGTGTTATTTATCATGATAGCTAGCAGTTAAATAGCAGTAACGTTAAGCTGAAAGCATTTTCACGCGTTGGTAGCGTTAAATGTCTTGAGTCGACAACACAGCCAGAACAAACACACAATACTCACAAGGTGATTCTGTCAGACAGTCACGAAATAAAACACCCACTGCTCCAAACTAATCCAAATTTGGCACGACACCCTAAACGAAAATATCACAGGAAACACATTTTTTTTTAGAAATTAACATTAAAATTCAAGATGGCGGCCTCGCACAGGAGAGAGGGAGAGGCGCAGCACCGCCATCCAAGAGAAAGTAGTCCCAGTAAATACGCAGCCGTTGTCGTCCGTTAGGACCGAGACGAGACGCGGGACTCGAGCAGACGGAGTGGAAGTTCCGAACTGGACGTCGTGCTCGACTTTTCGTATCTGTTCTGAAAAGATGTCGAGAATCGTTTTCTCGGTTCGGGCCCGTAATTGTCGGATGTACACAAAAGTAGTGCTGCATAAACAAACCTCTTTACGCTTCCTACAGAATCCAGCGGTAGTGGGCCGACAGACAACAGCGAGGTTCTGCCTGCCCGGTCCATTCAGAACCTCACTGGAGCGGCAGAACTTAGAGAACGGAACCCCTCCGGACTGTTACTCTAATGTCACTCCTTTATATTCAGCACTTTTTATTGTGGGCTGTTTATTCGAACCCTCTGTTGTTCTCCACGGAACCAGAACATATTAGCCGTTAGCTGCTAATTGTTCAACATAATTGTTTCATCTTTTATATTAATTTAATAATTAATAAAAAAATTTTAAGGAGCATTATGTAGTTTTGGGAAAGGGGGAAAAGATTGTTTTTTATTTTTATTTTTTTAAACAAACTTAAAAAACAACTCTTTGTTTTCATGACTGAATAAACAAACTGATTTTAAAGAACACAGTTTCATGCTTTGTTTACGTGTGGCGGACCCTGCCACCTTTCTAGCCTTAAACATTAACTCAAGTGTGACTTTAAGTTACTTAAAGTTACTTTTCATATTAAATGCTGCTTCAGAGACAAAAGTAAAACATTTTTAAATTCCATAATTTTATTGAACAAATAAAGAAAACAAACAAAAACATTTAGTCTGATAACCAGAGAAATGATCAATATCAGATCAAGTGATCGGCTCATAGCAGCAGTCTATAACTATACTGATAATGAGGCTACTTTTATTTGTAATTTTTAAAATTACATTTAATATCAGATACTTTAAATCTTTTTTTTCTATCTTCTAACTCTGTTTTCAAAGGTGCTGTATAAATAAAGTTTATATTATAATTATTATTATAACAAACAAACAAACAAACTTTGTTTTCATGACTGAATAAACTAAATAAAACAAACTGACCTCAAAGAACAACACAATATATACTTTGTTTACATGTGGCGGACCCTTCCACCTTTCTAGCTCCAAACAGTGTTCTGGGACCTGATTTTCCTCTGAGAACAGTTTGTTTATTTACTTATAGACAGATACATATTTATCAGTTTGTATTATTACTTCATTAATATTGTAAATATCAAATTTCTCCAAAAGTCTCAGTGCACCTTTAATTAAATATGATTCTTAAGGTTTGTCCAGTTTTAGTTTGACGACTGTCAATGATCTTAAACTAAAACTTTGGCATTAATGCTGGTAGAATTTATAACATGTGTTTTATAATAGTGACACATTTTACAGATTAAGATTGAAATAAAATAATAATTGTTTACAAAGTAGTTGTGTTTTATTCCAACAGTTTACTTTAAGTCCACTTTAGTTTGCTGAGCTGAAACATTAAGATAACGTCTTCCACTGTGTCCTGTTGACCTTTATTAATTTATTCAATATGTATTATGTATTATTTATTATTTATTCCGTCTCTTGTGTTTCTTTTTCTCTGCATTATCCTCACGTTGAACTCTGTTCCATTCTGTGGTTGAGATGTTTTGATGGAGGCCCACAATCATTTAAAAAGACCTTTGAAATATATCTTAACCTTCAAATTACATTAAAGTCTCCATAATGTATTTTTTTACGAGTGCATCACGCAGAATAATTCTGGCTGGGTTCACTTTAAGAGCACCAACGATGTGCCCTTAAGCAACACAACACAATTTATCAATCTGACCTGAGATTGATCTCGTCTTCGCCCTCCGTCACCCTCGACTGAATGCAAACGCCTCGTTCTGGTTCTGCCGTTTCCATCGTGGCATAAATCTCCTCTGACGCCCATCAGCCACCTGCTGCTCAGACATTTACACACAGCTCAGTTCTGAAACCTCTGAGCTGAAGTGAGACTGATTTCATAAACAAAACTACATTTAAATATCTGATATTGTCCATTGAAGTGAAACAACAGATCTGCTGGAAGAGCAGCAGCTTCAATAATCAGGTTACTGTCGGAGAAAGACGATGAAAAGAAAAGAAAGAAGGAGCGACGGAGGAGAAAACAAACATACAGCAACAAGTTATAAAGTAAAATCTACAATAAAGTTAAACTAATGCTTCAACAACACTGAATCAGATCCAAACTTAGAGCTGCTTTAAGTTTACATGACAACAAACATTAACTTCCACATTTTTGAATAACAAACAAACAAGTGGTTTCCTAATAATTAAATTAAATCTTTAAATATATACGTGACTTTATTTTTAATAATAACTATAATAAAACATTTGTGATGAGTTGAAATCGTACAGAAATAGTTTGTGTATAATTTCTTCTCCTTGTCACGTCACGTTCCCTCTGATTTATTTCAAACTAATAAAAAAAAAAGTCAAATCTATTTTTGTTTCCAGCCTTTTTAATCTTCCCACATCGGGGAAATTCATTTGTTACAGTTGCAGTTAAACAGACGTTCAATAAGACCAAGACTTAAAAAATACTAAAAAAGACTTAGATAGGAGAGAAAGATACAATAAAAAGGACTATATGCTGTGTGTATTATATTCAGGAGGTTAGTGTGCATTGTGTAAATTTAAATACATTTTAAACGTTTTGCCTTGTTGAAGGCTGATGCATAAATAAATACAGTGTTTGAAATAAACAGACTCAGTTTAGGAATATAAATATGTAAGAAATACAAATGAATAAAAATAGTATTATTGCCTTCACAGTGTTTATGTTTTTACTCACATTATATAACACTTACATGTTATTAAGTTGCTATTTGTGTTTCATTCAGTCATCTTTCATTCTACATGAGTATTTTTACTTTTAATATTTTATTACACTATTCCTCTAATAATTCTGTACTACGGATGGGACAGTAAAATGTTTTATTACAAAAGGCGATAAAAAAACACTCACAATAAGTTGATCATTTTCATTAAATGAGTTATTAAATCTCTTTAAGTCTTTACGTCCAGTGTTTGTTTCCCAATATAGCTGAACGTTCGGTTTTCCCGCTGAATCCCCACAGAAACAGGTTAAATCAGACGTGTGTGAATACGACAGTCTAATGAATAAAACTAATAAACAACAACATTTATTGATCCTTTATTTGTGCAGGCAGACCTTTGGATTTATGAGGATATATTTAAGATTCTTTCATGAATGTTTGACTTCTCTGTGACACAATTAATATATGTGTGTCCTAACAAAATGTAAATCTAAAGTGATTCTAGTGTGTTTCAGTGTTATATTAAAGTTTCACATCTCTGTTCTGTACTTCTACTTCCAAAAACATTTTGAACACAAGACATTTACTTATTCTAAAGTCATTTTACTTTCAGGCTTCTTCTTCCTATAGAGCAGTTATTGAGGCTGTTTGTTGTTTTGCATGATAACACTTGTTGAACCAGACAGTTCAGACACGTTCGCTCTCACTCAGACGTCATCGCCGGCTTCATACCTCAGATTAAAGTCAGTCACGGCCGACAGTCTGTCCTTGGCTTTCTGCTGAGACGCTGATATCTTTCCTGACTTTTATCTTTGTGAGTTTCTGCAGCATCGTGAGTCTGGAGTCTCTCTGTGGTTTCTTCAGGGTCTGACGACACAAGACTACATGTTATTTATATGGTGCTGCTTGTATTGATGATCGACATTTTTTATTCTTTATCAGCTCCTTGTTCTGTTTCAGTCTCAGCAGCAGCAGCAGATGTTTTCAGGTGAAGTGTAACTCCACCAGTCCTGAGGAGTAATACTGCATATATGAAAGAAACAGCAGCTGCATGTAATCTGATAAACTGCCTCAAGTGATGTCACTCAGTGGCTGTTGCATTGTGGGTAATGTAGCCTCCAGGTTTTGAAAAGCAGCCCATTGGTCCAGCGTTGGACTCCTGTAACACTGTTGGTGTTGTAAGTTGCTCCTCATTCACTAAAGTGAGCCATTTTTCAAGGGAGTCTGGTGACTTTCTCTGCATGAGACAAAGAAGTCGTCTGTATTGGTTCCTGTTTAGTGTAAAATGTGACATGTTTAGATCAATAACATGTTTCTTCTTTCATAAATGGAGTGTAAATGGTGACATCAGTGTAAACAGTGTGTTCAAACAGCTGATCAATGTTGGCAGGTAAGACTTTGGCACTTTAGACACAGAAGCAGACAGGCTGGTACAGACATGCTGCCACAAACTGACACTTTTTACAAGGAGACAAACAACCTCAGGGTTTCGTTTAATGCTGACTTTACAAGAAGGCTCTAATTTTTTAGAATTTGTTGCGGCAAAGTGTCGCAATGTTTTGTTAGTTTCTCCTCATGAAACAACTCTTAAAATTACAACAATTGCTAAGGGAGTCTGGTGATGTTGTGGTTACGGGTTCAATGTTCAGGCTGGTACAAACTGACTCTTTTTTACAAGGAGACAAACAACTTCAGCTTCTGATTTAATGCTCAATTTACAAGAAGGAGGCAATGAGTTAGAATCTGTTGCGGCAAAGTATCGCAAAGTTTTATTAAGTTTCTCCTCATGAAACAACTCTTACAATCAGCTGATTTGTTAAGGGAGTCTGGTGATGTTGTGGTTACGGGTTCAATGGTTGGATCAGTTGAAACAGACGGTGTGTTCACAGACATCTGCTGCAAACACTGACAGGTTAAGAGAGAGCAAACATGTAATTTACATTACGGTGAGTGATTCACACATTGTGTAGTCTGTTGTTCTTCTTCTATTGTTTCACAGAGGACGTTGGTTGTGTCTGCAGTCCTTCGCTGTGGCCCAGGACACCTGTGGGCCGAGTGATCGGACCTCAAATGTGTCCTCAGCGTGTGATCGGATCACTCAGGATGGATGTTGGTACCAGGTCTGAACCGAGCCTCGATCTTCCTCTAACCCACTGAAAACAGACTGTAGGTCCGTTTAGTTGCGATACACAAGTTGTTCACTGAGAAATCGGTGTGTCTGATTTATGAATAGATTTTAAACCAGAGAAAAAAAGAGTGAAGATTCTAAATATAGCATGTGAATTGTTGTACCACAGTACAAACATCCATTCATTAATAAAAACTCTGGTCTCGTTTGAACCAGTTTGACATCTTTGGGAATGTGTTTTCACATGTGCAGTCACCTGCGCACACGAACGCAGCGAAGCAGCCGTTATTGTTCCAACAACACAGAAAGCCGAGCTGAAGAAACTTCAGCGTCCTGGAGCGCTGCCCAGAAACAGCCACAGACGCTTGAACCTGGTGGGCGTAGAAACTGGCCTTTCATTGCGTAGCCGTACTGTACAGAGCGGTTTACAACGTGTGGGCTGCATCGCCTCCTGCAATGTGTGAGGAAGCCAGCTGCCATGGAAACCACCGAAATACCTTTTCCCCCCCCCCGACAAACCCTGACCTTCTCCACTCAGTTAGTAGTGAAGGTGTGAGCGGAGCTGGAAGTCTGCCCAGTCAGGGTTTTTTAATATTCATCTGAGCGCTGCAAATAATGTGCAACCAGCAGAGCGGAGGCATTCTCACCTCAGTGTGGCTTCAGTTCATCAGAGCAACGTTAATGTTTAATGGACCTGGCGGTTCCACACTGAGGTGAACCTGTCTGCTCATCGGAAGTCGTCACCAGGTTCATATTTATTGTTGTTTTTTTATTACTGCCAGTGAATCACATTATAAAAAAAGACCAAAACTGACAGTGTGTCAGTCTGTCTGTGGATCGCTGGTTTCTAATGAAGAATTAAGTCTTTAAACACAAATATAATGTTCCATTTTCTAAAAGTTTCTCTAATAAACCGGTGTAGGTGTGGCACATTTCTGTAGGCTAACCCTGAAGTTAGCATCACTAAAGCTTATAGCATTTTTGAATTGGGTTTTATTGCTAACTGCTAATCTGTGGGTCAAACAAAAGTTTATGATACTTTCAGGTTTTGTTCATCAAGATAATCTCCACAGATAAACAACACTTTGTGATTTCTGGAGTTTAAATTAATCTGTAGGAAGAAGCTAGTAAGAAGCTAATGCTAGGCTACAAACAGACGACATCACGGTCACATGACTGAAACGTCTCCACCACTGAGAGTCTCACTGCACAATTACTATCCAGGTTTTCTATAAACTGATCAATGCACAAGTTGTAAAGTCAGAGTTAGAACAGTGTGGAACTAAAGTGGCCTGTAAAGACGGACTAGTGAGTAGATGAGTCTCCGTGTTCGCTGTGAGGACGTTTAATGTCCCCGACAACCTCTGAAGTCTCATTCAGACACTCGTTAGCAACCGCTAACTGTTTTTAACACATGAAGAGCTTCAGAATTAAACTGTGGGAGATTTAATTATGGATTTAATGTTGGAGAACAAATAATGTAAATATGTTCAGCCTGTGGTGACGGACTTTGAGTTGATGGAACCAGATGTGCAACAATACAAACTGATTTCTGGATTTTAGGACGACAAACTACATTCATCTGTTTCCTAAAGCAAACAGCAGGAAACTCAGGATCTGTTGGGACTGAGAGCTCACAGCCTCAGACAGGAAGTCAGAACGTGCTGAGAGAAAGATGTGTTGACAATAAGAGGAACAATGAATCAACACTCACTGCTTTATTGTTTTAGTTGATTTATAAAAGACTTTCTAATGGACGATGTCTCAATATGTCACACTGACTTAAACACGTGACGTCTATCAGCTCACAGCTAACAGCCTGGATCATTAGATTATTTTAAATTAATATGAATGTTGAACACTAAACTTGTGAAACTGACACATTATCAGAGATGATTATCATCATTTGATATTTAGATCTGTAGTTGAAAACATTTTTTTTGTTGTATTATGTTGATTTAAGTTTGAAAGGTTTTATTGACGTGACCATATTCAGACCATATGACCAGAATACTGATATTAACTTATAATATTCAGAACACTGTCAAAGAAAAAACTAAAGAAAAACAAAAAACAATCAATTATATTGAATATTTAACAATTACAAAACTGAGCAAAGTGCTTTTGCTCCCGAACTACAGCAGCACATCAGATTAAAAATGTGTGTTTGCAATGGAGAGAAAAATAAAACAACAATAAAAATACAGAAACTGCTGAGCAGTTATTCGTCCTGTTGCAGATTGAATTCACTCTCAACTCATTTGTGTTTTGTTTAATTGTATTATTGTTATTATGAATTCAATGAGTCCTCATGATAAATTTGACATTTGCAGTATAGTTCACAATTATTGATGATGTTACTAATTTCTGCATTACAATTTTCATTGATTGAAAATACAAATTCAAATTATGATAATGTGACATGTGAGGGTTTGAAACAAACTGCTTTATATTTTTTACTTAAACTGAAACCAGTTTTTCAAAATTACAAAATCTTGTATTTATTTTTCTATTAGTTTCTTTTCTTTCTTTTTTCTTTTCTTTTTTAAATTAGCCATTGGAATGGTCCAATAGAGAATATAAAAACCAATAATGTTGATGGATGAGATCAGAGCACTGACAGAAACCAGTTTTTAAAAATGGGTGTGAGATTTAAGACTTTTCCTATTTTTAAAATTAAATTGATGTTTAGTTTGATTTCATTTTCAAAAATAAAAAATGATAGTTTATGAGCATAACGGCATAGTATAAATAAATAAATGAATAAATAAATAAATAAATAAATAAATAAATAAAAGTAAACTAGTCATTTCATGTTTGTCAGTTTATTTTATTTAGACTTAATTATATTTGTTAAAGGTTTAACTTTATTTACGGAATCATAATCAAAACATAAATCTGAAGAAATCCGATAAGAAACATGAAAAACAAACGAACAAAAAAGGAAAAAACAACATTTTCCGTTATTAACGTAAGCGTCGACCCTACGTCACGCGTACGTCAGAGGTCAGAGTTGAAAGTTGACAGGGGAGGGCTCGTGCTTGGACGGTTCGCGGGAAATGTCTCAAAACAAATCGGTTCTGTTGGCCACGCGAGCAACTTCAGGAGGAGTGTGAACTTATCAATCAGCCGAACTAATCGATCAGATCGGTAGAAGCGTCTGCTGCGGATAGTGACGTAATCAACTGTCACTAACTGAACATTAATCTGACAGTGACGCTGTGGAACGTTAGCAGAGTTAGCTCCTTCAGCTAGCTCAGGCTAACACAACACTGTCAGCGGCGCTAATCTGTTAGCATCGAGCAGCGGAGAGACACACAGCCGCCACCCGGGAGGGACGGTGCCGTGAGCGGGGAGCAGAACCAGAGCGGACGGGCTGAGAGGACTCGGTGAGCGGACAGAGAGATGGCAGAGAGGCCGGAAGACCTGAACCTCCCCAACGCGGTGATCACCCGCATCATCAAGGAGGCGGTGAGTAGAGAAGGATTACTGCGGGGAAAGTAACGATACAGCAGTGTAACGTTACTCAGCTCATTATATTACTGAAGTTACAACAGAAAAGTATCATAAGAGCTGATTCCACTGAAGCACCATGTAGGTTTATCTACATGTAATTCAGGTGCATCCAATAATACATTTTAAATTAACCTCTCAGCAAATTACATAATTGATTATTAACAAACAATACATTTATTTAAAGGTAACTGTCTACACGTTCAGTTGGTGTTTGTTAACATACTTTTATAGGCTGAAGATCAGGCGACTAATGTTTGATCCCACTTGACAGATTTCTGAGGACTAATTAAAACTCTACTCCTCTCATTAAAGACTTAAAAGATTCCTTGTTCTTGTGCTCATGTATTTGTTGGTCTTGATGTTCAGATGTTATTTGTGTCTGAGTAACTAAATCTCTTTCCTCAGCCGGCCTGTGTTCCCTGATAACATGCTGCTGGTGTTCTGCAGCTTTGAGATAAACTCCTCCACACCGTTTGTTTCCTCCACAGCTCCCAGATGGAGTGAACGTGTCCAAAGAAGCCCGGAGAGCCATTTCCCAGGCCGCCAGCGTGTTTGTGCTGTACGCAACGTCCTGGTAAGAATCAGGCGAGATTCATCCATAAAATTCAGTTTGATTTAAGTGGTAAGGCAACAGCGTCTGAGTCTCCTCCGTGATCCATCACACCACTCCTTGAATAAAACAGTGGCTTTTCTCTCTGTTAATCTCGTCACAGTGCAAACAACTTTGCCATGAAAGCGAAGAGGAAAACTCTGAACGCAGGAGACGTTTTGGCTGCGATGGAGGAAATGGAGTTCGAGCGATTCCTGGAGCCTCTCAGAGAAGCTCTGGAGGGTCAGTACACCAGTAAAAAGACAAAATGACACAAAGAAGTAGTTCACATTCTGCATCTGATTGGCTGTTTAGACCTGGTATCAACATGCGATTCACTGTAATGTAAATTACATGTTTGGTCGCTCTTAACCCACCAATGTTGGCAGCAGATGTCTGTGAACACGCCGTCTGTTTCAACTCATCCCAACATTGAACTAGTAACCACAACATCACCAGACTCCATTAACAAATCGCATGATTTTAGGAGTTGTTGAGTGAAGAGGGACTTAACAAACTTTGCTACGACAAATTCTAAATCATAGTTTCCTTCTCGTAAATTCAGCATCAAATGAAAACATGAAGTTGTTTGTCTCCTTGTAAAAAGTCAGTTTGTACCGGCGAAACATTGAACTATTAACCACAACATCACCAGACTCCCTTAACAAATCACCCAATTTTAAGATTTGTTTCATGAGGACAAACTTAACAAACTTTGCGACACTTTGCCGCAACAAATTCTAACTCATTGCCTCCTTGTTGTAAATTCAGCATTAAATCTTTCAGCTGCAGTTGTTTGTCTCCTTGTAAAAAGTGTCAGTTTGTGGCAGCATGTCTGTACCAGCCTGTCTGCTTCTGTGTCTAAAGTGCTAAAGTCTTACCTGCCAACATTGATCAGCTGTTTGAACACACTGTTTACACTGATGTCACCATTTACACTCCATTTATGAAAGAAGAAACATGTTATTGATCTAAACATGTCACATTTTAGAAAGACACTGAACAGTATCAATATAGGCTGATTCTTTGTCGCCCAGACTCCCTTAAGAAATCGCTCAATTTAGAGAGTTGTTGAGTTAGAAAGAAAGTCTATAAACTTTGAAACGTTGTCTCGGAGAAATTCTTTATTATTTGGGTCTTCTTGTTAATTCGGCAAACATTGTACATTAAGTTTTTTTTGTTGTTGTGTAAAAAAACATCAGGCTTTCAGTGACATGTTCACACAGCTCATCCTTCTGCCACAGACTTCCTTCAGTTTCACAGTGGGGAGAAGTAAAATAAAATGAACTTCAAGTCTTTTAACGATTTGCGGTTAACGATGGCTGTTTATTTCCTCCACAGTGTATAAGAAGGGCCAGAAAGGAAAGAAGGAAGTTTCTGAGCAGAAGCGCAAAGATAAAGAGAAGAAGGCCGACTCTGAGAACGATAAGAGCAGGGAGGACGAAGAGGAGGAGGAGGAGGAGCGCATGGAGGAGGAGCCTGAAGCCGAGAACGAAGCGGAGGAAGAGGAGGTGGAGAACTGATGAAGCTCTGGTGACTGACATGCACTTCCATCACCTCCTCTGAGGTCATCACTGGCTGGACGTGATGCGTTTAGGTGACGCTCGGTCATCACAGAGCCACCATGAATTACAACATCAGTTACGTTCTCTGTGGAGGAGCTGCTGTTTCCAACCCGACAACAAACAAAGCACAAAGAAAAACTCCACCTCCTCATCTGCATTTTGTATTTTTAATCATTTTGATACAACAGTTGTTTCTTG
The DNA here is from genome assembly GCA_903131615.1 of Diplodus sargus. Classification (NCBI taxonomy): domain Eukaryota; kingdom Metazoa; phylum Chordata; class Actinopteri; order Spariformes; family Sparidae; genus Diplodus; species Diplodus sargus. The sequence goes on from CAEMYA010000260.1 coordinate 413,788, forward strand.
ACAGTTAATAATACTCAGTAGTTAGTGTTCATCGACAGGAAGTTAAATACAAAGACTGACTCTGGTTTAGGAGTTTTACCACTGGAGGGAGCGAGAACACAGGCAGTCGTTTGACCAGCGTCCAGTTAGAAGATGAGCGTGTTTAAAATGTTTCTGTAGCAGCACACTGACGATCATAAACCTGTTTTATTTAACACATTAAGTGCTCAAAGGTTAAAGGTTGTCTAAACAAACAAAAAAAGCCATTGAAGAACTAAGAATAGAGTGCAAGTTTAGATTTAAAGGAACAGTTCAGTCATCCTCTCCTCCCTCCTGATGATATAAAGTGTCGTAGTCCACAGAACTGTTCTGGAGCTTCACAGTGAAACAGAGTAGTAACATTCTGCTAAACAGCTGAAGTAGTTGGAGATGTGATTTAAAATGTGAAAACAACCCTCAAATATTTAAAATGGTCTCCAAGTCTCCAGAAGTCCAGAGAATTCAAATTAATTTGCACAAACATTGTGCGCTAACACGTTGATTTGGACCCAAATATTGTGTAAATAACCTCTTTTCAAATCAGTTTTGGATCTTTGGGCCTCCAGATTGTGTTCGACGAGCTGTATGGAGCCATTTTAGGTTCATTCTGGTCGTTTTCCACGTTTTAAAATCAAGTCTCCAGCTACTTAAGTTGTTTTTTGCAACGCTTCTTCGCCGCAGAGCTCCAGAGATGTTCTGTGGACTGTGAAACTTCACCTGACTTCCCATCAGTGTGGAGCATCTGTCATTTTTGGGTGAACTTGTCCTTTAATCCAGGAGTTTTTTGATCAAAGATTTACTAGCTTTTGGGACAAAATTAAGTGTTGGTTACACATTTGAGGGTCGTGGTTTGGCTTTAGTTGAACACTAGAAACAAAGACCGAGCTTGTACCGAGTAGACGTGATGGATCAGTGTAGCGGCGCCGGCTGGAATGAACCGTGTTGTTGGACCACGTTGATTGATAGATAAAAGATGGCTGCAGCTGTGTTCAGTGCACCTTTTTGTTCTGCTGTGTTTTTGAACCATTTATACTTTTGTAGACTTGTATATGACTGGCTGAGATTTTCAATAAATATTTTGTACAAAAGGAGAACTGTGTTGAGTCGTGACTGACCCGAGCGCCCCTCCACACCCACCACACATCGTTACAGTCACTCCGGATTCAAACGTGATCTGACTTCAGACCAGTTCCACTGCAGCTACAGTCATTAAACAGCCTGCAACACATTCTGACTGAAGCCGAAGCTGCTCAGATCTCGTCTCCATCAGTTCAGGAGTTCATCTGATTCACCGACGTTATGAAACAGACTCAAATCTGACAGAAACGCATTTCACACTTCGGTGTTTCCAAACCAGTGATGTCGTTTTGTTTCACAAACTAAATCTGGATTTGCTTTTAGCAGCAAATCTGGAGGTTTATTTTTTTGTTTGCATAAAAAATTACATGAAAAACATCAATTTTAATATTTATGGTATTAATGAGGTAATAATACAAACTTGGTAAAGTTTTATTTTTTCCATAAGTGTATAGACCAGCTGTTCAGAGGAAAACAAGGTCCCAGAACACTGTTTGAACCTAGAAAGGTGGCAGGGTCCGCCACATAAACAAAGCAAGATAGTATAAATTGTGTTGCCGTAATGTCAGTTTGTTCAATTAGGCTGGAAAAAAAGATCTGACATTTCTTCCCTAAAACTACATAATGCTCCTTTAATCTGTGTCCCACGCATCATGCTATAATTTGAGTTCACATTGTCATCATGTTAAAATTATTTTAACATCTCACCCTGTAACAGAATCTTGTTAGAGTGATAGTGTTTTATCATAAATTACATCTCAATGTTTTTATACAAGAAATGGTTCTAATTTTATATTCCAACCACACAAAACTTAACCTTTAATATGTTCCATCTTGTTGCCTCGCAATGCCACAGCAAGCTTCCTTGCTCAAGAGAACTATTCCAACTCACCTAGTTTCAAATCTCTGTATAATACATTTAACTTCAACTCTTGGCTGAAACATTTGACATGATTTTGTGAAGTTAATTGATACACATGAGCTGCTTGTGTAAACATGGTTCATTCACTCATTGCTCTGATAAAATTAAACACCATTATGTTAATTTATGCGACACATAATTTAGGCTTTTATGGCGTAACCAACTGAAGGATTTATTCTCAGATCCTATATAAATGCAGTACCAATACTTTAAAATACTCCATTACAAGTAGAAGTTCTGCATACTGAATCATTCCTTACTGACATTTTAAAACACATCGTGCAGAATGACTCAATTCATAAATTCTGTTTCCAGTCCTGATGCATTTTAATGACATCAGGTCATTCAAACACTGATTTCCTTATTTCAGGACACAAAACCAGAATTGCTGCACGTCCTGTTAAAGACTGAACCCCCCCAAAAAAAGAGTCAAACACAAGGAGCTCAGTTTCTGAACGTTTTATTGATGTCCAGTTTACTCGGTTGGACACTCGACTTTGCCGCTGTTGATGTCGTCGATGACATCATGGGGAGGACGTCCATCGATGGTGCAGCCGACAGACTGAGCGGTTCCCAGGATCTCTTTGATGGTTCCTGAAGGAGGAAGACAGACGAATACACAATCAGTGACTTTGTCACAATACGAAAATGTTTAGTCCATTTCTAATTAGAAAAGTTTGCAGGTTTAAAGTCTGATAAAATACGGGACAGAAATCAGTTGATTTCACATGTTAATTAAGTGTTCCAGACTTTACGGCACAGGGTTGTCCATTAGTTTGGGCAGCTCTGTTTCCTAAAGTTGGGTCGATCTGCGCCTCCACTGGATTATACTCAGTCACTGTGACAGACAGGCATAGTGGCGGGAGGCTGAGCGAATCACACTGATGTTTGCAGTCTTACCAGAGAGCTCCCTGGCGATGGAGCGAGGCCTCATGGCGCGAGCAACGGCGACAATCTCATCGAAGGTCACGCTTCCACTGTGCTTGACTGGAAAATTAAAAGTGAAATACAGTCAACACTTCATCCAAACTCATCTTTGTTATTAAAATGATCATTTCCACACAATACTTACTGTTCTTGACCTTCTTCCTGTCACGAGGAGGCTCCTTCAGAGCCTTGATGATCAGAGCAGACGCAGAGGGAACGACCTCGATCTAAAAAACAAAAGGTCAAGTCATCGTCTAGTATTCATGAAGCTGAGTGTTTATATTCACAACTGGCTGCAAGTAAAAGAACAGTTCACCCAAAAATGAGAATTCAGTCAAGACTTTTACACCTCATGTCTGTATGGAGCCAGTTTATGTACTTTTAATCAAGTCTGCAGCTACTTCAGTTGACGGAACAATGCAACACTGTTTCGCTGTTTCTAGGAGACTTCATCTGGTGACTGAATTTTCCTTTTTGTGGTAACACGACCCTTTAAATCAACCCTGTCAGACGATTAGCCCGAGTTTATTCACGATACGTACCGCTGCCTGTCTGTTCTGGATGGTCAGCTTCACGGTGATCCTCAGGCCCTTCCAGTCACCGGTGGCCTTGGCAATGTCATCACCAACTTTCTTGGGAGACTGATGAGAAAAACAGGATGATAGTTGAGATTACATCAGATTTACAGAACCTTAAAATTCAGTTTGTTAAAGCTAAAAATAAATCTTGTGTCTTCATCGTGTAGGATGACTGAACGCAGGAGCTTCGGGTTGTGTTCCAGACTTTACGGCACAGGGTTGTCCATTAGTTTGGGCAGCTCTGTTTCCTAAAGTTGGGTCGATCTGCGCCTCCACTGGATTATACTCAGTCACTGTGACAGACAGGCATAGTGGCGGGAGGCTGATTCAGTTAGAAGTGAGATGTTTGTTTAAACTCACCAGACCCAGAGGTCCGATCTTGGGGGCCAGGGCGGAAGTGGCTCCGACCTCTCCTCCTGTGCATCTCATGAACACTGAAAGACAAAAAAAACCTAATTAAAAACAGTTTCTTCACACTTTGCAGACTCGACACCCACTGACAGCTGATGGTTGACAGGTGTGATGGCAG
>CAEMYA010000260.1:458095-493989 GCA_903131615.1 Diplodus sargus
TTGAAAGACCGTCGAAGTATTTTCTTCAGTGGTTTTACGAAGAAACTGTTGATGATCAGAACTTGGGATTTTATTTGATTCTCAGAGTCGGAAGTTCCTGTGAGAAGGTGAACGTGTTCGCAGAAATCTGGTTTAGTTCACGAGACGCTGCTTAGAAAAAGTAGTTCTGACTATTTTGTTTAAAAAAAGACAAACAAAAATCAACTATGATTTCAAGTTAAACAAATTATGAGTCAAATGCAAGAAAACAATTAAATACTGTAAAATCAGCTCCGGGGTCGATTTGAATTTGTTTAGCAATCAATACGACTAATTGACAACTAATATCTTTAAGTTTCACGTTACATTTTGGGCTAAAAACTGGTTGTAGTTTCAGTTAAAGAAAGTGATTTAAGCAGAATAACGATGCAAATCTGAAAGTAGTTGAACGAACCTGTACGGAGGGCTGTAAGGGCCAAAACTAAACATATAGATACATAAATAATGACATAATTAGTTGATTGATTAAATGGATATATATATATAATATAATTCATGATAACTGACAAATAACTATTTATGTTAATTCCCAATTTAAATTAATAAATCACACATTTAATATATACAATTAAATTAATTTGTTTTTATTTCATTTATGTCCATATTTGCACTTTTGCATACATTTATTATTTAATAATGTATCTAAACTTGAATGTATTCATAATGTTAGCTGCCACCAACAGTTCACTCAATGATTTATTATCTTTATTATAAATTCTCCTACTTAAAGATATAAACATGAATCATTTCTTCATTGAAATGTCTAAAAAAAACAAACAAGAAACCCGTCATATTGTTTGTTGATTTATGAACTGATGTCGTTCTAAATGTTTCCAATAATGTTCAAACCAGAAAACCTGTTATTTTATTAAATTAAACTATGTTTCATGTGGTCTCCCGTCGCTGTAACTCAGGAGGACGAACGAGAATGAGACTTTGAAACGTTCCCTCATCAGACGGATTATTAATGATTGTAATGATTGTTTTAATCTCATCTCTGTGGACTGTTGGAGCGAGCCGGCTGATGCTGTTTGTTCTTCATCACCACCTGCTGGCTGAACTCGCTGCTGACTGTGCGGCCAAAAGTTTGTGGACGCCTGAACATTAAACATTAATCTGCTGCTGTAACCAGTTTGTGAGGCTGCTGAACTTTATTGTGTTATACGGAGAGTTTCCTTTATTTTACCCCATTCACTCATGTTAATGGGGTGGACAAAATAATAGAAACACTTGTAAATATCACACAGTATGATACAGTTGAACCAAAACCTTTGACCTGCAGCTGATCTCGTTAGTTTGGTTTGTATTTAAGTCTTTGCTTCAGTTCTTGTTGATTCATCTCTCGTGTTTTCGTGATCCCAAATCAATCTTCGTCCGTGTCGCCGCCCGCCTGCCGTCTCCTGTGAACCTCAGTCCTCGGTCTGCTCAGGTGTGATTTACTGAGATAACATGCTAATGCTAACATGTTGATGTTAAACAGGTATACTGTTTCCTTTTAGGTTCACTGTGTCAGCATGTTGTTTGCTAATAAGCACTTAACACAAACAGCAGCTGAGGCTGACTCGAATGTTGTAGTGAAGAAACTTGTTCAGGTAATAGAGGTTTTGTCCTGATAATGTCGCTACAGGAAACTTTTTACAATTAACCCTCAACATATTTCAAATATCTGGATGAATTTTTACAGCTATTATTCGAAAAGTGATCCAGATATTTCTAGCAGTGAGACACAATGTCCACACCGAAACTTTTATAACAGAACATCACAAAGTTCATGTCAGGAGGATTTTTTACTGGATCAATGGATTCAATAATCAACTCTGCAGCCAATCAGACTCGAGTTAGACGGTGGTTTAAACACAATCTGGGAAATAAGTTAAGTGATGTGATAAATGTAGTGAAGACGTATTTACTTTAGTTACTTTCCACCTCAAACTGACACATTTTAATGAGATTTTAATGAACCGCATTAAACCAAACGTTCATATTAAACATCGCTGACATAAAAAAACAACACCAGGTTTAATTTTAATCTTTTTTATTGGTTAGGTCATCCTAATTCAATTCAAATAATTAAATTAAAACTTCTTTTAAATATCGTCTTCAAAGAGGAACAAAGCACAACTAAAAGCAAAACTCATTCACTCATTTCATTTAAAATGTGAAAATAAAAACAAATCAAAGTTTCCTCCTAAAAACACTCAAATCACAACGTCAAACAAACAAATGTTGAAATGTAACACACTATACACAACTGAATCTACGATTCTTTGAAGAACTGGTGCAACAAAACAAACGCACGCGTTGATGTCCATCCAGTCAGGTGAGCAGTCTGTCCGTCTCTCTGTTGCGTTCATGTCGCTCAATCTCTGCGGGGCTTCCCGACGCTTCTCCAGGGGGCGGAGCTAGGGCGTGATTAGATGTGGGTGGGTGTCAGGGAGGCGCCGCGGTCCAGGCCGGGCGCGGTCATGGCTTCCTGTTTTAAAAACCAAAGGTGTTCTCGCCGCTGTAAGCCACGTATAAAAAGCCGTCCTCGTCCTTCTCCTTCTCGTACAGCTGCCCCATCGTGATGCTGGAAGGAGAGAGAAGGTTACCGATCAGACGATCAATGACAGCTGGTTCACATCAACAGTTACTGTCTGTCACAGCCCGACTCGTCTTCTTCCTCTCAGCCACAGAGCTGCATTGTTGTCCAAAATCTGTCACGAACACGTCAATGAGCCTCCCTGTTGCTGCTTCATTAGCATGAACACACTCACACCTGCCAAAGGGTTAATCCGCCACTGAAAATAGTCCCCAAATAAAACAGTACGTCCTCCTGTTTGAGACAGACAGTTATTGGTTTCAGTCATCAGTTAGTTTGTTAGATTACCTGTCAGGATGTATTCAGGGCAAACAAGTCTGTCTTCACGAACTAACAATGGAGGATTAAAGACACCTGGACACGACGCTGGAGGCGGAGCTTCATTCGTTCATATAAAAGCTGCTCAGTGGCGCCACAAGTCCACTTCCCGGATATAAAATGACCCGGATCTTCACCCGGATGAAATGATTTAATCGTGCGCCTCATCACGACTGAATGTGGACATTTGGCTCTCCACAAAACTTTAAAAACAATCTTCTGGGTTTTAGATTCATGTTTCTTTGCACTGCATGATTTTTAATGACCGCTTTGTGAGATATTAAGGAGTTTACTGATCTGATGAAGATAAAACTCAAAGCTCAGACAGTTTGGTGAGAAACTGGAACTAAAATTTAAATACAATCTGATCAGTTTCTGGATTATTTTCATAAATCTGACTCTGGATCAGAGAACTACAGTGTGAAAGCCGTCGGAGGCCGCGGTCCTCTCGGCTCTGACTGACTTAGTGTCTGTGACGGCGTGATAAACACAGACTGAAAGTGCTGAGTAATGAGCGACTGACTGAGCGGCAGTGTTGCAGCGACCGTCCCACAGCTGAATCAGCCCGAGTACGCAGCCCTGATGACACACTCACTCCTGGCGTTCTGAGTTATTCTCTCGTAATGTTTTCCACGTTAAAACTGAATAAACAGTTCCTGTATTTTCCTTCTTCTGCTGCTCTGTGAGTCAGTGTTAGCCTCTCCCTCCACCGCCGAAAATAGTCCCAGACAAAAACTTTTCATCCAGTTTGACCTCATATGGACGCTGACAACACGTCTACACATTAAAATTAAAAACTTGATAAGACGCCATACAGGAAGTTAAACAGAGTCTTAGTTTTATTTGTTTAAAAGTTTCACTGAGCTCAGAACAAAGTTGAGCCACATGAATAAATCAAATAAACGGTCTTTTTTCATCACCTACTTTTCTTCATCAATGAATTTAACTGTTATTTTTGCAGTTAATCGATCAATCTTTGTATCTGTAACATGTCGGGTGTAGCAATCTGCATTCTAACATGAAAATCAATCCAAAATGAGCTCAACATGTCCGACACAGCTAGCTTAGCTTAGCAACACTTACAGAGATGCTGTTTATTTTCTTTCTCAGAGATCCTTTATTGATTAGTTTGTGAGGAGGATTCACTCCGGACAGATTTAAGGAACCAAGTCTTGTAACAAACTGAACTTCTATCTTTTGTTGTTTGATGTTGGTGTTTCTTGTTTGATGAGAAATCTTTATTTTTGGTGAATATTATTTGAAGAGGTCAAAAACCCACCAGGACAAAGTCAAGCTGTTGCAGTGAAATACCCCAAATGTAAAGAAGAGTTTGAAAATGTAAACACAGCTGTTGTTGATCTGTACTGATCCAGATGTGGGTCTAACACCGGCACCGCTGTCACTTCAGCCCTCTCGTCATGTAATATAACAGTTCTGAGGTGACTGAACCCCTCCGGTGTCGCTGGGCTCACCTGGACTGAGGCACGGTCTTGTCCACGAACAGGAAGATGGCCTTCTCCGAGGGCAGCTGGATGCGTTTCCTGATGATCCACATGAACTGAGCCACTGTGATGTCGGAGGGCACCAGGTACTTCCTCTTATCGATGTCGACTATCTGCGATCCGGACACTTTCTCCACAATCACCTGTCAGGACACACGGAGAGAGACAACGATTACAGCCGACACGCCACCGAACAGATCTCCTGTAATCCTGCTGGTGCCTCTGAGCCGTCACTCACCGGGACCCTGTCAGGGTACTTGTTGCGGATTTTGGCGGACTCTATGCATCGATGTTCTGGTGGACAGAAAAAACAAGTCACGTTAATTATCTGATTTTTTCCCCCCGTGTGTCAACAGAAATAGACGTTTCTGAGGTCAGACTTCCTCTTCTGACACTAGAAGAGGAGCCGTGATGGACGAAGATCGATATCTGAAGTGTGAACTGTGGGATTCACCGACAGCTGCTGTGGATTAAACCACGCTGACACCGACTGACCCACAAAACCCGTCAATCCGGTTTCTTAACGAGGAACGAGCCGCTTTTAATCGTGAATAAAACATCAACAGACAGTAGAGCTGCAACAATACACAACTGATTGTAAGTAAAAAAGGTTCTAGCTTCCTAAACATGAAGATTTGCTGATTTTCTTTCTCTTTGGTTGTGTGACTGTAAATCGACTTTATCCAAATTGATTAAAACAGCAAAACTGTACATGATTTAACTGAATATATGCTTTTTCACACAAACAAGCTGCATAAAATATTGGATCAGAAGCCAATAAAATGGCAACGTTTCTAAATTCTTAAACAGTTTTGTTCATTTAGCTTCAAGAATTTTATAAATCTCATTTATAAAATGTATTTTTAAGTCTGTAAATAAAGAGTCACATTAGTTTTTAATGCATAAGTATTTTTCTTTATTTTCATTTTTTCTGTTCTTAATCGTTATTTTCAGTCACTGATCTTAATTAATTTTGTTTTTCTGAATTTTGTCACAATCTGTTCGACTGTTTGTGTTTATGATGTTCTACAGTTTAGTTTAAGCATTTTCTCCTTAAAACCCCGACAGAGGACAAGTTCTATTAATAAATAATGAAAAAGCAGCTAGAAGTTATTCATTATAGATCAGATATTATAGTTTATCTGTATTAACTTACAGTTTGGCCGATATGACTCTTTAGAGAAAAACATGCCTGTAATTATTAATTTACAGCTAAACGTCCTGTATTAGTGCACTAATGTGGTTTAATGTTAAAATATCAAATATCCTGCTACTGTTACATAATTATCTTTGTCACAAGTGTTTATAAATATAGATATAATTTATGTGTGTAACAATAAATCAGCATCAGCCCCCAAAAACAGCGTCAGCCAGCTGGAATACGTTGCATCAGTTTCACTTTAACATAAATTACAATCACATTAATCACATTACATTAAATTAAATTAAGAAATTACATTTTCTGATTTAACACAATTAGTCTTAAAAGCCCTCCACACATTATTTGTTGATAAAATAACCTTTAGCTGCAGTCTGCACACTTTAGGAAACTGGAGGAGTCACGTCCTCCTTTTCACAGGAAGCAGAGGGGGTTGATGGGTAATGTAGTCTGAACACTTGACAGCAACAATAACACTGAGTTGGAATGAGGTCAGTCATCTGTCACAGTCGTGTTTGTTTTGGACTTTTGATGTTTAAAAAAGGTGCCACAGACTTAAAGAGCTCGTTCCTCGTCGACAGCAGCAGGTCGCTGTTTGTGTTCAGGAACCATTAAAGTCTGAACAACAAGTTGATAACATCAGCCGGCCTCAACGGGAAGTTATGCTGGATTATGTATTTATACTGGAGCAACTTGTCAGTTACAGTTGAGAACAGTTGATGTGTTTTGGTTTAAAATGCATCAATATTTAGAGATTTTAACATTCTGGGTCTCATATTTTACAATAAATACATTTAATTGAGTTTTTGGCTGCTTGTCAAACAAAGTGAGCTGATTCATGAACCACTCAGGCCTCAAATAACCTGCCAGGCAGCTGGTGTTTATTCCTAACGACTTAGTGTTTAACGTTCAGTGGATTTTAAATGATTTATTTACAGATTTATTGATATAAAAGCCTCAGAGAGAGGATGTAAACCAGCCGTTAGGCCTCCAACTGACACAACTTCACCCCCTGCTGACGCCCCGCAGGCCTCCAGCTGCTGACAGGTGGATTAATGTAGCAAACACGATGTTCAGGTGTACAAACTACCTGATTACAGGTGTGTAATCCAGCTGTGTAACTGTAACTACACGGAGAAAACGAGGCTTAGCAGCTTAATGTGACTCCACCGTGTCAACCTCCACCAGCAGCCTGAAACCAGGTCGTCGTCCGGTGATTCAGAACAAAGAGACGATGATCCGTCCGAACACACGGATCCATTAGATCAAATCAAACTCCTAGAAGACATAATTAACCTTCACGTCAGCTGACATCGATGTTTTACAGCCATATTTAACGAGAGTGTGATGTCAGCTAGCTTAAAACCAGATCCAGACAAAAGCCTGAAGGACAGGCCTGTGAGTGAGTCCGGCGGGTTTTACACAACAATGTTCTCAACACAACACCAAAGTTTAGTCCCCCAACGGATAAAACACAAAGATTTCACTTCAAAAAATAACCTGCGTAGACATTTTTATGACACTTCCATGTCAGTAACACCTCCCTCCTCCCTCCTCACCCAACGAGTGATCCTCTTTGAACATCCATTTCATGTTTGCCGTTTCCGGGCTCGGTTCGCTCGATGCGGCAGGTTACAGACTGGACCGGAGGTGAACTAACGGCTGAAGATGTCCGTGTGTGTGTTAGTGTGTGTGTGTGTGTGTGTGTGTGTGTGTGTGTTAGCCCTCCTCGCAGCTCGGACTCGGTGTGTGACCGTTGGAGACGCGGCGGCTCTCAACTCTCCAGCAAAACAACAAACAACAGTCCGCTCTTCACTGGCAGCCCGCTGCCAGCCCCGCCCCGCAGTGACGTCACACCGGACTGTTCCATTCTCCCCCGCAGAGAGGAGGGGTGACCGGCGGGAAAAAAACGGGACGCTTTTACTTCTCACGGTTAAAATTATATAATTAAACGCGCTGATTTCTTTCTTACACTAAGTTTTTACGTTTTATTGCTTATATTTCAACATTGATGATAGTTATTTGCTTTTTAAACGATTACCTTTTGACACGGTTCCCTGTTAAGTGAAGTTTGGTTTCTGCTCCGTGAGGAACATAAACAGAACCATATCGTGATGAAGCACGCAGGCTGCAGCTGACGATGTCCTCATGATCGATTAAGCAATCGACATCCCATATGACAATTTAATAACAAATGTCGTCAGTAAAACACTAGAGAAGAGTGATTAGATTGAAGAGTGTTATCACAACATATCAGATATCATATGTATTATTTCTGTTCAACCATAAACACATTATAAATATATTAAATATTCAGTTTAAGTGATATAAAACATATACATCTGGACAGCAGCAGAGTAGACAACTTTCCCAACAGCCCCATGTTTACTGGTTTACCAGCTGCAGTGATAATTTGATGAATTGCAACGTTGTCAGTGAATATGCAGTTAAATATCAGCAGCGAGTCGACTTTGTTTTAATTACATCTCAATTTTCCATCTAATTCAAGCACACAAGTTCACTGTGAAGGGTCACATTTAATGCAAAGTTTTTCTATAATGTTCTGTCAATGAGAATACATTAAATTATAGAATAATTCACATTGTGCCAGTCGCTGTTGGGCTTCGATTGGTGCTGATTTTGACTTATTTATTAATTAACTAATCAAGTCAGCGTAACTTTTACATCCCCAAATCAAAGAAGTATTAATGCACAGCATACTACACTGTAGAAAAATGTCCTGCATATGAAAAGTATGTACATAAATGACACAAGTGTTTATATAATCAACTAAAGTAAGTCAAGAAAGTTCAAGTCATTGTTATTTAAATGTTTTTATTTCAGTTTTAGTAAATAAAACACATTTTGACATTAAAGTGATGTCGACACATCTGAATGGGTTTAGAGGCACACGAGTGAGGAGCAGGTTCTACTTCCTGCGGTCCGGTTCGGCACACTGAGCTCTGATCTGGTTGTCGGGCGGCAGCGGTTTCCCCAGGTGGTGTCCTGTGGTGAGACCGAAGGGCTGCGACTCTCGCTCCTCCTTCACCTTCGGAAACATCAGGAAGCCGCCCTGAAACGTGAGGTCGAAGAGCTCGCAGGGGGCAAAGGTCAAAGGCTTTTCTGCCAGCAGTCCTTTAAGTCGGGCTCGCCACCCGTCCAACATGGCCGTCCTCACAGGAGGGGGGCAGTGAGCTGGACTCCAGAATATCTGAGGAGGAAGAACCTGAAAGCCACAGAAGTGAAGGATGCCGTTCTGAAAGAAACAAGACGAGACGAGAGACGTCAACAACCGTCCACCGACGCAGAGAGAATCGTGTGTGTGTGTGTGTGTGTGTCTCACCTGTAGAGGCCACAGTGCGACGTTGATGTCGCCGTTGATCCCGTCAGGTCTGAACATCGTCTGTGTTGCTCCGGTTGTGAACGACAACATCGCTTTCTTTTCCTGCAAGAAACATAAAAATACTCTTTTCATCCGACGTGGCGAGACGAAGCAGAACAACACGATGACACACACAGCTGCTGACGTGTGGAGAGAATCAGAATGTGACGTCACATGAGAGCACAATGTGTGCCACCTCTGAAGATGTTAATATAATATATATATTATATAATATAATATGAGGCTATAACTCTTTCTGTGGGTGCTCATATGTGGATGCTGCTGTAGACAGACAGAAAATGTGATAATATGTTAAAACAGTTGTAATAACATAAAATATATCTCCACAGAAGGAAAAAGACTTTCCAGAAATGTTGTTATATTTGATGCCGTCATGTTTACTTTATCTGGTTATTATCAGTTAGTATCACAGAGACGTGTCGTCCAGCGCAGACGGACGGACCTTGAATATCCCGTTGTTGTACATGTTCTGCAGGGAGAAGGCGAAGCCTTGCGTCAGCACTCGGTCTATCCAGCCCTTCATGATGGCCGGCACACTGAACCAGTACAGAGGAAACTGCAACAAGAGACACAACACGTCACGCCGACATCAGTGATTTTATTTATTGTTTTATTTCCTTTTAACTACTTCGTTCTCTGTTACTTTTGTCATTGTCAATTAATTCATCTTACTAATTTATAAGGACAACGTTCAGAGTTAACATTAGCTGATTCTAATCTGTTTCCCCGGCCAGGATTAAAAGCACATGGAAAAATAAAAGACCTTGTAAGAAAACGTCTCTCAGGATGATTAATGTAAAATGATCCTCGACGTCGTAAATTCAAAGCTGTTGTTGAAGCATCTGGAGATCAGACGTGGTTTTGGGCTCTTAGTACCAGGAGCATAAAACTCATTATAGTTCTTTATTCCCTTATTTTCACCAACTTTGTCCATAAAAAACAGTCAAAACAAGTGCTGAGGTGGAAAAACTGCCTGTAAAAAGAGAAAATTGGCATAAAATTACATCAACTTGCATCATTTAGGGCTTTAAAACCCAGTTAAATTATATATTCACAGATTTGAAACCTCATTGGCTACGTGATGTGTCAATCATCCGGAGGCTGGCGTGTGAGTGGCTCAGGAGAGAGGGGGCGGGGACAAGGAGTGGTTCTCCAGTCTGTGAGATCACCCATTGGCTGTTGCAGGCCAGAGGGCGGGCAGAGAAGCTCCTCAATATTAATCAATTATTCGTTGTTAATAACTTAAGAACCAATCAAATTTTTCTTAAGATTATTAACAATTAATTAATCATTAAAAATACTCTGAATTTCCATCAAAGTCGTTGGTTAAAAGTGTTTCATATATTCTTTATGATTAATTGATAATCGATTGTTATCCATCAGGAAAAAAATGCTAAAAATACTCCTGACTGGTCAGATGAGCTGTCAATCAATAGGTCAGAGGTCGGCAGCCATCTTGGGTAACTTTACATTGCAGTTTAATGATGTTTTGCTTTAAGATAGTTGAGTTTTTTGACAGATAGAGGCACAAAAACGCATCCAGGATCAAAGTTCGTTGTTATTTAATAGCCATATTGAACTAATGTGAGCAAAAGTGAGTGACATGCTAATGTTGCTAACGGCTACGACACTGAGGGGCTAAAGAAACACAGCTGAGGATCAGATGAACAGCTGACTCGTCTCTGCGGGACATTAATGGACCGCGATGAACAATCTGACATCTTCACTCAAAGGCTCAGCAGCTAACAGGAGCTAGCGACACGAGCGACCTCTGACCTGGAAGATGATGAACTCCGCCTCCGACACTTTGCGCTGCTCGGCAACGATGTCGTCACTGAGGCGTCCTTCCATCCAGGCGTGCATGGTCTCATCGCCGTACTGGAAGAGTTCTGGTTTCTTCAGATCACCTGAACACAACACACACGGTCAGGACTTCAGAGGAAACGCTGGTGATAATCTAAGTTTTCTGTCTTTTTTAAAATTTGGAAACAAAGAAATAAAGTTTGACATGTACGTTGTTGTTTCAGATGTCTAAATAAAAGAGCTTGACCCTCTAATTATGTAAAAGTGAACAGTAAACAGTTTTGTGTTTAAGACTTTACACCGACAACGTATTTGGATCTCTGAATAACACAGTCATCAACAGTGAGGTCACCGATGATGTCGTCCTGCGTGGCGTTGGCTCTGAAGTTCATGGCGTACAGGTCGGACACGACGACCCGGTAGCCCTGCTCCTTCAGCTCCTCCATCGCCACGTCACGTACCGCCGCGTTGAACGACCGCGGACTCTGGTGGGCGTACACGATCAGGACCGTCTTCTGAGCTGTCACACACACACACACACACACACACACACACACACACACTAGTTAGCAGATCAACACCTGTGAGGACGAGTGTTGCAGCGTTGTGGTGTTTTAAAGTTAAACCATGATGGAAAATTGACGACTGAAATCAAACATATTGGTGTTAATATAATGTTTTCTTTGAGGAACACTGAACATGAAACTGATCCTCAGTCTGAACCTTCAAACAGCCCAAACAGCAGGTCCGGCCCGTCAGACGGATCAAACAGTGGACCTGAAGTCCTGAACAGAGAAATGAGTTCTGGACAAAATGTTACGACCGCCCTTTTAATAGTTGTTGAGATGTTTTACAATGAATGATTTGGGTTGCCAGGTTGTAAAATCATTGCTTTGGTTGTTGATTGATGATCAAATGTTCTAATCTGCCGTTTCAAAGGAGAACAAAGTCACTGATAAAGAGTTCCACCCTCTGATAAGACAACAGGTCCGTCTGCAGTTTTTCAGATCCAGTTTCAAATATCGTTAATAAAATTAGACTTCTGCTTTAATATAAGTGACAGTTCATCACATCACCTGCAGCGGCTAAATCTAGAAACATTCTCAGATTCATTGTGAACTTTTAAAGCTCGTCTCGCCTCCTCGCTGAGCTCCACACAAAATGTTTACAACTCATCAAAACTGTGTGATGCAGTAGATGTCTCCACATGTTGATTGATTCTTTATTAATGATCACTGGAGGGGAATCAGACGACACAGAAACAAACCTCGTGTCTGCTTCAGTGGTCAGACACAATTGTTGCTGTTCACAGCAGAGACTCATGAATGTTTTGCTTTCTTCAGCTCAAATATCAAACTCTTCCTGTGATACTGCAGCGATACGAACACACAAACATCATATTTTATTCTACTGTACCTTCTATAGATTAAACACAACTCATATATGTTGTATTTGGGCTAAAATGACGAGACTGGATTGTAAAAAACTTTTCGTATAGTCTGTTGTTACCAGGCAGAACAGAAACATGTGCTGTGACGTCCGACAGGTTGTGAAGCCCACAGTCATGTTTTGATTTGCATTTAGAAAACGTATTTACTGTAATGAAACAGAACGTGTTTCTGTGTTCAGAGCAAACAGTCGGCAGCTTTGTGAATCATTCAAACGTCAAAGATAAAGAAAAGTTAATCATTTCTGTAACGCTCGACCTCGTCAGTGTGTGACGAGCGACAGCGAGGGAGGACGAGCTGATTCTCAGACAGGTACGAAGTGTTTTCAGAGAGTTTAGACGTGAGATGAGAGTTTTGATGGTCTGGTTTTATGTTTTTAATCTTCCTGGCTTTGGTGTTTTGTATCTGCATCATGTTGCTTTAATCGCAGAACTGTATTTTATTTGGAACCTTGTGAAGAAAGATGCATTAAGAATAAGATTGTTTTTTCTTTTCAGGATATTTTGAAACCCAAACTTTACAGTGAGAAGGTCATTGTGCAGCAACAAGACAAAACAAGCCGATGGTTTATCAGCGGTATGTTGGAGTTTAAAGAGACAATCGTGTCCTGTGTGAATATCAGATGACAACATACAAAGAGCTGCAGAACATGTCCGACGAGACGACACGCCGGGCGTCAGCAGCAAAAACCAGACAGGGCTGCAGATCCTGAACTGTTGTTCAGAGATTTATGGTCAATATTTAATATATTTGTCACCAATTCACTCAAAGTTTTTCAGCTTCTAGTCTGCAACAAATAATGTTTCTGTTTCTTTTCCATCAGCTGTGTTTTAAATCTGTTGGTCTGATTTACTCCCACATTTTTAAATAATTAACTCAGACACAAACAAGCTCCTGATAAAAATATGTGACTTTAAGAAACATAAATAAAACTGATATGTGAATTCAAATGACTCCAAATCTGTGTGGACTTTGGTTCTGGATAAAAAGCAGATAAAAAAACTGATTTATTGGAGTTGAAAACGATAAATGAGTCTTACCCATGTTGTTGTTGCTGTGTGTCCTCTGGACCCGTCTGAGGTGTGGACCCGGCTCCGGGCGGCGCCGCGGCTCTTATAGACCGGGTGGATTTCTGTGCGTGAGAAGCATGTTGGATATCAGATGGAGAGCAAAGTGTCTGTAAGTCACAACGACACACTGCAGGAAGTGAAGGAAAAAAACGTCTGCTGTCAAACTGCAGGACCGGTTTAGTTCAGTGTTTGTAAAGGGAGTTAGTGTGTGTGTGTGTGTGTGTGTGCGTGTGTGTGTGTGTGTGTGTGTGTGTGTGTGTGTGTGTGTGTGTGTGTGTGTGTGTGTGTGTGTGTGTGTGTGTGTGTGTGTGAGTCAGTCAGGCTGTGGGCGAATCAGATTGGTTTCATTTGGCCTGGAAAAGAATGTTTGGGTCACTTTCAAGGGATTATCCGACCGGGTCATGTGGCTTAATAAACTCTTTAATCCGGCTTAATTTCACCTCGTTAGGAGAGAAGTGGAGGAAGGCGTCGGTTTAGTAAAGCCGGAGCTGTTCGCTCGAGTCCTCGGGTTTAATGTCACCTGTCACCAGCTTCTCTGCAGACTTTCACACACTTCACAGACGAGATTCTAACTCTAATATAATATAATAAAAGTGAAATTTTGCAGCCAGAGAATCTTTTTTCACTTTTATCAGTTGTTTTTGTTTGTTAAAGGAACAGTTCACCCCCAAAAAATGACAGTTCAGTCAACATCTACTCACCGTCATGTTGATGGAAAGTTTTTGTAGCCCACAAAACTTTTCTGGAGCTTCACGGCGAAACGGCGTCGCTGCGTTCTCCTCAACAACAGAGAGTCGCTGGAAGTTCGTCTTTACAAAAAACAATAGAAAAAACGTAAAAAGACTCGGTGCAGCTCGTCCAACGGGATCTCTGGAAGATCCGAGATCCTGAACCGATCTGAGAAAACTTAATTTAGAACCCTGCAAAGGTGAAATCTTCACTTCTGGTGATGCGCTCCAGGCGACTCCGAACTCGAAGAGAATCGAACCGCCTCCTCGACCAAACCCCGACATCAAGAGGGAGCAACCGTCTGACGTCGGCACTGGTGGGGAGGGGGTCGGATGAGTTGGTAGACAGAATTTGGACTGGACGAGAGATTTTTCACAACCCAATCTCCAGAATTAAACTTAGCTAAGTGCCTCCTGCAAAACCACAGATGAGTTCAAACTGAACGTTTGTTTATTTCTCTCTCGTCACAACACTTTGGTTCTGCTCTGGTTCGGTTTAGGCACAAAAACACTCAGTCAGGGTTAGAAAACATCCTGGTTCGGCTCTAAATACCTGATCTGATCACCATGGAAGAGAGATGTCTTGTCTTGTTAAAAACACCAGTATTGTCGTCATAAATGAGGCTGGGAATTGTCCCGGTTCCCTTAAATGGAGCCAGTTTGACTCTTGACACTGAGACTGAGGTCGGTGGCTCAGCCTGAGCGTTGCGGCCTGCAGGCGCAGAGGAAGCTGAATCCTTCTTTTCTGCTGAAAACATCCACGGCTGACGAGTCTGACGAAGCTCTTTTGCTGCAGCAGGTGAAGCAGCACACTTTCCTCCACAGACACAATGGTTGTTTTCTGCTGACCTCATGGTGACACTTTGATCAGACTTGTTTTGGCTCAACCTGGGTGCAAACGCACCTTGAATTAGATGAGATAAGACTGAACTCTATTGATTCAAGGTGGTTTGCTCATTTGCAACGTCACATTAGCATTTGTGTAGTCGATGTTTCTGACACAACATCAAACAACAAATCAGAATAAAAGACGCTGGCTGGGTGTTTTGTGGGCAGAGAGCCGGACCTTCTGGAGCAGGAAACACCTGATGGAGACGTTCACTGACCAGACGGGTTCTTACATATTATATCATCTAAAACAAAACGTATCGAGGTGCTACGACACAAACCCAGGAGGAATCGGCCATTTTTAATTTAATTTATTTTCTTTTGTATTTTTTCACCACATCTGATACTCAAAGTAGGCGAGGGGGCAGCAAATCACCAGAGTAACTGCTAGGTCATCGTTAGCTCAGTTAGCCGTGCAGCTAGCGGTGTGGACTGTGAGCTCGTAGCACCAGAGGAGTGTTGCCACTTACGATGCTAAAACGGAATCTTTGGACCTGGACGGGCCGCAGCTAGGTTGTTAGCATGCTAGCTTCTGTGCATATTGTATCTCTTCCTGATAATAAACTGAAATCATAATGAGAAAAACTGTTATCTCTTTACATTCTGTTAATACTTACAGCAAAAGGCAAACGACCTGAACGACGAGCTTGTGTGAGAAGATGACGAAGACTTTCTTCTCACTACACGTTTGATGCAATCAGAAGCTTTTAACTGAACCACAAGATCAATAAGAGAAAGATCCATAAAACACTCAGATCAGATTTCTGCTGAACTGACGTGAGAGTTCAGCTGGAGAACGTCTTCAACGTGTCGTTGTTCAGCGCTTCAGTCTGATGAGATCTCACCGTGTTTGAGAAACCGGCCTCATGACTTCTCTTTTTATCTTCACATCGTGTTTCAGGCGTCTCGACATGTGAGGGAGAAACTCTGAACTGCAGTTAGTCGACTGAATGTGTGAGATTGATTAATTCCACCACTTACTTTCTGCTGCTGTCAGTTATCCCGCGGTGGATCAGTCGCGCCTTCAGCTCGATGACGGCAGACGGGCTGGAATGTGACAGGAATGTTACCTGAACACTTTCTGTCAGCTGCAGATCACCTGTCTGAACCTCAGCGGCGAAACCTGCTGGGATCACCTGTCTGAACCTCAGCGGCGAAACCTGCTGGAATCACCTGTCTGAACCTCAGCAGCGAGACCTGCTGGGATCACCTGTCTGAGAGGAAACGTTCCAGAGGTCAGAGGTCAGAGGTCGTTATGTGACCGTGTGCAGGAGGCATCAACAGGCAAAGTCAGGCGGCTTAAACGGACACTACGTAGTGTTGGAGAAGAAATTAAAACTCTGAATATTAATGAGGTAATAATAAATAACTTTGTCCATACGTGAATAAACGAGCTGTTCTCAGAGGAAAATAAGGTCCCATATCAATAGAAAGGTGTCAGGGTCCGCCATAAACAAAGTTAAACAGTATGAATTGTGTTGTCCTCATGAAAACAAGGAGATCTTTCTCTTCTCATTAAAACGTTTTCACCTGAGTGCACCTTTAATTCTTGGAGCCAGTGGTGGAAGTTTATAAAAGTATAATTACAGTCGTGTGAATACAAATCAAATCAAAGTGGTGTCAGCAAAAATGTACAATTAATACTCATTCTGGAGTAAAAGCTCTCCTGTGACTGATTTGTATCTGATATTTTCAGCAATTTATTTAAATGCATCGACGTTTGAAATCACTCAACAAGGAGCCGCTTGTTTCCAGTCTTTCCCAAAGTACACCTGAGAGGCTGACAGGTGATTAAAAGGTGTGACAGTGTGAATATGCCCACAGGACTCTGCACACTGAGGACGCCTGGTGGACGGACGGAGGACGGCAGGTTTGTGGAGATCCTGCAGTGCAGATAAAAACACATGACGTCCTCACACAGCTTTTTATTTTACAGACATGTTTTTGCCGACAGGAGGCAGATTAATACATGTTCAATATTTAAATTCAGAGTGATGTCACACAGCACTGATACAATACAGTTACTAACTACCTGTTAGAAAATGTAATCAGTAACATAATCTAAGTGTAATAATCCTAAAGTCATGTAATCTGATCAGTGTAAATTACTTCTGGGTGAACTAGAACACCAAATATATGCAAATAAAGACCTCAAATCAATAAGAAGACTTTAATTTAAAGCTTTAAGTTGTACTTTTGATACCTGATTACATTTAATATCAGATACTTTTCCTGAGGTATTATTTTTATTGGTGACTTTCACTTAAATTAATATTCTAACATGATATCTTTACTTTTACTCGAGTATTTGACTTTTGGAGGACCTTTTATGACGTACGTAGAGCCGTCCACCTGTAAAATTTACCCAGAAAGCACCTTGTCGTGGGAAGGAAAGTCTTGTTCAACTGTTCTGTGGCTTTCACCTGGTTGCATAAAGATGAATTCAGATGTACTCTGTTTTCTGGAGAGTTCGAGCTTCTCTGTGCTGAATGTCCTTCCTGCCTGTTTCCACTTCGTGCACCTCGGTTGTGACAGTTCTGTTTTCCGGGCCCAGCAGGTATTCCAGCGGTGCAGCTGCCTGACAGACATGCTGGACGGATTAAGACAAATTTATCCCAGAGGACCCAGCAGAGAGTCTGATCCTGTCGTGTAACTGGATCTCATTATTTCCCTCCAGCATCATTAGCTCGCATTCACAGTGCCGACCTCACAGTCCGTGTGCTTCTCAGAACCTGTCACCTGTTGTCTGCTGCAGCTGCAGACTTCTGGTCGACTGCACATCAAGGAAATAACACAATAACATATTTAATTGCAAATCATCACCAAATGCCTGCAGAAAAATCCTGGTGGTCCACTCGAGGTCCTGCAAAGAATCAGCAGAGACGAAGGCAAAGATCATAATCTTTAAACAAAGATATTTATAGTTTCAGTCACAATTGTTATTTTTATCCTTCATAGTTACAGTCGATGACAAATCAAAACCTATTTGTCCAGTTTTAGTCAAAGAAAAGTTGTTGTGTTATTAAATGTGTTGGGTTCGTTGTAAATGTTACAGCCGTAAAAACCTGATGATAACGTTACGTTCTCTTTGTTGGTGAAGGTTGTTATATTGGGAAGCGCTGTATCATAGTCAGCTGGACGTGTTTCAGGTTCTAGAAGATGTTTCGCGTCTCATCCAACAGGCTCCTTCAGTTCTACCTTCCTGGAGGGGAGTCGAAGGAGTGTCCTTAAAGGGAGTGGGAGTGTCCTCACAAAGTGTGGGAGTGTCCTTACAAGGTATGGGAGTGTCCTTACCTAGTTTGGGAGTGTCCTTTAGGGTGTGTGGGAGTGTCCTTACAGGATGTGGGTTTGTCCTAACGGGTATAGGAGTGCCGTTACAGAGTGTGAGAGTATCCTTACAGAGTATGGGAGTGTCCTTACAGGGTGTGGGAGGGTCCTTACAGGGTGTGGGAGGGTCCTTACAGAGTGTGGGAGTATCCTTGGAGAGTATGGGAGTGTCCTTACAGGGTGTGGGAGTGTCCTTACAGAGTGTGGGAGTGTCCTTACAGAGTGTGGGAGTGTCCTTATAGGGCGTGGGAGTGTCCTTACAGAGTGTGGGAGTGTCCTTACAGGGTATGGGAGTGTCCTTACAGAGTATGGGAGTGTCCTTACAGGGTGTGGGAGTGTCCATCGTTATTGTGGGAGTGTCCTTTCAGCTTGAAGGAGTGTCTTTACGGATTGTGGGAGTGTCGTGACAAAGTGTGGGAATGTCCTTAAGCATATGTTAAGGACACATGTGGGTTGTTGATACAACCAGCTTTCATGTGGGTTGCTATGGCAAAGTGAACCCAGGTGTCGTCAAAATCAGAACAAGGGAAGTGGAAGACATTTATCTGTCTTCCACTTAATTTTAATGATACCTGGGTCAGAAAGAGAGCAAGGGAAGTGGAAGCCCTCACAGAACTCAAACACTCTGTGAAAATAACATTAAGTTCACACAGGAAGATGTCAGAGGAGGGAGAGTTCGGCCGAGGTATTGTCAATATCAGGACTATGCTGATAGACATCTTCCTCTCTCTGATAGTCCTGCAGCACAACCAGAGAGACGGGGGGATTTCTGCTGACTGCTATATTAGTTTTGTAATTGTACATCATCCAATCATTCTTCATCTCAGACAATTCATGGCTCCTTTTAAACCAGATGAAGGTCAAGACCAGCTACTAATTTATTTACTTTAAGCAGAAGAGCCTCAAGTTAAAAAAAACAAACTTTTATTAGGCAGCTGCAGTGAAAGGAAAAGTGAACAGTTGAACATAGGTGGACGTGATGACCCTGAACCTCTTTGATCTGACTTGGGATGAAGAAATGCCTCCAGGAGATGAAGGAACACACGTCAGCGAGGAGGTTAACCTCTGACTGACTGGGCCGACAGTGTTGTGATCGAACGGTTCCGGTCCGACTGATCTCAGCTGACGAGACTGAGATTTCACTGTGATCAGAAGCTTTTCCCTACTCAAATCTGAGGGAATGAACCATGTGTCTGTAAAAACTACAAACTACTTCAGCTTCCAATCCAACATTTACATTTTATTTTACATCTTCCAATCACTGCCACCATTGATCTCATCATGAGAACAAAAAGCACAACAAATAGTTCACTAACAAGACCACACGAAGAGTTACTGTTTAAAGTAATTTATTTAAATTGGGAACATTTGGAGAGGATAGGAAAGAGGGGTCGAGGGGTTTGAGAGGGGCTGCAGGTTTGCCGGACTGTCTAGGAACCGGGGGAGTTGTTGAGACTCAGAATGGGGGTACGTCTGGATGGGGGCAGGTGCTGATAAGCGTGGCTTTATCTTGTGGTGTGTGGTTCTCGTGCTGGATGGCCCGGGTCCCTGTTCTGTGGTGTCTTCTTGCCGGGGGATGATGACGTCGAAGGCTGGGCTGCCGGTGATCCTGTGAGAAAGGATGGTGGAGAAAGAGAGGGTCTGGGCGGGAAGGGTTAAAAGAACTTGAGACTTATGCGAGAGTGATGGTTTGACTTACCTGTGTAGGTTTCACAGGTGATGGGATCAGGGCGGTGGAGGTGGTTGAGTTGATTAGGCGCAGGTGGTTAGGTTGGCTGGACCTGCCTGGCAGGTCTGCGAGAGGAGTGCCGTTGTCCAGTACTACTACAAAATATGCTTGCAGTGAAAAGAAAGAAATGATCTCACTCCTCATGTGACGAATCTCCTGTTGTAACGCTCTTTGCTGTTTTGTCCTCTCAGACTCTCTGGATAAGCCAAAGTTGCAGTTCAGTGAAAAACAGACTTTCCATAAATAGAAGCAGAGCAAGAACAGTCAGCAGGACATCCACTTCCACTGAGTTTCAGAAGAATGCTCTCAGGAGACTTTGTCAACAAATGCCGTATCGTAGGCAACCGTACGGGTTTCAGTTTCTTGGCCAAAGAATGATGGTTTGAAAGATGAGAAACAGAATCAACACTTGTCCAACTGGGCCCACCGTCTCTGCATTGTGGATCAACACAGCGATTTAGGTGCTGAGTCACATTCTGGGCGAACGGGGCAGCAGGAAGGAGTGCCTGAGCGTCTGCTGATCAGGGAGGAAGGTGAAGTGTGGCTTTTTGTTGTGGACACCAGGACAATGCCCACAACAAAAAGCCAATGGTTAGCCATTGTCACGTCCCCACCGGTTGACCCTTGGGACCCCAGACTGTAAAAACAGGTCATTATAAAAACTGCACAGCCAACATTGTCGTTGCATAGCGTCTGAATCATGGTTGAACAAACAAAGCTGGGCGTGAAGCCTCTGAGTTTCACCGCTGCACAGCCTTTATCAAATTCTTGCAAACTCGACCACACACTTGGATGCTCCGTACTAACGCATCAGAGTAATCTGTAAAAGTAATTAGTAACTGAAGTTGTCAAATAAATGCAGTGGAGTAAAAAAGTACAATATCTGCTTCCAGATGTGGTGGAGTGGAAGAAAAGAGTAGCAAGAACATTGAAATATTCAAGTAAAGTACCTCAAAATTGTGCTAGTTCTCGAGTAAATGTACTCAGTTACATTCCACCACAAGTTGGAGAGGCTCAGATTCCAGGACTTTGAGGTGCGTAACAGCCTTTTTTACAATCATATCTAATCGTTTCACTTGTGAGTGGAAGTCTTCTGACTCAAACTCGGTTTCCTGATGTAAGAGGTTTCTACGCTGGTTGTCAGGGAACCTTGAAACAGGCATCCTGGTTGCTAAGGTGTAGGTCTGATGAGGTCACACAGAGACTTCTGTGAGTGTGTGACAGAGAAAAACAGAAATCTCTCGTATGACTCACACTCTGGACCAGCGTAGCCGCAGGGAGGAAAGACTGAAAATATGCTAAACAGGGAAGAGGGGGCGGTGAACTTTTCACCATCTGGTTTCCACAACAAAAAAACGAATCGCATGCTGAGTCACGTCCCTGCAGGTGGAGCCCCACGTGAAATTAAGTCATAAGAACTTAATCTGGTAGCGAATGAAGAGAGAAATTATTTATGTCCTATTTTATCAGGATTAACTAACCGATCAAAACAAGAAATAACAGTTGCTTGAGGAGACTGAAGCCAGGACACGCTGTCATCCTGCGGTTTGAATCGTGGTTGAAGAAAGAAAGCTGGACGAGTTTCATTGCTGCAGAAACTTCATTAATTTCATGCGAACTTGACCACAGACTTGGATGCATTTGAGTCCAAAACCAACAGGATAATCACTTCAGTATTTTATAAATAAGTTGATTGTAAGTCCGTTTCATAAACGAGTCCCCTGGATAACTTTGTACGTATTGACAATATCCGTAATTCACTTCTTTCAGATATCCACAATTATATTCTTCTTCAATGCAGGTGCACGATACAAGTAAAACAGTATAAACTGCTTCGTCCTTTATGGTCAGTTTGTTTATTCATTCATGAACACAGAGAGAGTTTTATTTCTTTTGTCTTTTTAGGCCGAAAGAAAATCAGTCAGTGAAGATGTGTCTCGTCTCATTAACGTTCCTTCCACAAAACCACAGACTGCACCTTTAAATGAAGTGACGGATGAAATAAATAAAGTTTGATTGGAGATACGTAACGTCCATCCAAGCTCCAGTGTGTCTGGAGACGAAACATTCACAATAACACTGATAAACTCTCCAACGAACGAAGCTGAGTGGTCAAAATTCTTCCCCCTCCCGCCTTCGGTCCTTTGATTTAGCATTACCTTCCCAACTCGGCCCAGTTGCTCGGTACTGTCTCCTCCTGGGCCTGAACACGGCTGTCTCTTGTACATACGTCAGGTTTACAGTGTGAACTGGGATGTAGAGGCCGATACAGCACTGGTAGTGAGAACGTAAGGACAACTCGATCTCCTAGGAATGATTTGCTCTCCCAATACTTGGTGATGTCACTCACTGTTTGTAGGGATGTGATTCACAGGACGCTGATTGAAAGAATTAGTAAGTAAATTTGGGGTAAAAGCAAGAGGAAATGAAAGTGTTTATTTGGAGGGATGGTAAAGACAGAAAACAGGAAGTTACTTTAGTAGAAGGTCAGAAAAAGATTCAGCCGGTCCTGTGAAGTACACGCACGATGAGTGTGTTACTGATAGCGTCAGACATGTTGCAAACTCGCTTAATATAACTGCAGATGACGATCTTCTCAAATTCCCCTCAAAATTTGATATTTTGGTTGAGAGAAAACAAATATTGACTTCTCGCCCAAATAGAAACTGGAACTTCCTTCACGCCAGACTTTTGGAGGGATGAAAGTGGACTCTGTACTGCAGAATCACAAAAATAGTTGCTCACAGAAACACAACGCAGACAGCAAACACACCAGACTCTCAGTCAGATGGGCCTCTAAACCCACTAAAACAGAAAAAGGATCCTGAGGAGGACGCAGTAGGTCTGGAAACCTCAAACGTGGGAAAGAGGTCACGTACGCAGTGGGCAGAACCACATGTCACACCTTAACACAGGATGTGACTATCGCCTTAACTATGCTGATCCGAGTGCCCATAAAAAAACCATCTCATTCATCAATTCGCGGGTCTGTGCAGGTTGTTTAAACGCAAGCCATTCGGTCCAAAAACATCTGGAATGTTTGTAAAAGCAAAAGGTAAGTCAGCCAGCTCGGTTGGCCAAAACACAGCGCTGGGAAAAATTCCAACAGGGTTTGCGTAAAGGCTCGACAGTGACTCAGCCTCTTTCAGACTCTGAATTGAGCCCAGCTGATCTGGGTCTGGAGAAAGTCTCACAGATTAGACGTCACGTCACAGCCTCAGTTTCCTGGAGCGCAAGCGCTCAAGGTTGGTTCCGAGGGCGGCTGGAAACTGGCGAGGGTCCGTTGAGATCACAGGAACAGAGATCCCCTCACATGAGTCACTCTGGGCAGCAGGGAGGAGTGCCCACATCAAGGTCTGCCAACAGGAAGGTACACTCGGCTGTATACTGTTGATCTATTGTGAGAGGTTGGTGTAAATGACAGATTTATAAACTGAATGAACACTTCATTCAATAAAACAGGAAAAACCTGAGGAAGCACCTAAGATAAATATCAACCCCACCAAACGGACACGGACGAACACACACCCTCCTCTGTGAAGGTGTGAGTGTTCGAGTGCAGCTGCAGGCCCTGTGAAATTCAGTTTGAAATCACTTTTGTCAAGAAAATCGTCAGATTGAAGCTTAAAGCGGGCCGTCGGTTTCTGGGCAGCCTGACTCCGACTTACTTGAAGGGGGATAAAATCATTTAAACGTGCAGCTCTTCTAGACTCTACAAATGTTATTGGACCGAATGCCTAAAATCATGACGGTGAAACGAGTCGTGTCTCGGTGGGTTGTGATGCTCAAAATAATCTATCCACTGTTTTATAGTTGGTTCTTTCACACTGGGTGGATTGTGGATTTCTCGTCTGTTACAACTGTTTCCGGTGCAACGTGGCGCTTCAGCCTCGCCTGCAGGAAGTAGGAATGGAGTCAATAGGCGATAAAGCATCTGTGTAGACCTTCTGAATATGGTGGAAAAGCAGTGTAAGGCTAACAAGCTATCTGTGTTTACGCAAAGCAGGATACGTTAGCGGCAGGATAGCTAGCCGCTAACGTAGCGCAACGTTACACTCACCAGACTTTCTGTCTGTTGTCCTGCAGCGTCTTTTCTTCTCCCATCTCTTCTCTACATGTTCATGAAGTAGCGTTACAATTTTTCCTCTACTCAGTACATTACAGTACAAAACGCCGGCCTCTGTCCCTCCACACGGTCTTTTAGTCCAGTTAACTGCACAGAAACATACAATGCATCTGATGACTGAATAATCAGCGAGGCCACGCCCCTAATTATACATTAATTTAAATATAATTGAATATTTTGTGGTTCTTGCAGGGATTGATGCAGTTTTGGCGCCTCATGTGGTCATTAGGGGAACTGCAGTTTTTTGGTACTTCCGCATTTGCTTCAATGTTGCCACTTGGGAATGACCCATAACAGCAATGCATTGTGGGTGTTATACACGTCTGGAGTGATTCACTCTCTCAGCCCTCCGAGCGTCGATCTCATCACCTGCACTTCAGTTTGTCGGACAAATAAAACAGCATTTATTGGCGGCGGCTGGGATTTCCCCCCCCCGAGGGAAGTTAACGACGGCGTGTTGAACAGCTGATAATTAATTCTCAGTTACTTCTGTTTGGACTTTCTACTGGTCACAGTAAGATTTCCACCTTTTCAATGAATTACTGAACTGTCCTTGTCTGTGATTGAGTGCAGGAATTCACCGGCTGAGATCACGTTGCGGGATTTCTCATTTTTTTTCTCCACTCGCTAACTTTATTTAGCAAGCTAGATAGCGAATAGCTATTAGCTAAATCCAGTCAGCCAGTCTAGATTCTTATTAACCGTGGATGATCCTTCCTTCCTCCTGCTGACCTGCTTCCTGTCCTCCGGCTGTTTGAGAAGGATTGTTTATGTAGTCAGAGAGCTGCACGTCTATCAGCCGTCTCCCCCTCCTGCATGCCAGAATCTCAGCAGATAAAAAGAGATTACCGGAGGGAGCAATGGAAACGTGTTGCAGTGTTTTGCTACTAATATTTGTGAGTTGAACTTTGAAGAGAAAGGAAGGAGGTGAGACATAGCGGGGCTGTGGGCGAAAGCCGGCCATCATTCTGGCTTCCAGAATGGAAATCATCAGGTTCCAGTGTTGCTCAGTTTATCTTGTCTTGCTTCCATAAATTACATGAGAGGGAAGTACCTCAAGAGGGAGGAAGGAAACTCAGTGGACCTTTTAGGTGTCCAGACGCACAAATCTTTAACACACAATTATCATTGGAACATCCGACCACTTAGAAAAAGAAGGAATTACTCTCGCCAAAAAGCAACTTAGGCTTTATTTTTTTTTTTTGTGCCCACACACACACACACACACACACACACACGCACGCACAGCCACGCCAAAGAATTGCAGGGGTCGAGTACCGGGATTTTTCCCGGTGGGCCGATCAGTAATGGGTTAGGCGGCCGATGGCGTTTTTTTAAAATTGTATTTTTTTTATTTATTATTTTTTCTGCTGTGCCTTGCCTTGGTAACTACCATAAATTACCAAATAATAGCGGGGTTTCAATTAACCGTAGGGTCTCCTTTAAACGCCGGGTGCAGGTGTATATCATGGTAAATAACTGCCAGTTCCAAATAGATTTATTTTTTTAAAAATCAAGGAAGAAGACGTGAACACTGACACTCGGCACGTTTTTCTTCTTCATCTTTTTCACGTGTCGTGCTGCTTTCTGTCAGTCAGTATCACACTGATGATCACCATGGCTCCGGTGCAGCAAAAAATTTAAAGCACGACTTGAAATTTAAATTTTCTGTTGAAAAATCTGCAGAGGAAAACTAGGGAGAAGCAGCCGCTAGACGTTTCTCTGTCGACCAGAAGAGAGTGAGAGATCAAACTGAGGACAGCAGCAGGTCCAGGCTGCCTGCTGGAGGGAGGAAGAAGGCCAGTGAGGCCTGAGATAAACATGCGGGGATGAGTTATCAGCAAACGGGCACGGCACGAGAGAGTGTCCCGCAAAATGATCAGGGCGAGGTTTGTGACATTTTCATCCTGGATTTTTGTGAGGAAGTAATTAAATGCCTGGTCCCAAATAAACGCCTGGTCTGTTCAGTGATTGAAACAAATAAACGCCTGGCTGTTATTTGGTAATTTACGGTATGATAACTCTCCGGGGAGAGAGACAAGCATCGGCTCAGCCCACAGTTACACCAGCCACTCAGCGTTACCTTACCGACCCGGTAAAAAACAGGGCCTGTGGCGATTCTGGACAACTGTTTATTTTTTTTTTTCTTCCTTCATGGGCCCCTGACGGCGTCTGGGCCCCGGTGCAGCTGCTCCGGTTGCACTGCCAATAGTTATGCCACTGATTATGACGAAAGAGGCACTTTTAAGATTTACCGTAGTTTCGTTTTCGGGCATTTTCAATGGAGCGCAGGGGCAAATTCTATGTTGGCATCAAAATTATTTTTTCTTTCGCTATTTTTAAAACAGTAAGAAGGCTCGACACAACATGAAACTTTGCTCGTAGTATCACCAGGGTCTCTACACATGAACACGAGCATTGAGAACATTGTTTGTGTACACAGAGTTACTAAAAAGAAGGTTTTTGAACAACTCACAGTAGCCGCTGGATCTCCAGCACGTCGCCGTCATGGCAGACAAAAAAAGTCGGTCCTGAGTGCGACTTGACAGGCAGCAGAGTAACGGTGCACCGCTCCTCAGGCCTGCCTGTTAGGTCACACTCAGGGATCGACTTTTGTTTGTCTGCCATGACGACGGCACTGCTCAGTCGTGTTTTGAAGCCAATAAAACTTGACTTTCTGGCTAAAGTACCTGGATCGCTGACCGAGCCGGCTAACTTTAAGAGGTAATAAAATAATTTAATTGTGCAGCTCTCCTGTACTTTCAGACCGAATGGCTAAAATTTAACATTCTTTCACAGTGAGTCTCTCTTCTGTTTCCACAACGTGACAACGTAGCGTTTTAGATCGAAGTCACAGGCGCCTGCAGGAAGTTGGATTGGGGGTTTGGGCAACATTTCACTTTCTTAGCTTTGAGGTTGTTGTTTCTAAAAGCAACTCTGATTTTTTAGCGGTATCAGCCAAACAGAGGAAAGAGACTGCTTCATTGTTTAAATGACAGATTTGGAGACACCATCCAGTGAGTCAGAGCAGGGAAGCAGAGCTGGCTGCTGCTGCTGCTGCTGCTGCAGTGGTTGATTATTATTCCTTCTAATTAAGGAGAGAAGATATGGATCAGGATTGGGTTGTTACACAGGAACAAGGAAGGGTTATGAACACCGGTCCTCCACGAACACCATTGTTTTGCGTCCTGTTTTTCTTTTTTCTTTTTTTTTTGGTGCGTTTCAAGCTGATTTTTCAAGATGTTTCCCAAATAAACCAGTAACCATGAAAACTAACTTTAAACTGGCCATTAAAAGGTGATCACAGCAAGCAGATGTAGGTCGTTTGACCGTTTTCTCACCTCCTGCTGTCTCCTTCGTCTTCCTTTTGCAGGTGTCTTGCAGGTAAAAATCTGACAATCTTATGATGTTGATGAAAGTTCTCAGTCATCCAGGTGAAGGAGGTAAATCTGGGTGCCGTATCGTAGCCAATCTTATGATAAGTTTTTGTGAACCCACATTTTTCATTTCAGTAAAAGAAGAAAATAACATGTTGCAAGAACATTAAAGAAAGATATATTTACACATTTTCACATTTCTAGTTCATCAAACTCTGAGGTGCACAAGGTTTGAATTAATGTGTTAATTGGCTTTCAACTTATTATGCAATAAACTCAAAAACTTCTGTCCTAACATGAGAAATATGTCGAGTCTTGATGGAATGACTGTTTGTGTCGAGTGAACATAAAGTTTTTCTGTCATTTGGGCGGTTCTGACCGTTTCTGTGGACTTTTTCTTGGGTCTCTTCATACTTTGGCTTCTCGCGATCGTTTGTGCGTATTTGCGGTCGTCTTGGGCGTTAATATAAGACACAACATGTCAGTGAGGTAAAGGGACGTGTTTCTTAACATTTTTCACTTTCATTGCTTTCATTTTAACTTCTTGCATTCATTCATCAAACCTTTAATTCAGCTTTTCCTCGTCATTTGGCCTCGACAACACCACGCATACATTCAGCTGTGTGACTATTATCACTGCAGATTTAATATTGATTTGTTATGTTGCTTTGTTGAGTTTCAAAGAAGATCTTGTAACAAACAGTGGCAAGAAGAACACCTCAATTTAAGTGTGCAGCCGTACAGTATTCATAGATAAAACCACATCAGCAAGTCACAATCAACAAGCAGACAACCTCTCATTTCACAGCGGATTCCATCATTCTTCTACGCTGGAGATCCTGAGATGGCATCCATTTGATTGACAGCTCATTTGCCCGCCCTAGAGCCTAAAACAGCCAATGAGTGATTGTGTAGAAAAGTGAGCCACTCTCTCTTCGCTTGTCTCTCTCCTGAGCCTCCAGATTACTGATGCATCGTGTAGCCAAAGAGATTCCAAATCCAGAAATATAGATATATTTTAAACTTTATGTCGTTTTAAAGCCTTTTGCTCTATAAACGGGTTGTTTTTCCACCTAGTTTTGACTATTTTATCTACACAAAGTTAATGCAAATGAGAAAATAAAGAACTATCAGGAGGTTTTGCTCCTGTTACTCTCAGGCAGAGCTATTCTGGACTGACAAAATGGCTTTTTAAAAAACATTTTGTCACAAAAACATGTGTTAAGTGTCCATTTTCAGTGACTGCTATTGAATTTGAACTAAAATCGTGTAAGACTGCATGACAGGGGCAGTTACAGCTCATCATTATACAATTAAGTGCGTTCAAACTCCTGTAGATTAATAACAGGAGCTTATAACTTTTCAGAAGTGCCCATCTGGGGCTCGACAGGAGTGCAAGGATCATTTTACGTACATTCGGATTCAGACGAGGTTAAATTACTTCATATCTTGTGTTGCTGTTACTTTAAACCTGATCCTGGGTTCTGATAGTATCCGTACAGTTGAAGGTCAACATAAACGTGAGGAATTCAACGCTGACAACTGAAACAAAGACTTCAGTGAGTACAACACTGTTGCTAATAGCAACGGGAATTCCCTTCCTGAGATCGTATCTTCGCTCCACGAAGCCGACAAAGGGAAGTTCGTATTGCAACAGCTGTTGCATCATGTGAAATGATTGAGTCATCCCGTGAAGGAGTGCGATCCTGCTTCCTCGGTTAACTCACTCACTGTGCGTCTAAATGCAGGTGACTAACATTTATACTGCCAGGGAGGAGTCTGCCGGGGCATTGCATCACCACACTTTCCAGAAGCACCTTGTAGAATGTGTGCTATGTCAGGTGGAGTCGGAGCAGATCACAGGTTTGTTAATGATCATGGTTTGTGGGGCGGCAGCTGCAGAGAGCCTCGATGTGTTTGAGGTGGAACGGTTCCAAACCCCTCATTAACGTCTAGGGATGATTTAGGGATAAATATCAGATGAGATCAGCTGTTTTCTCTGGGAAAGTTCACTGTGGGTCCCTGTGAGGAAGGGCTGACCGTCCCAGTGCTTTTTGTTTCTATACATGTTGCAAGAGACAGTAACCACAACAGCACAAGTTTAGTTAAAGTTTTCTAGATCTCTTCACATAATCAACACCATTCAGCACCGGCCGGGTCCTATCAAAGGTCCGTCCTCGAGGTATACGGATTATCGGCCTGACTGAATCAAGGCATTTTTGTCAATGTTCTGTTCTGTGTGGCGCAAAGGCTGTGAGAAAACTTTGGCTTTTGTGGAGAATGAGTAAAATTTGTGTTGTACAACCAACATCTTGACCTCATCCCTCTTAAATCACATCTCTGCAGTTACACCCCTAATAACAATGATTTATTAAAGCAAAACTCTCACCAAATGCAACCTCGGCTTTTTTGTGAATGTATGTGAGTCAAACCTCCGTGTAAAAGCATAATTATGATGAAAGAGGCACTTTTAAGATTAACCGTATTTCCGTTTTTGGGTCAAACTCATTTTCAATGGGAGTGCTACGGGCTCTTTTACGATAGCATCAAAATCTCTATTTTTAAAACACTAAGAAGTCTCGACACAACATGAAACTTTGCTCGTAGTATCACCAGGGTCTCTACACATGAACACGAGCACTGAGAACTTTGTTTGTGTACACAGAGTTACTAAAAAGAAGGTTTTTGAACAACTCACGTTAGCAGCAGCTTGTTCCGCTCGCCGCCGTCCTGCCAGTGGAGAAGTGTCGATCTCAGAATGAGACGTAACCTGGAGGACAGTTAAGGTGGAACGCTGCTAAAGCTCAGTTCCATATAAATACACGGAAAACTTGTTGTTTTGTCGTTAGCGAAAAACAATATTGACCTTGAAGTTGAAAAAGGAGCCTCATATAAGAAACAATACTAACATCAAAAGCTGGAAAAATCACGTGAGATCTGGCGTGGATAGTTGTTGCTGGAAGACAGAAGTTCCACCTTAACTGTCCTCCAGGTTACGTCACATTCTGAGATTGACAGAAGTTGTTGGTAGGACGGTTTAAGTTGTTTGTAATTTTTTTAGATAATAACATTTTCTACCATAAAGTCTCCATCAAAACATATCTATATATACATTTATACATATACAGATAACCAGTCTTTGTCTTTAACTGGCCTCCGTTATTATTTGCTACACCCTTGACTGTGCGTACACGTCATCAGTCTTTGTGGAGGCGAGCTGCACACTTACGTCGGAATTCATTCTTATTGTTAGGCATAAAGAACAAGCCTCCCGGTGCTGCTGATGATCATACAGCTGCAGGATGTTTCCTCTACACCTAGAGGCATCCTGGAGATCAGGTTCACTGGGAATGTACCTAAAGTCTTTGCAGCTTGTCTGGATATTTGACAAAAAGTCCCACATTAGAGAACAAGCATCTAGAAGTTACCGTGACTTGTGTTTGAACTAATAGGTGTTTGTGTTCCAGGCTTGTATCAGTGTAACTAATCAATCTAGATAAAAGATCTGTGTGTACACATTACGAGAAAGAAATGAAGTCTGTACAGCAGCCACTGCTGTTGCAAATAAGGGGCAACAGCAGTGGCTGTTCTACAGTCGTCATCTTCTTCCTCCATGCTGATGGAAAGTCAGGTGGAGTTTCTCAGTCCACAAAACATTTTTGAAGCTTCACAGCAAAACAACGTTGGGAAGCATTCTTCCAAACAACTGAAGTAGCTGGAGACTTGTTTTAAAAAGGTTCCATACAGCTCATTCTGTGTAATCCAAGACTACGGAAGGCTCAAGATGACAAACTTATTTGAAAAGACATTATTTACACTTTTTAAGTACCCGTTTCTCTGACAGATATTTACCCAATGATGAATGCTAAATGCTCATGTCAGGATGCTGTTTTCACAGCAGTTTGTGTTCAACATTGCAAAACAAGCTGGAAAATCCCCTCCAAAAACCCAACGTTTACCTGCCAAGCTTCCTGATCTGAGACTGCTCAAAGATGGACGTAAACAAAATAACAGGAAGGTGGCTCACTCGGACGTTCACGCATGTGGATGCCCTATTTTTTATGAGCAGGCAATTATGGACTGCAAGGTTGTTCCACTACTTTGGTCTGGACTGAAATATGAAATGTCCGACAAAGCAACATTACATGACCAAACAATAGTAACTTATTAACTGGAACTGTAAAATACCGCAGTTGTAAGCGGAGAAGTGTAAATAAATCAGTGCGACTTGACAGGCAGCGACCGTCAGAACTCCAGACCGTCAGTGAACTTTCCAGTCAGACAGCTTCCAGTTTACTGATGGCGATTATGTAATTATGTAATTTTTTGTCACTCTCAAGGATGTTTGGTGGGTCAGGATCTCAATCACTACACATTATAACAGCATCCATATGATTATAAACAGTTTACAGGTACATATTTAGATTGACAGGACACCTGGGTAACACATTGAAAACACACTGATGTCATCATCATGACGTGGACCTTCACGCCTCTTTAGGAGACGCAGCGCCGGCTTTCTGTGTGAACTACACAGCGGTTCGTCTTTAAGGTGGAGATGCTTCACTCTCTGTGAACAACCAACGGCAGAGAATTGGCGAACCACCGCTGTGGCGATAACGTGGCATTTCTGTGTGAAAAGGGCTAGTGGTAGAGATATTCATGGTCCCCAGAGGAGGAATCTGACATCGATGGTACCTCAGCCTTTCGTCTCACAACACCACCAGGTCAAAGTTTCCAATTATCCTGTAAAATATCTCAACAGCTCTACAGCCGACTCTGTAATCACACAGCTGTAGGGAACATTTATACATGTGAGCTGGTGCGTCTGCACCGCTGCAGGTGGTGAGTAGATTTCCAGCTGTACTTTCCCCTTTAAACACACTGACTCCTTCGGCTCACAGCTGAGTCTCTGGACTGGAGAGAGTGGACGGGCAGAGTGTCTGCAGGGAAGGTGCATACAAACCCAGCTTCAGCTACTTGGTTTCAGGAAGCCGGCATTTGCCACTGACACTCATCTGTCTGTTCTCTCTCTCAGGCAGAGTTTAAAACAAGAGGTCAGGAAAAGACTGCAACACCTGAAGAGTTCAATATAGCTGTCGCCATAAGCACCGGAGGGTTCCTTGCAGATCCCTTGCACGCCCTGCGACATGCGGATAGGTTAATAAATAAACCACATCCCGTACTTGGTTAAGAAAGAATGCCAACAGAAACTCTGGCTGGCATCATCTGCCTCCTTGTTAACAAAGCTGCAGAGTCACAGAGCACAATGAGTCTTTTTTCTGATTAATTCTTCAACATTATTGTGATTTATTAAAATATCAGACATTCATCGTCCCCAGAGGATGAATCCCACAGACTGACTTTAACCCGAGATGCTTTTAATTCAGGAGAAGTTTGGTTTGATTATTGATCACAGTCCGAGCTCCTTCAGACTTCCTACATTCATGTTTGTGCAGGAGATAGGTGAACATATACACAACAAATCTGACAACTAAACTTGTCTGACAGACTTTGTTTGAAAAGCTGATCTCATGTGCACTGGGGTCATGTTTGGGTTTCGGTCACACTCCAGAGGCTAAACTAGACATGAGGAAGTGAAAGAGCCCGATCTGAACGGCACTGAGCTTCCTCTTGTGTTTCTAAGTATAGGCTGCAACATTTATATGCTCAAGGCTCAGAGGGGGAGGAGACGGTTGCAGTACAATATTTCATCACAGCGGGATTGGCAGCTGCATCGTCATGCCAAAACTACTCTGTCTGAGGACCAAAGTCCACAAAGGTTATGATTTCTTTTCTGCTGAATCAAAGATAACAAGTTACCCAGTGAAAGAAGTACAGTTGATTCTTCTGGGTGTGTATTATGTCACACATCATATTCCCAAGCCCAGAAGAATTAAAAACATAGAGGAACACCTTTCCCACCTGTTAAAGTTTGCTTATTTTATTACATCAGAGACAACGTTAAAGCATCATCTCAGATATACTTATAGGATTATAAGTAAAAGCACCCTTTATTCTGAATAACACATTGTGATGTAATGATGCAGAAACACCAACAGACCGCATTCACACGGCGGCCAGTTTCCTCTCATGTCATGCGGGAAATTCAACTGTTGTACTGCTGTTCGAGCTAACATTTGCATTCAACCACTTCCTCAGTTTCATGACATACTTCCAGGTTTAAACAAATGTGTCCAATATATGACCTGGTATTATACAATTCATCCCTTTAATTGCTTCATCTTCATCCTTCTGAAATGTGTATAAATAAGTGTAGAGCTAAATTTAAATGCTACTGTCTGCTAATTAATCAGGAAAGCAGAATTATTTATTGTCACTCACAGAAACTGTGACACAGAAAATGTCGAACTGAGCAGACAACCATGACTGAACTTGAACAAACATGAGGAGGGGAGGAGGTGCAGGCGGAGACACTCAGGTGAGGAGTCGCTCAGGTGAGAAGAATGAGGTGATGAAACAGGAGAGCAACGAAGGAACTGATGGGCCGGGCTAATGAGGCTGATGCAAGGCAGGCGCACACCCAGGAGCTGAGTGGCCGGCAGCTAGAGGCAGGGAGGCCACGCCCACATAATGCACACACACACACACACACATACACACACACACACACACACACACACATACATACACAACTGCACCCTTACAGACTTTTTTGGGTGTAATCCAGCTGACCATCTGCCACCACTTCAGATATCGTATTGATTTCAACATTTGGTTTCAGTGATATGACCTGGTATTATACAATTCATCCATTTCATTCCTATTGTGTGATACAACACTATCGCCTTCATCTTCATCCTTCTGATTCGTGTATAGATAAATGTAGAGCTAAATTTAAATGCTACTGTCCGCTAAATAATCAGGAAAGCAGAATTATTTATTGACACTCACAGAAACTGTCAAACTGAGCAGACAACCAAGATTGAACTCAAACTAACATGAGGGGAGGAGGTGCAGGTGGAGACACTCAGGTGAGGAGACGCTCAGGTGAGGAGAATGAGGTGATGAAACATGAGAGCAGCAACGGGCTAATGAGGCATAATGCACACACACACACACACACGGTGGTGGTGTAATCCAGCTGACCATCTCTGCTCCCACTTCAGATATCGTATTGATTTCAACATTTGGTTTCAGTGATGTCAGTGCAGTCAGTTGTGCACAGAGCGAAGCCCCCCACCCTCTTTTTTCCGAGAGCTGCGCCTCCGAACACTCATAAAACCTCATAAAAAATATTTTTTAATGGACTAGAAATCACCTTCATTGTTCTCTTCAATCCAAAAAATGTGCCTTGTACCTTGAACTTTGAACCTTTTGATTTCTTCTAAAAAAAAAATATTTTCTCTTTCGATATGTGGCCACTTCTGACTAAATCCCCACACTGGTTGTCTTTACATGAAGAGAAATCTTAAGGCAGGACTCATAAGTTTAATGTGGTGTGAGATTAATACACATGTGTATTTTACATATTTTATGTAATTGTACTTATCACTTGTGATTCTGTCTCAACTGATTTATTCTGCTTTTTAGTAACATTCCTGTGTGTGTCAGGTGTCTTAACATTTCCTCCGTTTGTGTGATTTCCTCCCCTGTGTTTATTGTCTTATATATAGTTTATAGTCTGTGCGCTCCCTGATGTTTTTATCAGCTCATCCTCTGTTATTCCCCTTCTACACTTCATTTTTTTTGTTTTTCTTCCGGCTTTCCTTAAATAAAGCACCCTTTTTGTTCCTACCTGCCTCCTAAGCGACTTGCATTTGGGTCCTCACTATTTTTACAGCACCTAAGACTTTTTTAAATTTCTAATCGGTTTTGAATAAAATCATTGCAAGGGAGCAGAGATTAAACCTTCACACTGACCTATGAGGTGGATGAGTGGGGCCTGTTACTGAGGAATACTGAGACGCCTTGAACAGGGATGAAATGGATAGATTGTGTGGGGGGAAGTCAGGTAGTAGCTCCACTATTAATGTGTGAAGTTGGTCATTTCTTTGCGCCTGTGGACACAAGCCCTAAGAGACCACACCTACCTAGACACAGTCTGTTCACCCTGCTGCCATCTGACGAACAATACAGAAGTATCTGCTGCTGTACCACCAGACTACAGAGCAGCTTCACTCCTCAGACTGTGAGACTCTACCAGACTACAGAGCAGCCTTCACTCCTCAGACTGTGAGACTCCACCAGACAACACAGCAGCTTCACGGCTCAGGCTGTGAGACTCTACCAGACTACAGAGCAGCTTCACTCCTCAGACTGCGAGCCTCCACAGCAGCTTCACTTCTCAGGCTGTGAGACTCTACCAGACTACACAGCAGCTTCACTCCTCAGACTGTGAGACTCTACCAGACTACAGAGCAGCTTCACTCCTC
>CAEMYA010000260.1:494194-524835 GCA_903131615.1 Diplodus sargus
AGACTACGAGACTCCACAGCAGCTTCACTCCTCAGGCTGTGAGACACTACCAGACTACACAGCAGCTTCACTCCTCAGGCTGTGAGACTCCACCAGACTACACAGCAGCTTCACTCCTCAGGCTGTGAGACTCTACCAGACTACAGAGCAGCTTCACTCCTCATGCTGCGAGACTCTACCAGACTACAGAGCAACAAAAAATAGTTTTTCTTGTATAGCAAAAAGGGACTACAACTTACATTTCATTCTAGATCTGATATTGATCATTTCTCTGATTATCAGACTCATTGTTTTCTTTTGTTTGTTTTACTCTGATTGTAAAATTATGGAATTTAAAAATGTTTCACGTTGTCTCAGATGCAGCATTTGCAAAGTAATTAAGTACCCAAAAGTCATAGTTGGGTAAAAGTTTGAAGCTAGAAAGGTGGCAGGGTCTGCCACCTATAAAAAAAATATATAAATCTGTGCTGTCTTTTAAGATCAATTTGTTTATTCAGTCATGAAAACAACAAGAGTTTCTTTATTTAGTTTGTTGAGGCAGAAAAAGATATTATAGATATTTAAGTATTTGATATTAAATGAACTTAAGTACATTTAGTGGAGAAATTAGCTTTTGATATTTGACTGTCAAAATCACAAGTAGATTGCAAATATATTTACATGTATGTATAAACTGTAATTGGATCTGATAAACAGCATTTTTCTTATGTTATGAATCAATGTTTGTTATTTTTATTTGGTTGCTGATCAAATTAATCAGTAAAAAATGACTTTGTTTCTGATGGAGCAGTAGTATGTAAGGTAATATGCAAAGTAACTCAAGTACCCAAAAGTCATAGTTGAGTAAAAGTTTGAAGTTTGAAAGGTGGCAGGGTCCGCCACATGTAAACAAAGTATGTGCTGTGGTGTCCTTTCAGACCGGTTTGTTGATTCAGTCATTAAAACAAAGACAGTTTCCTTATTTAGGTATAAAAAGAGCTCCTCGTTAAAATTCCTCACTAAAACTACAGATTGCACCTTTAATGAGGAGCACGCATGAGGTTGACGTAGTACTGAGGTCTCTGTAGACTGACGTCAGAGGGGCGGAGTCAGCTCATGCGCACTCTCTCAGTGAATCAGCAGGAGGAGGAAATACTCCGTACGAGGATTTTCCAACTGCAGCCGCCACAACTAACACCGATATAGATAGTGTAGTATATATATACCGGGTCTAATGGAGCTGCTGGTCACACGCAAACCTGTCCGGGTGCAACATGACGCTGGTCAGTCCGCAGATGGTAATTGTGGTCCTGACTCTCACAGCTCTCTGGTGTCCTGCTCGGGTCTGAACGTCGCCTCACGTGTTTTTGTCTGTGACTGTTTGTTTTGCAGCTCTTTCTCGGCTCGCTGCTGATGCTCAGCGACCCCACGGCCTCCAAATGCATCACCGAGGATGGCCTGAATAAACTGATGAAGGAGTTCCAGACGAAGTACCTGGACAAGAACGTTTCTGACAACCAGCCGGACAACAGGACCTGCATGCAGGTCGCCGAGGAGATGCAAGGCGCCGAAAACAACCGCTCCGTCTCCCCGTGGAGGTACAGGTAAGCGACCGCACGCTGCTACGGTGACCGCGATGGGACAAAAAGGCGCTCTGATCTCACGAGTGAGCAGAAATCCCTGTCTGTCACAGCAAAGACGAGGAAGGAGTATTTAAACCAGGAATGCATTACTGTTACACAAGTGGAAGTCACCAGCATGAACAGTACTAAATTTCTTAAAGTATCTGTAACTTAACCAACATGTGTTTATTTGACGTCATTGGACTCATTAATCAATTATCTTTGTGGTGCGTTCAGGAACAAATCCCACTGATTCTAACCTTAACTTTAATAGATTTTGAATCCTATTAATATGACGTGAGCTTCAGTTAGCTTTGACCACAAATGTCCTTCAGAGGGAGACTTTTTACTCTGATACTCTGAGTACATGTCATGTAATCTATTACTTTACTGGAGGAAACAAGCTGGATCAGAACTTCTGCTTCTCCCAGAGTCACTTCCACTTTTGCAGCCTCTGTTCATCTGTCCAGTGCCCAACTACATCACAGCTCTTTGAATGTAAATACCGTTTGGATGTGTAATTTATAGTTTCTAAACTTAAAAAGATTAAATCTTTGGATTTATCCTTTAAATAGAACTGAGCCGTTGTTAAACTCATCAGCTCCATCTGTTATCTGTTTATTTTGATGTTTTGTAGTCACACAGAGGAGATTTATCTTTTAATATCGTAAGCTGATCAGTCCGGAGCTTGTGTATTGATCACTTTGCATCCTGTCTGATTGTCTCCCATCAGTGTCGATGAGGACGTCAACAGGATTCCTCCCAGAATCGCCTTTGCGGAGTGCATTTGTGAGGGTTGCATCATCGACAAGCGTGAAAACATGAGCTACAACTCCAGAGCTGTGTACGCCTGGCTGAGGGTCCACAGGAAGACAGGAAAGTGCTCCGAGAACAAATACAAAGTGAAAAAGGACTTTATCAAAGTCGCTGTCGGCTGCACTTGTGTTGTGCCAAATTACACAAAATGATGACAACGTGAAGGCGCGGCACGCTCACACTGGTGCTGACCTTTTACATTTTTCTCTTAATTAACCAAGTTAGCAAAATAATCCATCTTGCATTCTGCTAGTTTAGCTTGCATAACTTACATTGATCTGTTTCCATGTGATCTGTCACAGTTTGTGGTTTCTTTGGGGAAAACGGATCAAAAAATTCTGCTAATCACTGATTTTAGAATTTTTTTAAAAATTCATAATGTAGGTTAAAAAGCTGCTCCATAGACAGCCGAAGTGAAACCTTTTGGGTTCCAGAAGAAAAACCTCATTTAAAATCATGTTGCACTTATTTACACAGCTGTTAAGCAGTTAAGGATGATGTCGGATGATGGAACACTTTGGTCAAGACAGAAATATAAAGATAGAAATATTAATCCGATTGCTCTGAAATTATACAAAGATATTTTTAAAAACCTTCTGATTTTATTGATCCTACATTTTAGTAAAATGTCTCATTAATTATTTAACAGATTGCAGCAAGATTTGATTGATCACTTCACTTTCCATCTTGTGTGAAAATGTCTGACCAAAGCTCCGGCAGAAATCTGATGACACTAACGTATTTTTAAAAAAAAAGAAATGCTTCTCAGCTTATCATTTCAGCACAACTTAAACCATGTAACCTCAGTGAGCAGAAGCTTTCACCTATAAGCAACAAAACGCTGCACTGTTTTACTTTGAGAGCAGTAGTTTGCACGTACTGATTAATGTGAAATTATGTTTATGTCTTTATATGTTCAGAAACATGACAAGCAGCAAGAATTGAACAGTGAAAGGAATAGTTTGACATTTTGAGCATTTATTTGTGGAGAATTAGATGAGAAGATTAATGATCATGTTTGTGCAGCCAGCAGACATTTGGCTGAGCTGAGCATATTTTCTGAGGGGTAAAGGTTTATGTAGTGCTTAGTAGCTCTCAGGCTGAGTAAATGTTCATAGTTAGCTTGCTAAATATTAATTAAATGGTTTCATCCATAAAAGAAAGAGAACACTAAAATGGTATTTTGGCATTAGTTTCGGTAAACAATCCGGTAGAAAGTGTTATAATCGCTTTCACTGGCTTTCCTGTAAGACCCGCCCTTCTCTGCCTCTGATTGGATTTTCAGTTTCATATGACAAAAAAACAGTTTTGTGGTCCTGGTGTTCCATGTTGAATACATCTAACATGTTTTTTACACAAGGGAAGTGGAAGAGTTTAACCGATAGACGCGAACTTATCGTTGATAAACTGAATAAGGACGTTTTTCGCTGGAAAAGCGGAGGGAGGAGAGAGACGCAATGAATTTACTGTTTAAACAGACCACAGTGATTTGCTTGCGAGATTTTTTTAAAAGTATGTTCACGAAGGGAACTAATTGGCAACAAATGCAGTGCAATCTATACGATACATGTAGTGATTGTGATGTGTGATTTTGGATGTTGTTAAATCACGGCATGACAAAAGTGTTGTCTTCACCTGGTTTTAAAGGCAGCATCAACAGACTGTTCTTCTTATTCTAATCCTTGTCTTAACCCACTTAGTCATTATATTCACATTACGGATGATGATTAATATTTTGTTAAAGTACCAATACTTACCTTGCAATACTGTTGCGCGATCTGGACAAAAACTATTGCGATATCGTTGCGATATAACTGATAAATGCTATCGATCTTCTCATCTAAAAACTCTGAGAGCAAGTGAACAAATGTTTTTCTCAAAATGTCAAACTATTGTTGTAAAAAAGGACAGTATTAGGCACAAATGCTTATTTTGTACAACTTACACAGGGTTACATTTATTCTTAAACCTCAACATGATGAAGTTAAAACTCTAAAGCATCAAAGTATTAAAGCTAGTTGAAGTTTTTTTCTATGTTTTTAATGTGAAATAGGCCTTTTTAGGCTAAACGTGAAGATTCCTACAGTT
Organism: Diplodus sargus; assembly: GCA_903131615.1. NCBI lineage: Eukaryota > Metazoa > Chordata > Actinopteri > Spariformes > Sparidae > Diplodus > Diplodus sargus. The sequence continues at coordinate 498,700 of CAEMYA010000260.1, forward strand.
TTTTTTTTAAAGATTTTAATTAATTTATTTTATTTTATTTATATGGTATTTTTATTGTGATCAAAAGTAATGTGTATTTGATCACTGAAGGGGTCAGTGAATTAAGTTGTGTATGTTTTAAAACTCATTTGGCAAAACTGGAACGGCAGGCTTTGGACAGAGGAGGTGGCCTCCGACTCCAAGGACACTCCCACACTCTGTAAGGACGCTCCCACACTCTGTAAGGACACTCCCACCTCATGTAAGGACGCTCCCACACTCTGTAAGGACGCTCCTACACTCTGTAAGGATGCTCCCACCTCATGTAAGGACACTCCCACACTCTGTAAGGACACTCCCACACTATGTAAGGACACTCCCACACGCTGTAAGGACATTCCTACACTCTGTTAGGACACTCCCACCCCACGGAAGGACACTCCCACACTCTGTAAGGACACTCCCACACTCTGTAAGGACGCTCCCACACTCTGTAAGGATGCTCCCACCCTATGTAAGGACGCTCCCATACTCTGTAAGGACACTCCCAAACTCTGTAAGGACACTCCCACACTCTGTAAGGATGCTCCCACACTATGTAAAAGCCTGCGACTCCCCTCCAGTTAGTTCGAACTGAAGGAGCGTCTTGGTTGAGAGGTGAGACGTCTTCAACAAACTGAAACCGTTCTAGTCGCCTACGATAAAACACTAAGAATGTGAATGTTGACCTCTGCTGGATAAAAGGTGTAATACACCTCAGGGGGATAAAATGTGACTAGATCATCTACTAGTGTAGATGTTTTATAATGACTGTCTTTCACTGTAGGATATATTGTGCCGTTAAAGGTTGTTTAGTTTTGTTTTGTTTTGTAACCTTTGATGCTGAGAAGACTCAGGAGGGATAAATCCTCCAACATGAGACAGTTAAACACTCAGATTTGTAAAAACATGGCCCTCAACTGCCCCACTGAAGTAATTGAATCCAGGTTCTTTGTTTTGTTCTCATGTGCTGCTGCTTGTCTCATATTTGTTAAACTCTGTCCATGTTCTTTTTCATTTGCAACTATGCACTTTTATTTAACTATTTACATACAAAATAAAAGAGTGCGTTTGAGTCGTTTGTCCCATTCTGGTTTTTTGTACAGCAGCTTTTTTCTCATTTCATTCGCTCATATTTTGAAAAACAATCAGGATTAAAGGGATCAATATAAATTATAGTGATGCAAACATTTATTTTTTGGTTGATTCTGGCGGCACCTTGTGGACAGAAGGTGACAAACCATCAGACACCTGAGCAGCTCCTGTCCCGGGTCTGGCAGACTTCAACTGGATGAGTCTGAACCGACCCAGTGACGGCGTTAAGAAAACTTTAATAGAAAGCGTCGATGTTCTTACTGACGGCTTCGTTTGCTGATGAGGGTCATATCGAAGCATCAGTGTTAAATTGAGACGGTTTGGAAGCAGGTAGAAGATCCTCGTGGTACGTTAAATCACTGAGATGATGAATATATAACCTCCAAAGTACTGATAGTAACATGATCGAAGCATTTTATATTCAATTATTTCTGTGTTACTTAGGATGTAAACAGGAAGTCGTGCCATAGAGTGTGTAATAAGTGTATGTTGTAACTTGAGCCGTGTTCATTTTAGCTGTTTCTCAGCAGGATCGCACAAAAACTGTTCAACGGACTTTCCCGAAACTTGGATAGAGGACTGGTCTCGATCCAGAATAGACCCCGTTAACTTTCTGTGGATCCAGATAAAGCGACTCAAAGTTTTTGATTTACTGCTCCCATAATTTGGAGGATGTAAACTGTGAATTATGTCATGTCATTTAGTACATAATTTACTTTAGGTAACAACTGAACCAATGTTAATTAATTTTAGCCTTTGTTAAAGTTTTGGCATTTAAAGTCAGCCGAATAAGGTTTTAGTATTTCACGTTTGGACTGTACTCGTGTTTACACAGAGCTGTAGCTGATTTACTGATATGTAACAAAAAACTTTAAAATGTGATGATTCTCAGCCAAGTTCTGAACTCATGAAGCATCTTTTTATTCTGTGACTTCTATGACGCACATTAATAGGCGTTTATTCACAAATATTTAGCCCTGATGATTGTGGCCTGATGAACCTTTGTGTCACATGAGTATGTAAATCTGCGCAGGGAATTTCTACGCAGTTAAAAAACCCAATTGTAGCAGACAATAATGTCACGATTATTATAGCGTGAACACAGGAACATTTGGTGATGTCTATAACGTACACGTCATCGACCAAAGGAATTAAACTCCCAGAGTTCCCCGACAGAAATTACGTTCCGTCAGGGCACAACTCATACTATTGTTCTGCAAACTAGATCCTCCAGACAGACGTTTCCAACATAACTTCTGATTTGACGCTCATCTCGACAGGACTTCACTTGTTTGTGTCGCCACAAACAACCTCTGACAAACCTGTTTCTGAAGCAAAGCATCTGACTCATCCCACAAACCTGCCACACAAACAATGTTTTAACAGTCACATCATTGATACACATCCAAGTATTTACGTTTTTAATCAAAGTGTTGACATTTTTACATTCTGTACAATACGAAACATCTTGTGTTTTACCTGTAACAATAAAGACAGCACTGATTTAGAACGGATGCATTCATTTGTTTTTTGGTCGTTTGTTACACGTGAACTGAACAGAACACTGTGATTTCTTCTCCAAGCTGGTTTTGTCTCATTGATCAGTTGCAGTGTATAAAATGCCCACTTGGTGTCTCTGCATGACAGCAGGAGAGAAAACGTGGGTGAGAGGCTCAGCATGAGTCGGCTGAGGTCAATGAGACGGAAAGCAAACTGAAGAAACTATTTGTTTTACGTTGTGCAGCTGTTGAACGATCAGTCGGTGGTTATCTCTGATACACAAACACTGTGTGGTGCTGGATGGTGTGTTAGATGACAAAGTTACTGCATCTTGAATGTGTGATTAAGATTATTAAAAGCTGATTCCTCTTATTGTCTTCATCTTCACTACACGACACACAAACTTCATTTATATACAGTGCTTCCCTTAACAAAAAAGGTTACAGGTCTTAGATTTCTGTGTCCAGGAGACAAAAAATGATCACGTTTCACTGTTTTTTTTTTATTTGGCTCACATCACAATAGATAACAATAGACGAACGTTGATCTTTTGTCATGTGAGCCGAATAAAAAAGGAAATGCGAGTGTTCTGTCCTCGATTGACTCAGAAATCTGAGATTTTCAACCCATTCATATATTTTTGGGGAAATGCCTGCTGGAGATTCAGCATGAAAATCCCATTGTTGAGGCGTAACCTCATTTTCCAGTTCAGTGTTGTAAAGTGCTTCACACATTAAGACATAAATACATTTATTAAACCATCAAAGACCACACAGAGACGGAACAGAGACAGGAAGACAAGTGATAGAAGTTGTAAAAGCACTGATTTGAAATGACGTTTAACACTAAAAATACCATGTGGATAGAATACTCCTCTGGTGATGTCATTTTCCCAAATCTTTATCTTTTTCTTTATCTGCTATGAGGGGAACGACAGCAGCACTATCAACTCAACTCAGCTTTATTTATAAAGCGCTTTAAGCGGTCATAGCTGGGACATGAACAGAAATAGAACATATAAACATAAGCGACAAAATGAAATCAATAAAACAATAAAAATGTAAAAACAAAAAAAACACTAAAACAATAAAAATGTAAAAACACTAAAACAATAAAACACTAAAACAAGAGCAGAGTCTCACGCTGGGTTGAAAGCCGAAGAATAAAAATGGGTTTTAAGATGAGTTTTAAAAATGGACATTGAGGTGTTTATCTGATATGGAGCGGGAGGACGTTCCAAAGTTTGGGACCAGCAATAGAAAAAGCTCTTTCCCCTCTGAGCTTCCGCTTGGACCTCGGAACCTCCAGGAGCAGCTGGTCAGCTGACCGGAGGCGCCGGGCAGGAGCGCAGGGATGGAGCAGCTCAGAGACCATTTAAAGATTTAAAAACAAATAAGAGAATCTTAAAATGAACTCTAAAATGCACAGGCAGCCAGTGGAGGGAGGCCAGAACGAGGCGAGCAGCAGCGTTCTGGACTAACTGGTGACGTGTGAGGGAGGACCAGGAGCAGTAATCCAGCCGAGATGTAATGAAGGCATGGATTACTGCGTCAAGGTGCTTTTGCGCAAGAAAGGGCTTCACCTTTGCCAGCTGCCTCAGGTTGAAGGAGCTGGACTTCACTGTTGCACCAATCTGCTGATCCAATTCAAAATCACTGTCCATCTTAAAACACAATTTTGTGACTGTTGGCTTCATATAGTGTGCCAAAGGGCCCAAGTCAACAGGTGGAGGTTCACCAGAGCCGCTCGGACCAAAAAACATCACTTCTGTCTTATTTTCATTACATTTTAAAAGGTTCAGTGACATCCAGGCGTTAATGTCTTCAAGACATAACACAAGTTGTTTCAGACAGGCGTTTCTTTTTTTCAGCGGCACATAAAATCTGACTGTCGTCAGTGTAAAAATGAACGGAGATGCCATGTTTTCTCAGGATGGACGATGGAGGTGCAGAGAGAAGAGCAGGGGCCCTAAAATTGAACCCTGTGGAACCCCATATGACAGCGGAGCAGAGCGGGACTCCAAGGCGTACACACATAGATCTTCCCTCAAGATAGGATCTAAACCAATCCAGGGCTCTACCACTGATGCCCACTAGGTGCTGCAACCGAGACACTATTGAGATATTGTGGTCCACAGTGTCAAACGCTGCAGTCAGGTCCAGCAGGACAAGGATCACGTGGTCTCCAGAGTCAACCGCCAGGAGGATGTCACTGAACACTCTTAATAAAGCTGACTCCGTACTGTGCTGTGTTTTAAAACCAGACTGGAAAACTTCCAGGACATCATGCTCATCCAGGAACTACTTTAACTGAGCATGGACGACTTTTTCCAGGATTTTTGAAATAAAAGGCAGCTTGGAGATTAATCTATAATTGGCTAGCATACCACGATGAAGGCCAGGTTTCTTAAGCAGCGGTTGCACCACAGCATGTTTAAAACTTTGGGGGACAACACCAGAAGACAAACTGCTGTTAATAATCACAGAACTGACTGCCCTATACAAGGGAATACCTCTTTAAAAGGAAACCTCTTTACAAAGAACAGGGTCAGAAGGGTCAGATGCAGGTGTGGTGATCAGAGCCCTTGCAGTAGCAACCTCATTGATGAAGAAATGCAGCTTGTCCTTCTTCCACCTGCGTTCAGCTTTGCGGCACTCCTGTCTAACTGCTCGAGTTCTGGCATTGAATCAGGGCTCAGGTTTAAGCTTTGGGCTGCACGGTTTTTAATGGAGCTACAGAGTCCAGTATGGTTCGGCAGGAGGAGTGAAACCAAGAACTGAGCACCTCCGTGTTTGCAGATGTTAAGTCAGAGGGGACGCAGAGCTGGTTGAAGGCAGCAGAGAACTGACCGGCAGTTACGGGGTTAAATATCCGACGGCTGCGAGCAGCAGCGGCCGATTTAACTGCAGCAGAGGCAAAGAAATATTATATTTGAACAACTCACATTAGCAGTAGCTTCTTCCTCTAGCCGTCAACAGGTGTACTCGGGGATCGACACGTCTGGGTCGAGTGTATGTAGTTTAGTTGAGCTATGTGTAGAGACCCTGGTGATGCTACGAGCAAAGTTTCATGTTGTGTCGAGCCTTCTTACTGTTTTAAAAATAGAGATTTTGATGCTAGCGTAAAAGTTCCAGTAGCACTCCCATTGAAAATGAGTTTTAGCCGAAAACGAAAATACTGTCAATCTTAAAATTGGCTTTTTCGTCGTAATTATGCTTTGACTAAGGTTTGACTCATATACATTCACAAAAAAGCCTTGGTTGCATTTTGGCGAGAGTTTTACTTTAAACTAAATTCCCTTTAGCTAATTTTAACTAGCACTGCTTACATTTGTGTGTGATATCTGCAAGTAAATGGTGGCCATCTTGAATGTGAGAACAAAGGAAGATTCTGGGCTTATTACACATTGCAGATTTTATTTCTGCATGATGTATAATTCTGCATTTAGATGACCATATGATATGCTATATATGAAATGTTATCAAAATTACAATGTTCATGGCAACCATCTTGAATTTTTATCAATTTATATGTATTCTTCATGTATAAACTTCCTTAAACTAGGTATGTTAAATACATTTAACTAACAAGATCACCAACTTCATATTTTATACCATGCAAAAACAAAATCGATCTGAATACTGTTGTCAGTGGCGGCCATTTTTAAAATGGCCACCACGGCCGCCATGTTGAAAATTCACGATATTCAGTTTTTTTTAGACTGCCTTTGGCCTTAACTGTACCAAATTTCATTTTTTGGAGGAAATGTGTTGGTGAGATTCACTGTCAGCTCCGTCTGTTCTTCTGTCTGAAGGATCCAGGAACGTACATTTTATTTTGCCAACAACGCGGTCGGAATTTATCGGCGCACACTTCGCCAGTTCCGGAACGACTTCGACAGCGGAATCTGCCAGAGGACCCTCAAATTGGGCACTCGGTGTGAAAGTGCTGGTGTCACACACAAAATTGTAAAAAACACCAGTTAGCTAGCGAAGTCGCGCTATCACACACTTCTGTACGCCTTTGTCACCAGTTCCCGGTACAATTTCATCCAGTTCTGCTCGACCTGAACTCTGCGCCGCCTCTGCCGCCTCAAACGACATTCAATCCATCTTTGGCCAAACTCCGATGTTGAAAGCCGGGGTGCTTTCGATTTTGAACACCGTGTGTGTGTGTGTGTGTGTGTGTGTGTGCCAGGGATATTATAATTAACTAAAATTAAATTCCTAGATAAAAACTATATTTCAACTACTTAGATCACGTGTTAAACTAATTAAAACTAAACTAAAATGAAAACACAAACTGAAAAACTAAATCAAAATAAAAACAAAAAAATGTAAAACTATAATAGCCCTGACACACACTCACCCACTCCATTCTTCATGGTTTGAGCTGCTCTGTGAATGGCAATGAATGTGTTTTATTTGTTTTTTTAAAGTCAATCTGGGACGGCATTTTTCCTTACTTTTTTGTACTTCGTGTAGGTCTTAAATTTAGTTCAAAATGGTCTTAAAAAGGTCTTGAATTTGTCTTGTTCAAACCGGCAGAAACCCTGATGTTCGTGTGTGGGACCAGACACACACTGCTCCAAATTAAAAGAGTCAATAACAGTTTATCAGGACACACGTGGATGTTAAAATCCTGAACAAGGAGGACACGATCATACTTGGGCATAATTTCAGCCAGAAGATCAGAGAAGTCATTTAGGAAGTCTTTATTGTATTTCACTGGATTGTATTTCAGAAAAATGACGATTTTCAAAATTATGACTTTTTTTTCAGAATTGTGGCTTTTTCACACAATTCTGATTATTTTCTCAGAATTATATATTTTTCTTAAAATTATGACTTCTTTCAATGTCATGTTTTTTTTTCAGAATTATGTCTTTAATCTCAAAATTAAAGTCTGAGAAAAAAAAACCTCTGAACTTATTTCGCAGCTCTGTGACTGTGTAACACCTGAGAAAGCAGTTCTGTGCAGCAGCGAGGCCGCAAGCTGCAACATGTCGGCTCGTAGATAAAGTTGCTCTTTGTACTGCAAGTGTCGCCGGAGTGTTGACGTCTCTCTGTGTGCAGCTTTAGTCCTCGGCTTCTACATTATGTTCAGATCAACACACCCGGTAATTAACTTAAAGGCATTGAATGTTTGAATACTAAACAGCGATAAGGCACCAATCAGTCAGCATCCTGAAAAACATATTGTTGCCATGTTTACTGCTTTTTCCTTTAGTCCTGCAGAGCAACACTGCCGGTCTGTTTAACGTGTCTGGACGCGTCTCAGAGTGTGAGGAGTTTCTCCGCTGCGTCATGATTACTGCCGGAGAAGAAACCTGTAGAAAACATGACTGGCACGGAGCCATGTGGGCTCACACAACCACCTGTTTCATTAAGAATATAAAGCCCGACACACATCCAGACTCATTGTTTTTAAGCCCAGTGATTCGACTACCTTTGACAAATATTAACCCTGCGGTCGCTCCTTTTACCTCAGCAGCCCTCAAGGACAGAGCCTCTCAGGCTTTAATTGGCTGCGGTGAAGTCTTATGTTTGTCTTTGTTCTGTTTACCACTTTAAAAATCTGACAGGAGTCAAAACACAGAATTAACTTTGTGAAAGGAGCTGAGAAAATTCAGTCCTGGTGTCATCTGAGTCCTTCTTTAGCTGTCATGTCCTCAATCAGCAGTATGGACCCGGTTTTATAAAGTCATTCCAGTCCCTCACACGGTCAGTGTGTTCATGTGTGGTGGTGGCGACCAGCCTGGAGTACGCGCAGCGGCTGTACGGCACAGGAAAGACGCTGAAATGTCCCCCGCTCGGGGGGTTGGTGGGGTCGATGCCCAAGTACTTCAAACACAACCCCAAAGACACGTCTTCAATGTAAATAGGTTTGACGTGTCTGGAGGCCTCCACCAGCTTTTTAGGGAGATCCAGAGACAGAACGTAGCCCAGACCCAAAGCATACGGTGGGTAGTGTGAGTTGGAGTAAATCTCCTCGGGTACGTACCACTTAGAACTTTTATCTCTGAGGACTACAGCTCCTCTCGCTACAAGTCCGGTCATGTAGTTTGTCTTTGGAGCGTTTAACAACATCCTGACGAGGTTGGACAAATTCAAAAACACGTCCGAGTCGATCTTCATGGCATAAGAGGCGTTGGAGCAGTGGGAGTCCAGCCACTCCAGCATCACCATGGTCTTGATGGTGAGGTTCTTGTAGCAGTCCAGGAAGTCGCTCTGGATCAGGTCTCGGTGCTCTTTGCTCTCCTGCAGCAGCTGCTCTTGGATCTGCTCTGCTCCGTCTCCGGTCTGCAGCCCCAGCAGGAAGAACAGCTTCACCACTTTGTCCAGAACCAGGCTCTCGCCTCCCCAGGTGCTGCGGATGACGTCCCGGTGAGCCCTGTTGTGGGGCGCCACAGGAACCATCAGAACCAGGAAAGGCTTCTGCTGCTCGCAGGTCTTTGGCTCGTTTATAAGGAAGTGGTACTCATAGGGGTATTCCACCAAATACGGTCCTGGAGATTTATAAGGAACTGGTGCTGGTGGCTCAGGTTTCTGCTGGGTCACCTTTGTTGATGTGATGTTTTCAGAACGAGGGAATGTGGAGGAGCTGGTTGTGCTGTTGATAGAATCCTCCGAGGGGGAAATAACATTTTGTTTTTTAAATGAAGGCAACCATTTAGAGCTCCAGTCAGGTTTCATCTCCTGTAAGTCTGTGCAGTAAAAGAACAGAACGGCTCCCAACACCAGGATGAAGAAGAAGCAGTGACGGCGATAGCAGAAACACCCTCTGCTGCTGTCTGCCGGCGTCACGCCGTCCGCTGCGTCCTGGCTGAGAGGAGAACGACACAAATCAGTAACACAGCCATCGTGTAATTATTAGTAGAAAATTAAATTTTAAATAAGATGGTGATGCTTTGCTAATGAGTAACGGTGCCTTCCTTCCTTCCTCCCTCGTTCTCCGCTTCCCCGCTTGACAGAATTGTTTCATGAATACAGAAAACAATATTTAAAATGTTTACATACCATTGTCTTCCTTTAGCAACGCCAGTTTCCAGCATGTTGACACACGCCCGTCTATAGATCTGGGTTGTCGTCCTTGTTGGTATTTTAAAAACCTACAGCTCCACAGAAAAATTCATGCCAGCTGTTCAGTAACAGACACGTGAGACTCTCAGCGCTCTGTCACCACCCGACACAGCAACATTATGTCAGTCCTGAGTCTACCTGTGTCTGTAACGCACTCTGCCATTTGTGCGACTCTGGTTCCTCTTTCTATGCAGTAACCATGGCACTGTGTCCGGTCTTTACCTGCGGTGGAGCCACACCTTTGTTTGCACCACCCCTTCAGTTTGCACAAGTGTTGTTTTGCCTCAAAGCCAATGAAAAACCAGAAATCCTCCTGAGGCTGTGACAAGCTGAGCTGGAGCTCTGTTATCACAGTGAATCACAGCATGGGTGTGTGTGTGTTGATAGAGATGAGTGTGTGTGTAACAGCTATTGATACAGATTTATATGGACTTTGACGCATAAACTTGTTGATAATTTATTTGACTTGCAGAATTGTCGCCGTGTGTTTTCTGTGTGCAGATCACGAACAATCTGCTAAATGTGCTTTTCTCTCTATATCGCTTCTCCAGTTTATCTCTACAGCGTCAATTCACCACTAAAGTGATCTCATGTCACGTTCCAGTTGGATTTAGTTAGTTTTAATTTACAGAGACCCAAAACAGAAACAGTGGAGAGGAAAAAGAACTGTGAGAAAATCTTATATTTACTTGTTTTTCGTGTGTTTTTATTTCCACAATGTCGTTTATTTGTTCCAACAATAAGTCAAACTACCAACACACACATGGATCCACTATAGCAACCACATGTCAAATAAATGTAGCTGTAAATTTAGCAGGATTTGAAGTTTAAAGTAACAGCAGGTACTTTGTTAAATTCCCTGTTTTGGTGTTCAGCCTGGCTGTGTGTGCGTGTTCGTGCATGTGTGTCTCGTCAGCTAACTGCAGCTGTCAAAATGGCTGATTTATTGTAATAACACCACGTATTAATGCTTCACCTGTGGCTGAGGTGACGGCCATGTTGGTGACGATGTCGTTCATGTGTTATCTGTGGCACAATTCCAAAGCGATAAAGAAACGGAGCTGAGACCAACTGAAGATAACGACGTCCTGGTTCCCTCCACAGTTATTAATGAGAATCTATGTGTCAAACACAAGTTTGTGATCCTTCCAGGTGTTGTTCCTGCAGGTAATCTCCACAGATGAACATAAATTAAATGTGTAGCAGTAAAAAGCTAATGTACAAACAGCTGACATGACTTACAGGTAAGAGTTTTACTGCACAATTACTATCCATTGACTATCTATTGATCAATGTTGTAAAGTCAGAGTTAGAACATTGTGTAACTTAAGTGGCCTGTGAAGACGGATAGTGAGTCTCCGTGTTCGCTGTGAGGACGTTTAATGTCCCCGACAACCTCTGTAGTCTCATTCAGACACTCGTTAGCAACCGCCAACTGTTTCTAACACATGAAGAGCTTCAGAATTAAACTGTGAGACGTTTAATGACGTATTTTATGTTGTAGAACAAATAGTGTGAATATGTTCAGCCTGAGGAAACAACACACCTTATTTCAGGCATTTAACTGAAAGTTAATAAACTCTCGAGGGAACCGGAAGTTAAAAAATGCTGATTTCTGGGTTTTAGGACTCGTTACTTCACCACTCTGTAGAAAACGTGTTGCCTCTTGTGTGAGATTTAGCTGATAGTGAGGTAGACGACGACGAAGGACACATTATTGATCAGCTTCTGTGTTCGACTGCAGCTTCGATTACTCATGAAACACTGATGCTGTCGCTCCGTCTCCTCAGACAGATCGACTTCTATCCGTCAGGAATCCAGGTGAATAATTCCCAGTGTCCTGACTATGTAGGTATGATTTCTGTCTACAAGCAACTTATTTAAGATTTGAATTATTATTTTGATATATCAATTTTTTTTTTCCCCCAGAATCCCTGATTCTCCCAGTAAAAGTCCTTCAGAGATCAGGATGTGGTGAGTTGATGCAGTTAAAATTAATATTCTTCAGAGTTTTAATATCCTTTTAAATGCGTCCCCGTTGTTACTGGTTGTTTTTAGTCTACCTGGACAAATCACCTGCTTTAATGTTGAATGAAGCCTGTCTGCAATAAGACAGACGTCCTCAGAGTTGCTGCTGGACGTGTTATTTTCCGAGCCAAATCGTACAAACTCACCGAGTTCGCTTCTTAAAAAAGTTTTGCCCCATTTCTGTTTCTAAATGTTCACGATTGTGTAATCAAACGATGATGCCGAGTGACTGTTGTTTTTTGCGGTTCCAGCTAATTTCCAGGACAGGAACGTGCACAGAGCAGTCGAGTTCTTTCCTGTCCAACTGGTATTTTTCTTTTGTACGGCTTCATGTGCAGACGAAACCGTTGACAAGAAGTTAGAAAACACCCTTTTGTCTCAAACATCCCTGTATGTTGGAGGATTAAGGTCCTTCCGCTGAACCCATTAAGCCTTTCTCACACCTGTGGTGGAACCTGTACTTGTGTTTGCAAATCGACATTAGATCCGAGCGACGTCTGATGTAAAAAAGCCGCTTTGTGAAGGTGATCCATGAGCACCTGACAGCAGCTCGCCCTATAAACACACACAAGACTACTTTGCAAATATTCTGTAAAGAAGAACCTCATGCTTTAAATGTTGAAACAACATTATCTGTTTGGCTATTTGATAACATCATGTGTTTCCAGGTGGACTCTTCAGGTCCTGTTGACTTAGTTTGAAAAACCTTTTGTTTATGTTAATTCAGCTGCACTTTAATGTTCTTTTTCTTATTTCTCGGGCAGAATAAAACAGTTTTATAGATGTTCAATGTAGCTTTCTATGTGTGGACTGTGTAAAGTTTTATTATTATGTCAGATTGAAACATTGTGATGAACCACAATATAATAATAATAATATATAATCCTCTGACGTCAGGCTCAGAGTGGTTAATTAAAATATGGAGTTAAATGAGGCTAACACAGCTGATGACCGATTAGCTACTGTTTGACTTCCAAGCTAACGTCACTGATTGATTATATTCAGTGATTTTTACGTCTTTAAATCAAATAGTTCAAAATATGTGTTGATGTTTTATAGTTATTTAACACCTTTACTATCGTCCTGTGTAACAACATGGAACTGTAATGTTAGCGAGCAAGAGGTTGAATGCTAAAACAACATTCTGATACCCGTTAGCTCACATTAGCATCCAACCACTTCTTTGATTAAACTCAGTGCAGTTCACTTTGAAACTTAAATAATGTGTCCAAAATATGTAAGCAAGGAAGAGGTTGAATGCTAACGTTAGCTGTTGTCCAACATAAGCTAACAGGATAATAAAATATATTATATTAGCTTTAAATATGGCCTGACGTCCCATGTTAGCATGCTAACAATTGTGCGGCACACCTTTATAATTAGTCCTACGTACGTAATTAGACTAACATGACGCCACAAAGCGACACACTGGTCATCATTAAAATGGCCGAACGGCCACATTTCAAGGTAAAACAACAGTAACACGTGTTAGCTAATGTTAGACATCAGCTAACGTCACTGATTGATTATATTCAGTGAATTTTACGTCTGGGTTCAAATCAAGTAGTTCAAAATCTGTGTTGATGTTTTATAGTTAATTAACACCTTTACTATCGGCCTGTGTAACAACATGGAACTGTAATGTTCCCAAGCAAGAGGTTGAATGCTAAAACAACACTTCTGATACCCGTTAGCTCACGTTAGCATCCAACCACTTCTTTGATTAAACTCAGTGCCGTTCACTTTGAAACTTAAATAATGTGGGCAAAATATGTTAGCAAGGAAGAGGTTGAATGCTAACGTTAGCTGTTGTCCAACATAAGCTAACAGGATAATAAAATATATTATATTAGCTTTAAATATGGCCCGACATCCCATGTTAGCATGCTAACAATTGTGCGGCACACCTCTACAATTAGTCCTACACTTAATCAGACTAACATGGTGCCACAAAGAGACACACTGGTCATCATTAAAATGGCCACATTTCAAGGTAAAACAACAGTAACACGTGTAAGCTAATGTTAGACATCAGCTAACGTTACTGTTTGATTACATGCAGTGCAGCTCAGTGCAGTTTATTTAAATGTGTCCAAGATGTGCGTTGATATTAATAACATATCAAACAGTCATGTTAGCTTGGAAGTGGTTAAAAGCTAATTTAAACTGAAGGTAAAATGGCCAACATTTTTTTCTATTATAGATATTATTTGGTTGTTGGTTTAAAAAACAATTTTGACAGATTTTCAGCAATTTCTGGGCTGAAAAACGTGAAAACCAACCTGGCAACACAGACCGTGACTCAGATTAGCATCACATTCTTTCTTAACTCTTCCTTCACAGATTCAAGGGTGAAACCGTATCATGTTAAATATTAACCACAACTGTCTAACGGGGGATCTTGTGCCCTGGTTCTTCTGTGTTGACCCGGCTTCTAAACACATGAGGAGACCCGGTCAGCTGCAAACATCACAAAGGTGTTTGTACTCATTTATTACACAGTTTGTAGTCGGACGGATGATAACTGGATAAAATGGAATTATATCAATTGCAATATAACATTATCATGTACACATGACTGTGTGTGTGTAGGTGGATGTAGGTGGATGTAGGTGTGCTCCTATAGCACCAACAACACTGTTAAAAATTAACAAATGATCTAAAGCTCACATGTGTTGCAGGGGTTTCGACCTCTGGAGGCGTTTCCTTATCTCCAAGTTGTGCCATAAATCCTTCTGCTTTGACAGAACAGTGCCTGAGTTATCTCAGCTGTGTTTAAAGCACAAAGTGTTTCAATACTAAACAGAAATAATTCACCGCTCAGACAACGTCGTAAGAGGACGGGTGAGGAGCAAAGACAGTTCCGTCCTCGCTGGTGATAGAAGTCCTTTCTTACTGATCAGCAGTATGGACCCGGTTTTATAAAGTCTTTCCAGTCCCTCACACGGTCAGTGTGTTCGTGTGTGGTGGTGGCGACCAGCCTGGAGTACGCACAGCGGCTGTACGGCACAGGAAAGACGTGAAACCATCCCCCGCTCGGGGGGTCGGTGGGGTCGATGCCCAAGTGCTGCATGCAAAACCCCAAAAACACGTCCTCAATGTAAATAGGAATGACGTGTCTGGAGGCCTCCACCAGCTTTTTAGGGAGATCCAGAGACAGAACGTAGCCCAGACCCAAAGCATACGGTGGGTACTGTGGGTTGGAGTAAATCTCCTCGGGTACGTACCACTTAGAACTTTTATCTCTGAGGACTGCACCTCCTCTCCCGACAAGTCCGGTCATGTAGTTTGTCTTTGGAGCGTTTAACAACATCCTGACGAGGTTGGACAAATTCAAAAACATGTCCGAGTCGATCTTCATGGCATAAGAGGCGTTGGAGCAGTGGGAGTCCAGCCACTCCAGCATCACCATGGTCTTGATGGTGAGGTTCTTGTAGCAGTCCAGGAAGTCGCTCTGGATCAGGTCTCGGTGCTCTTTGCTCTCCTGCAGCAGCTGCTCTTGGATCTGCTCTGCTCCCTCTCCGGTCTGCAGCCCCAGCAGGAAGAACAGCTTCACCACTTTGTCCAGAACCAGGCTCTCGCCTCCCCAGGTGCTGCGGACGACGTCCCGGTGAGCCCTGTTGTGGGGCGCCACAGGAACCATCAGAACCAGGAAAGGCTTCTGCTGCTCGCAGGTCTTTGGCTCGTTTATAAGGAAGTGGTACTCATAGGGGTATTCCACTAAATACGGTCCTGGAGATTTATAAGGAACTGGTGTTGGTGGCTCAGGTTTCTGCTGGGTCACCTTTGTTGATGTGATGTTTTCAGAACGAGGGAATGTGGAGGAGCTGGTTGTGCTGTTGATAGAATCCGCCGAGGGGGAAATAACATTTTGTTTTTTAAATGAAGGCAACCATTTAGAGCTCCAGTCAGGTTTCATCTCCTGTAAGTCTGTGCAGTAAAAGAACAGAACGGCTCCCAACACCAGGATGAAGAAGAAGCAGTGACGGCGAGAGCAGAAACACCCTCTGCTGCTGTCTGCCGGCGTCACGCCGTCCGCTGCGTCCTGGCTGAGAGGAGGATAAAATAAACATTTAGCGTATTTTCGTACTTTTTTTTGCTCTAAAATTGACAAAAGTAAAGATGCTCTTTTAAGGTGAAAACACAGATTCAGATAAAACAAAGTTTTCACATTCACAAATCTTTTCTCCCGTCCTCAGAAACAGCTTCCAGAATACAGAAAACACATTTTTAAAAAGCGTACGTACCATTGTGTTTCCTTCGCGAGGCCACTTTCCAGCATATTGTCATGCTCCTGTCTGTGGAGGATTTGAGCTCTTTTAGATGTGAAGCAGAGAAAAAGCTTCCCATGAACAAGAAGTTAGAAAAACCTGGAGCAGCAGAGACCATGAAGCGTCTGAGTCCCGGATCCTACCATGTCTGTGGCCGTCTGTGTCATCAGAGTGGAGTCCCTGTGTTCATTAAGTCACCATGGCACTTTGTGAGGTTTACTACCTGCAGGAGGAGCCCCACCTTTATTTACCACGCCCCTTCATTTGTGAGTGTTGGTTTTGCCTCAGTAAAGCTGAAAAGCTGGTACGAGCCGAGCCGCTGCTCTGTCATCACACCTGTCGCTGTGTGTGTTTAAAGAGGTGGAGGTTTGTTTAAGCTAATGCGACATGGTTACTGAGTCACTTTTTTAGTATTGTGCTGGATTGTGTATTTTACAGTGCACACACGACATTAAAATTCCCACATGATCAGATATCAGAATCAGCACCGCCGACGGCAAAAAGAAAACATTTTGGAGTTTGTTTCTTCCTGGAAAATCTTTCTAAATGTTGATGACTCATCCTGCACCCGAGGGTCCGCTTTCTTTAGTCTGAGATGCTGCCATGGATGTACTGCAGAGGAACGTCTCCAGAGGAGCGTGTTGCTCGGGTACAGACGACTCTACAATAAACACAACTTCACAACTCGTTTTGGGTGAAACTGGGTCCTGGAGAAACTCTGGTCAGACGGCTAACAACCGCCAACAAACTGATGATCTGCAGCTTCTCAATGAACACTAACACCTGCGATGACAGAGGCCGATTACATGCCAATACACAGATACCTGTGGCACAGATAACTGCTGCCAAATGTAATGTTAGCTGCTGTTAGCTGCTGTTAGCTCGGCGAGCGGCTCTTGCAGAAGAAAAACACCTCTCTACTTTATTCCCTTTGTCAAAATAGTGTAACTTCACTCTGGTCCGACCACTGACAGCTGAATCAGAATTTTCCAAATCCAATGTATGTTTTTTGTGTGTTTTTTGGTCAAATACGCTGATAAAGTCATCGAGTATTGTAAAAAGACAAAATAAGAAGTGACCAAACAAAGACACCAAACATGTTTATGAAGGCCAAAGCCAGAAACATTAAATAGTGAAAACGGAAACCAGGACAGAAAGGCTCCACAGCGGGTCATTAGAACCAGCAGAACCTCCCTGGTTCCATCTACAGAGCACCAGTGATAACAAAGGAAAAGTTTGTCTAGTATCAACAACAGAACGCGTCTTTTGTTCTAAACTGTGTGTGATGTTTCTGGTTTAACCTGAACTCGCCTCTGTGTTAATCTGGTTTCCACTCTGGTGTCACTTTCAGCTCTCAGGGAAAACAATGAGCACGGTGTTGATTCTGCCGTTAAAGCTGCTGCCTCTTTTATATTTGTGCTATATATTTTATTTGCTGTTCTTACGTTGCACTGTTTGTTTCTACTGACCTGATGAGAAAAACTACATCATTGTCCGTGTGTGTGTGTGTGTAGTGACAATAGTCAAACTCTATTCTACTGTTTTATTATGTGACAGTTCGACCCGACACGGCTGATTATTAGCCACATCAAAACAAATAGTAAGTTTAAGGGCTTACTTGTGTTTTTCCACCATCGCTGCATGTAGGACGAACCACAACTTTCTCTGATGGTGAAATTAATCCATGCAACGAACTGAAGCCGGCAGAACCGATCCGTCAGCCGATTGTTCCAGGTTGTGGTGTTCAGTGTGAATAAAACCCACACGTGTTATTCAGACTGGAGATTTGAATTTATTCAAATGCCCTCAGCAGGAAACAAGGAACGTCTACAGATGCTTTCACAGCCAACAGTCGTCAAGCTGCATCCTCATCCACAGAAAACACGGAGAACCTGTCTGTGGAGGTTCTGTTCTGACCCGTGACTGCCTGCTGGTCGGTTTGTCAGCAGCAACAAACAAAGACGACTCATCAGGTTTACATGAAACTTCACTGGGGGAGAATAGACCCTGTTTACATCTGGTGCTGACCCGGGAAAAGGGACGGATACAGGATTCTTTCATTTGTCAACATCTTTGCTAATTTCTCAGGAGAAAGAATCAGCCACATGTCGGTTCCTGGTACCTGTGAGCTCTAAGAGAGAAACAGAGGCCTGTGGCCGAGATAAACGCGTCTCTAACTGCTTTAACCATGAACTGTTTTGCATAGTTCTTCATGGAAATTTGCACTGATGTGATCCAACCTGAACTAAACCATCACGTTTCTAAGCATTCACATTTTTAATCTGTTGCTCTGCTGCAAGCGATACTGTAGTCATGTCTTACCAAATGCAATTTAATTAAATGAAAACTGTTTTAGGAAAAATTCATCACAGGAAAACCAATAAAGGTTTATTTTGCAAGTTTTACACAGTATGGATGGTCGTCCTCATTAAACCAGGATACTAATGTTAGTATTTACATATATTCTGGGATATCAGTGAAGAATCTGTGGTGCAGGAAATGTGTTTGTAGCAGTGTAAGACACATTTACTAGTTTTTCTTATTGATGCATCAGCGCTGCATCATCGTCCACGTAGAGAAGGTCGACTTTTTTCATTCAGATCTCGAAATATCTCAAATAACTGGATTGTTTTTTGATGTATTTGTAGTTTAACCCAGAAATTAGCACAGCTCTGATTCTTTTGGGACGTTTCAGTTGCATTTAGCTAATGGAGTTTATTATTTTATTACACTTACTGTCTGGTTTTGGTAAAAGTAGAAAACTCAGGTTAAAGGAGATGGACCCAAACGCAGTTAGACAGGAGGCCAGATCAGGGAAAAACAAAAAGCAAGCTTTATTCAAAGCTGTGTACAAAAAACCGAACTCGGGAACCGACAGGAACAGAGAAAGGAGGAGACAAAACCATACAGAATTCATACAATGACCAGACAAGGAGTGACGGGAACACACAGACTAAATACACCGACACTGATGAACAAACGAGGAACAGGTGAGGAGAGAGAGGGCCTCCCCCCTCTCTCTCCTCACCTGTTCCTCGGCCAGGTGTGGTAACGAGGGGGAGGAACACAGAGGAGAAAACCATGAGGGAGCAACAGGAAGAACCGAAAAGCCACAAGGGGCATTAAAATCCAAACATAGCACAACACAAAATCAGGAAACGTGACACTTACATGTGACGCGTGTTCAACAAGATAATCTGGACAGATTATTTAGGATTTTTGAAGCATAAATTAAATGGTTAAAAGTTCAAAGCTAACGAACTCCAACACGGTCAACTCATTAGCTTCCTGCTACACACATGTTTTGTGTTGAAATATTACAGATCTCGTAAAGAAAAATTACAAACTGAAAATATTCGATTTTAAATGTAAAAGAAAACGCAAACAATGAATTATGTTATCAATAACAACACAAAATCAGAGGGCACAACAACAGAAAGACAACTACACAAACAAAAAAACGTTTAAGAATATTTTCCGTAACGAAAAATGATAATGTCAAAATATTCAAGTCTGAAAATAAAAACAAAGAAAATAAAAAATCAGAGAAAACATCAACATAAAAAGAAAATCCTTTTAAAAAACATTTCTATTACATTTTGTTGAAACCATCGTGTTCTCTGTAACAAAATAAGAAAACGAGACAACACATAATTATAAAAACAAAAAAACCCTTTTGAAAATGTATCTATATATATTATGAAGTGGTCTGCATGGACATAATTCACCATAATCTGTTTAGTTTCCCTCACTGACAGCTAATAAGCGTCGATAAATAACCATGGCAACGAAGATTGTCAGTAACCATGGCAACGGAGTTGGGCGGGGCTTGCAGCGTTAGCTGGTTTCCCGCTGCTGTAGCGTTCTTTTGTGTGAATAAATGGCTGAAAAACGCAGTTAAAGAGGTTTTGTCAAGTTGTTCGCTTCCCGTTTTCCACAACTTCTTCAAATACAAACAAACAAACATACCGTTCTCTCTGACAAACATAATTAACTAAAAATATTTAATTGTAAAAAAAAAACAAAAAAAAAAAACACTGAAAACGCAAAAACATTTAATTAATTATATCTCGTGTTTAAACTTGACTGTTCTCTTTGACAAAATCATAAACTGAAAATATTCAACAACAAAAAAAATCCCCAAAAGGAAAAAAAACCCAAAAAAACCACATCATCCATTTTTTCCGTCTCCTGTATGGTCGCACGTAATGACGTAGGAGAGCGACCTCCACATCGTTCCCGGCGTAACGCGTCATATCTTCCAACACATCCGCCGCTTCCTGGCCGGCCCAGGCAGGCGCCTCAGGCCCCGCTCCACACTGATCCGCTACCCGCACTCTGCCATCATCCTCCGACAGAAGTCACGGCTCCTCGGCCCGGTGTGTGAGGAGCTGCGGCCGGTATGAGCGGGTGAGCCGGCGGGAATCAACACATCCTCGGCAGAAGTCCCGGGACTCGCTGCTCGGTGAGTGAAAGTGGAAACGTTGAAGCTCCTCTGATTTGTTTTGTCCTCCTTCAGAATGAATCTCAGTGAACTCTCAGGACACTTCGCTGTTCTTGTGACTTCACGGAGGATTTAAAAATAAACCGGTGGTTTGTTTTTTTCCGTCACCAGGGAAGTTAGCTCGGTTGTGAAAGAGGCTCAGCAGCTTTGTTCTCAGGACGGTCTGGACCGGTCAGACGTCCAGTCCCTCTTTGTTCGAGATGTTCCTCACCTGCTGCTTCTGTTCTCAACTTTCATTAATGCAGCATCGACCTCAGGAGCTAAACATGAATGTGTGTGTTCTGTCAGCAGAGTCTGGGCTGGAGCGGGGTGGACCTGAGGCGGGGCGGCCGTGGTGATGGTGTTGGACTCAGGTGAAGTCTTCATGGATCAGGTTGAGGGTGAAAGTGTTGGGAGGAGCAGCAGGGACCTGTTGGAGCCCGATGTCCGAGCAGGTCCACCTAAAACCTCCGTCAGCAGTTCTGCAGGGGTGCCCAGAACTCCGAAAAAGAGCAATGTCGCCAAGAAGGGGAAGGTGTCCCACAACGGGCTTCCAGCCCAGAACAGCAGCAGCCAGGTAGAGAGGCGGTCCTCATCGTCGAGGAGCGGGGCCACGCCTAGACCGCCGCTCCGCCGCCCCCTCAGCCTGGAGATGACCCCCCAGCGCCTGCGAGGGTCCCAGGAGCAGATGGCGGACAGGAGGATCGTGCAGCCTCCGTGGCGCAGCGGTTCTGCCGCCCCCTCGCCCCCGACCCGCAGCCTGACCAGCCCCAGCCTGGGCGGGGGCGGCTGGATGCGTCGCAGCGAGAGCACCTGCTCGGTCAACTACTCCCTGGGGCTCCGGGCCGGCAGGGGCCAAATGAGACCCGCCACCTCCCTGCCACACATAGCGAAGGGTTTGGGCGGCACCACGGCGCCGACGGCCTCCAGGCCGTGTCTGCTGGTCGCCCTGAGGCCGCTGAACCTGGAACAGGAGAAGCAGAACTTCTTCCAGTCCGACTACAAGTACGAGCCTCAGTTTGAGTACATGCAGCCTGAGCCGAGGAGCGTGCTGGAGAAGTACCGGGACGGGTCGGGCCTCTTCCTCGAGCAGGTACAGTATGTGACACACCTGAGGTCACGTCCTGATGGGGGTCAGGTCCAAAACCATAGATGGTTTCAGTCTTTACATCCCAACAGTCACATCGCAGGATGTTCAGTGTCAAGTAAACAACGTGAACACGGAACAAGTGTTGAGCCGCTTGATACAAATGCAGAACTTGGATGTTCTGATATCACCTGGTTCCGTCTGATTGGTTGTTAGTTAATCACTGAACCACCGAATCATTCTGGATTATATTAATCAGACAGAACGCGGCCTGCTGTGCTACAGAATCACTCTAATCACTGTGTAACGATTCATTCCTCCCAGTTTTTTTGGTTTTGATGACTCGTGTGTTGACCTGCAGGCTGTTGGAATCATGGAGTGCGTCCTGAAGAAGTTCGGGTCCTACGAGAACTTCGAGGAGGTGACGGGTGGAAACATCCTCCCTAAAAGTCAAGTCTGGGCCGCCGTACGCAAATACCTGCAGAAAGAAGGCTGTGTGGGAGAGGTGAGCGTGCAGAGTCGCCTCACCTGCGTCACAGCCGTCCAATCACGGCGGACACTCAGACCGACCGGCTCAGACAAAAGCAGCTGAAAGAATTAAAGACGTGAAATGAACTTGAATATGTTCAGCAGCAGTAAACACCTGCGCTGAATTATTTATCGTCTTTATTAATGAATAACAAGCTCAGTCAACTGAAGACAGATTGAAGAAGGAGGAAACATTAATGTTTAATTTATTAAACCACAAAACACACAACAGCCTCTGACCTCACAACCTCAATAAGATCAGGAGAAACAAAACCAAAAGGAAGGTGATGATGATGATGGTGTGTGTGTGTGTGTGTGTGTGTGTGTGTGTGTGTGTCTCCAGGTTGTGGTGCGTCTGTCTGACGAGCTGCTGTCTCAGGCGGTGATGGTGGTGGAGAGCTGTCGTCCCACTCTGACCATCAACCTGGCCGGAGCGCGACAGCACTGGCTGGAGGGGATGCTGAGACACGAGATAGGTAACCAGTGTTTTCCCACAGCGGGTCGACTTCCTGTGGAAAGACGGTGTCCAACTGATCCCAGACAGCAAAGGAGACATAAAAAATGCTCCGCGAGCTCCTGACAGCTACTCACAGATCAGCTGCTGTTGGCTGTGGCTTGTGGACAAAACACAATTTAAAAAAACGTCTTCACTAGGAAACACAGCTGTCTAACTAATATGGCACGCGTTTGATTTCCTCTAAATTCTTCACAATAAAAGTCCCCTGTTATTTAGATATTTAAAAGCTTTTATTGTGAAGCAGCAAAGTCAGGAGATGTTTTCATCAGCAGCGACTGAAAAGATCACGACTCGACTAACTTTTTAGCTCGTTGACAAACAATCCAACATTTCTGGTTTTATTTATACGCACTGCTCAGTAGTTGCTGTATTTACATGCATCCATGTCCCAATAAGTCAAATGAAACGTGTCGCAACATGTTTTAAAAACTAAAAAACAGTAAACTCATTACTTCAACTCATTTTATTTTAATGTGGGCAGCGTGTTTTAGTTTTCATCTAACTTGGTTTTAATTTGTAATGGCGCAGCAGAGCTCTGCTTCATTTAAAACATACCTTTATTAAACTAATTAGAACTCATGTTGTATTAAGTGAATCGTCGTTGGTTGAAACTGAGTTTCTCCGTGTTTTTGGTCGCTCAACTTGTTGCTGCGCGCCGTTTTCAGTCGGTGCAGCAGGTTTGTTGTGTTTATTAATTATCTGTAACTGTTTTGCGTTTTCCTCGCTGCACAACTGTTCCAACGTGTTGTCCCTGTTGGGAGAGGCACAAATATTGAGTCAGAGCGTGGCAGGATCTTATTTCACACATGTATTCAGGCTCACAAAAGCTGAACGGATATTTACTTACTATAAAACCACCCGCAGATACCATCGATGTTCTGATGTGCAACACAGCCGCTCTTCTTGTGTTTCCTCTTTTAACTTCCTGTAAGGTTATTAATGTTGTTGGATGACGGTGGAAAGAAGTTACTTCTCTTTGCTCATGAGGAACTTCAAAATGATCATCAGGCGCGAGAGTCACACGTGTTAATACAACGTGCATTTAGACGATTAGTGGAAAACATTAGACAGGTTCCTTCATAACGCGCTCGCTGTAAACTCTGTGGACACCGAGCTGCTGTGTCGGTTCAGTCGGACGCCACACAGCTGGAGTTTCAGTCGAAGCATCGTCGACAGTTTCCTCTCCTCCTGTTTCACCGTGACGCTCGTCTCAGATCAGGTGGATTCAGTATTTTCATCCTCACGGCTCGACGACTCGATCTTCTCTCGTATTGTGAATTTTCACAACAAACAGAACACTTAAAGCGTCAGACTCTGTGTGCAGGATTTCTGTACGTGATGTTTTGTTTTTTTTATCAGATAATGGATTAAAAACGTGTTGTGCAAAGACCTTTAATCTGTAACTGAATGCTGGAAATGTTACCAGACCTTAACATCCGTACAGCAGTGTTACAATAAACATAAAGGCACGAAAAACAGAAGAACAAACGAGTAACACAGCAAACAGACGAAACCAGCAAACCATGAAAGATTGAAGTTAGAATCAAATTAAAATGAAACAAAAGGGAAAAAAAGAATAATAATATCAGATAAAGTTTTTAAAACAAAGACTACATTCGTCTGGTGAGGCCACAGCTGACATCCATAAAATATAAAGACAATAAAAACCACAATGATGAAATGTAAATAAATAAAAGACTGAATGAGACACTGAGCTGTCGTCGTCTCCTCAGGAACACATTACCTGCGAGGCGTGAACAACAACCTGCAGCCGTGGTCCACCTCCGAGGGCAGGAAGCAGTTCGGCCTGAAACCGGCCAATCCCACGGAGGAGGGCCTGGCCAGCCTGCACAGCGTGTTGCTACGGAAACAGCCGTACCTGTGGCGCGCCGCTCTGCTCTACTACACGGTGTTCCACGCCGCCAGCATGAGCTTCAGCCAGCTCTTCAGCCACATCGCTCGCTTCGTCCAGGACCCGGACGTCCGCTGGGAGTACTGCCTGAGAGCCAAGAGGGGCCAGACGGACACCTCGCAGCCCGGTACACACACACACACACACACACACACACACACACACACACACACACACACACACACACACACACACACACACACACACACACACACACACACTACACAGACACTCCTACTCTGATTGGTTTAGAACCGCCAACTTCCTACTGCATGTTTTTTTGAGTGGGGATAAAGAAAATGAATTTTAATGTGACATCATTGTTCTGAACTACTTTATCTTTACTGGCTGTTTAATTGTAAATTAAAGTCAATTACTTTTCTTTTACCTGAAGACATTCAGGGGGGTTGTCAGTATTTTCTGTCCCTGAGGAGAATCTGCAGGTCCAACCTCCACCAATCAGAGGGAATAATAACAAACTGATGTATTTTTATTCTCCCTGCATGTCGTCTGTTTCCTCTCAGGCTGCTTCAGTAAAGATCAGGTTTATCTGGACGGGATCCTCCGAATCCTTCGGCACCGGCGGAACATCGACTTCAAGACGTTGACTTCTTTAGGAAAGGTGAGAGTCCACACGACACCTTCAGTGATTTAATACCAGTTTGTTTACATTTAAAACCTTCTGAAACCCAAAGTGACAAGGTGTCTCACAGGTTAACAGTGAAGTACAACTGGGAATAAATAAACAAAGAGCGAGTGATGGAGGAAGCAGTCAGATCCTTTTTCTATATAAAAGTACAGATACGACACTGTAGGTAAAATCCTGCGTAGAACACGTACGTAACAAAAAGAAACTAGTGAAAAATTCAGGATAAAAAAAATGCAGGATGAAAAAATATTAAAGAAAATCATGCTGAAAAAAACATCTGGGGTTAATAAAAAAAATAAATAGCTGGAAAAAATCAAGATGAGACAGTTGGGAAAAAATAATGGTGTTGGATGCTGTAGACTGAGGTGGAAAAAATTCAGATGAAAAAAAATTGAGTAAAAAATTTGGTGGTTAAAAATAATTTAGGAATAAAACAAACAAATATGGGGGTTAAAAAGAACGTCTTCATCCTGAATTTGTTTTTAACCTGTTTTTTTAACTTGATATTTTTTTCATCTGAATTTTGGTTCACCTGAATTTATGACATCCAGAATTTTTTCCCCTCCTGAAATATTTTCTCATCTGGCTTTTTTTCCACCTGAATTTTTTTTTAACCTGAATTAGTATTTTTTGCTGACATTTTCCATCTTCCATTTGTTTTCTGGCTGAATTTTTTTCATTTGTATTTTGGTTCCCCTGAATTCACCTGAATGAAGATAAAAAACAAACATACAAAAAAAGAATTGGTACCAAAAAAATCTCAAGTTGGGGAAAAAAATTCAGGATACAATAAATTGAGATGAACCAAAATTCAGATGAAAAAAATGTGGCGTTCAAAAAAAATTCAGGTTAAAATCAAATTCAGGGGGGAAAATCCGGATGGGAAAAAAATGTGGAAAAAAAATCATGAAGAAAAAATAAAAGATTTCAAGTGGAACAAAAAATTGAGGATAAAAAAGAAATAAT
>CAEMYA010000260.1:527446-555893 GCA_903131615.1 Diplodus sargus
TTACCTCAATACTGCAACTCTACGATGTAACCAACATTATATATGTAGACTCGTACATAATCACCGCGTCCAGCGCCTGTACAGGACGCACCGCTAACATGTCGCGTACAGACGGAAACATTCATAATCACACGCTTTTATTTATGCAATTATTTAAGTTTTTTACTTTGAGAGAACAGACTGAATGTCTCTGGTATTATTAGCTTTATACCTTTTTTTTTTTAGACAACATTGTTTTATGCCTTAGATTGTTTGCATTTCAAAAAAGGTCACCAAGGACGAAAACAAAACAAAAGAAAAAAACCCTGAGGAAGACGTAACGGAGTCCACGAATCTGTAAGATATCAAGTGCCACTGGACCCGGTCGAGTATTAAAATCTCCCCAGGGTGGTTTTTAAAATCTCAGTGTTACTAACGAGCGATCAGCTGTGTTGTTTCTGTCTTAACAGAGTCCTTGGTGGCCTTTTGATATCAGTATGCTACTGTGATGTGACCGTCCCCAAGCGCCCCTCTGCAGCAACCAAATCTTCTTTTGCAGCGTTAAAGGAGTAGTTAGAAGCTAATTCGCTTTCTTGCAGGAAGTTAAATGAGAAAATTGATGCCGCTCTCATTTTACTGGACTTTCAATACGTCGCTGAAGCCAGATAGAAAGTTGGCTCGCCTCCCTGGACCAGCACCGGTCCGGTCCAAGCTCAGAAACATCAGGTCTGTGATGAAGCCACAGGCCTGGTGCTCTTACAGGGACGAGGTTCTTTTGTAGGCTGTTAGCATCACAACAGCAAAGAAGTCTGAGCAGCAGTCGTCTTTTCAGTTCACAGGTTAGAGATGAAGTCGTGTTCGTCTGTTTTACCGACCTGCCGTCAGAATGTAAAGCTCGACCGACAGAGCAGCAGTAAATAAAGGAGGTGATAGTGAGCACACAGTCGTCCTGCCACTCGATTGTTTACCAGCCACGAAATGATCGTAACGTAATATTTTCCTGACAGACATTTTCAGTCTTGATGCTGAAGTTAACTAACAGACTAGAGCTGCAACGATTAGTTATCAACTGTTACATTAATTACCAGTTATTATGCTGATTATGCTGAATTCAGTTTGAGTAATTTTACAGAAAAAACATTCTGAATTCTCAGATTTCAGCTTCTTAACTGTGAATATTTTCTGGTTTCTTTCATCAGTCACCGTAAATGTGATCACTTGGATTCAGTGATGTGTCTTTAAAATAACATCTCTCTGTTTTTAAGGCTACGATACACAACGTCTATCTTGATTTCTCTTTTTAAATCTCTTCATAAACGACTCGGTGACAAAATATCACGATATTGTGACGATATGAACACAGGAAGGTTCAGTATCGACGTCGCTTCACTGTCATGTTGCCTGTCACTACATGACAACAGTGTCATATCTCATATCACGATAATGGTCTAATATCAATATATTGTCGAGCCCTCGATTTGAATCTGAACAAAGCACTTATTTTATCGGGAGCTAACTGATTAATCGACGAATAAAAACAATCGTTGCAGCTCCGTAACGAGGGCGGTGTCGATCCGTTTCCAACTCTCTGCAAGAAAGCAAACGAGCCACTGTACCAAAATGTAGAACTATTCCTTTAACATGTAGATAAAGTGCCAAAGTGGCATTTTGAGAACACTGTTGGGTTGTTCTGAGAAGCGGCCCGTCATCGTAGCTCCTCATCCAGACTGGAGTCTCCGGCTGAGGAGGAAGCCGGGTGTCGTGGGCGTGCCTTCGATGGGTGTAGAGCTCATCCGCTGTAGCTAGCCGTGTGTTTGTAGGCTGCTTTTTACCGTGTTTGACACTTATAAAAGAAACTTCAGATGTCAGTCAGGGCATTCGTTTTGGGCCAAGCCGTCTGTGAGCAGAATTTAAACCAGGTCACAACAGAGACGATGTGGACTAAACGGCGTCCGCAGTCCCAGTTTTTAAACCGAAAAAAATAACCACTTGACCAAAATGTGAATTCTACTTCTGTGATGCATTTTAAATACTTGGATCTGAAGATGTTATTTAAATTTACTCTGCTGTGTTTACAATTTCAGCCATTTGGTAAGCAGATAGGTTTTAAATTTGAGCAGGTTGTCGTCTGCTGACCTCACCAACCTCGGCCTGGATTCGCAAAAAGAATGCACCTCTTTGTAACGCACGAATGTTGCACAAGTGTTTTATGTTCTGGGAAACACCTTGAATTTCCAGTTTATTTATTAAAAAGTACACACACTTGACGAGCTCTCCGTCTGTTTCTTGATGCGCCAAAACGAGAATCCTGTTCTTTAAAATGTGGTTTCAGTAATCCAGGCTAACATCCTGCTGTCAGGATAAAATCTTTTTTATTGTCATTTTGAGCTGATGAGATTTGTAGCTGCTGTTACTAACAAGAAGTCAAAGATATCATCTTTATTTCTATGACAGATTTTGTATCCCTGCAGTCTGAAGCTGGACGACCAGAGGAAGGGAGAGATGTTAGCTAGCTAATAAGCTAGCTGGTGTGCTGAACTGTATGTTCAGTGGTTGTTTCTAGCAGATTGTGAGAGTTAGTTTCCCCAGTAAACACACCGACCTCTTCGGCGGCTGATATCTGACCTGTTCGCTCCGCCTAACGAGCTCAGAGACGCTGAATTGAGCAGCAGACGACTCTGAAACAGGTTGAAAAGGTTGTGGAGTGTTTACCAGGAAACTACAGCTAACAAACCGCCGTAGTTTACAGTTTCAGTCAAGAACAAAGAGCACAACTAATCACAGAAGGAGCCACCTATTAGAACAAAAAAACAGAAATTAAGAGGATTATTTATAGAACATTGTCAGATGTATTAACATTTCAATATCCATCTTCTATATCGGTGAAGTTTCACCTTCTAAATTTGGTCCCGAGACAATAAAAGTCAACACGAGTGTTTAAATAAAAATGGTTTATTCTCTTTCAATATAGCTTTTGTTCTATCATAGCAGAAAAGAGCCTCCATGCCACTCAGTGCTAAAACCTGGAACCGGATCTCAGGTCACCACAGCATCGTAATGACGGACAAACGTCTGTACAGCACAACACCGGCTTGATACTGATCCAACAACAGTCATTTTGCTCTTTTTAAAAACGGGTAGAGGGGGAGTGTCGGGAGGCAGGAGGAGGGGGGGAGGAGGAGGAGGAGGAGGGGAGTCAGGTCTGATTTCAGATCTGATTTATCTGTGACACGGACCAAGCAGCGCAGATTCTCCGGCTTTTGTTGGGAGAAGTTTAATCCGTGCGTGTTTGTGTATGCTGCAAAATTGACATCTTGCTCCAGTATGGCTGTTGGTGTGGAGGCAGAAGTTTCTGCCACGAAAAGGTCACAAGTTGAGGTAACAAAGATTCTTCCTGGTCGGAAAAAGACACAAACAGAAGAATCGGTCAAACATTGATTGTTCTGTCGCAGCAAAATCTGATGGAACGTCGTGATTAATGTTGCTGCAGGACGGCAGCTCGTTATGAAAGCCATTAACTCCTGAACCGAACAGTGTTTTTATTGCTTTAACCTTAACAGAAAAATGATTCCTGCTTGGAACATAACATTTAGTTTTTATGTTTACATTGAGTTCATTAACAATACTAGGTCAGGTTTAGGAAAACGTGGTTTGGGCTCCTTTCCACAACATTAACCTCGTGTTAGAACAGATAACTTCTCTCATGTGCGACAGTCAAAGACAAAGACGTGACCGATCAGTTTCATTGAAGGTCCCGGGACATTAATTATGATGCTCCGGGAGCGACTGCTGGTATCAGATGGTGCTGCGCTGTGAGAATTACCTGCTCTCTGGTTATCATGTTGCATTGGAGCTGCTTATGGCCTTTGTGCCGTCTGTGTTGGCGTTTGCGTGTTCCTTCACCACAGGATCTGAAGCACAAAGACACTTTATCTCACAAAGGAGTCGGGTATGAAACAGATACAGGTGTCTGAAGCAGCCGACACCGTTCTGTATAAAACAGTTTTGGATGTAATGATCCGACTCAGATAATATCAGAATGCTTTTCTTTTCAGTTCATCCACGTGATGTTTCTCCGGAGTGTGTATGTGTACTAACAGAAGTATGGGTGCTGCATGGCCTCCGCTGCCGTCAGCCTCTGCTGGTGGTCGTAGCGCAGCAGCTTGTCCAGCAGGTCCAGAGCCTCCGGACTCACCAGGTGCTGGTTCTCTGACTGGATGAACTGCTCCCAGCGCTTCCGTGTTTGCCTGGAAACAAACAACCAGCATTTTAATCTGACAGAAGAATATTTCTGCGACAACCACAAGAGACCCGGACGGCACATCGCAGCGACTAAATGTGTCCGTTCAGTTTTCGGAGCGATACTCACTGTCCCAGCAGGTCTTTGAAGCGAGTGTCCAGTTCTATGTGATATTTGTGCAGGTAACCGAAGAGCTCATCGGTGCCGAGAACCTTTGCAATGCGGACCAGCTGGAGAACGTACAGGCACATTTAATACATTAGTTACATTCTGCAGACACACATTACTACGTTTACCATATTTTAAATAAAAAACAGGCAAATAAATTCTCAGATTTATGATATAATTCTGGTACTCAACACTTTGTTTTCTAGATTGCTTTATCAGTGTTATCGTCCTCTCTGTCACTGTGAGGTGTTTGTGTGTTTTAACTATAATTCCTAGTTACATTCACTTTCTAACGAGGCTTTTAATGAGAGACATTTGCAGGACAGGTTGAAGAGAATTACACTACAACTTTAAATGTAGCTGCTGCCATCTTGTGGCTCTTGTATGCAACAGGTCGACGAATCTCAGAATGTGAATGTCTTTAATTTATTTCTCTGCTTTTAGTTTTCACAGTTAAAAAGAATTGTTGACTCTCTTGAATTTCCCATTGGTGTGAAAGCCTGAATTAAAACTGTTAATGAAGAGGTATTTTTGAGCTTTCTAACGAACATTATGGGCCAATTAGCCTGCTTTAAATCTATCAACGGGTCTGCATGAGGTCGTTAACAGCTTGTTTGAGCCACAGACAGCAAGCTGAATAGGTCTTCACTGAAGGGCTTTTAATTTGAAACATACAGGAAGTGTTAATTGGTATTAACGGTATTAGGCAGTGAAAATGTAACAAGCAGGAGTCGATCACAGTCAATGTGTGAAACCAAATGCATTCTGTCCTCATCTGTGGTCCTGGATCTGTTAGAGGTTTCACCTGGATCTGTTAGAGGCGTCACCTGGATCTGTCTGCGGCACTTTACCTGGTCGTAGTTGTCCTGGCCATGAAAAAACGGCTCCTTCAGAAAGATCATGCTGGCCAACATGCAGCCTAGACTCCACATGTCCAAACTATAGTCATACATCTGGGAACAAAGCCACCGATAAGAGTTAGTGATAAGAACACAGAGACTGTGAAGTAAAACAAATCTGCTGGAACATTCAGCAGCAGGTACCTGATAGTCCACTAGCAGCTCCGGGCCTTTGAAATAGCGGGAGGCCACCCTGACGTTGTATTCCTGAGCGGGATGGTAAAACTCTGCCAAACCCCAATCTATAAGACGCAGCTGTGACACAGAGAGAGAGAGTTATCATCGATCTGGCTGAGAGTGCAGCAGCTCCAGGCTGGAACAACCCGGAGAAGATACAAATATAAAAGCTTTAGACAGATTTTTCCTCCAGTGTCCTTTGTGAGTTTTATCAGATTTAGTTTAAATCATCAAAGGTAGAAGAAGAACTGCTTTAATAAAACACATCATCTCAAACTTCACTCAAAGATGAAGCAGATTCATCATCACTACCTTCCTCAGCTGGTGGTCGATCATCACGTTGTGAGGCTTCACGTCCCGGTGCATGATCCCCATACTGTGACAGTAGTCCAGAGCCTGAAACCACAGACAGACACTCAGCACCAACATCTGGACCGCCGATCCACATACCAGAACTCTAACAAGGAAACAACCTCAACTCAAGCCTACTAACCTCAAGACTTGATTTCTGATTTGATTAACCGTGTTATATATTTTGTCCATCGTGTTTTCTCTCCATCTTTGAAAACTAAAGTTACAGTGATGCTAACGAAGCAGCTAATCCTCATTTTTCAGCAAATGATTTGTTTGCTAAATAGTGTAAATGATAATAAACGTTCCATCTTCCGTCTATATTCAGCTTTATGTTCGGTGTCCACAGGCGTCGTCTGACTCGAGGCCACGCGACACTTTCCAGCTTTACGCGCTTAAACAAAAACTGGCTAAACTCTCCAGCAAATATACAAATAATTATTTGCCTCACACGATTGGACATACGTCACTCGTTGGGCTGCTTCAGGATTTAAAAGTGGACTAACACGGCAGCTCGTCTGGAATCTTTCTCTTATATCACAAAAACAGCTCAGCAAAATGTGTTTCTGAGGACGTTTTAGACAGGAAATAATTCACGGACTACCAGAATCTGTGTGTTTCAGAAGTTTCCCCCTGAAGTAGCCACAATTTAATCCAAATGAGGAGCTGCGACGCCCCGTGTCTCGCGGCGCTCCACTCCCAGAATGCATTGCACAGCTTTCGACAGAGACAATAAACGGGAAGCGTGAAAAACACGGATCCTGTGGACACGTCCTTTAACTGTTCAGGACACTTTCATCCTGCACGTTTGCATGTAGATGTGGCACAATAACGTTCCTGTTTTAAAGTAGCATTTAAATAAATACAATCAGATGAATAAATTACCTTGAGCAGCTCATACATGTAGTAACGGATATCATAGTCTGTCAGCTTCTGGTAAAGCTCCTGTGGAAGCACATGAAGACGTCCGTGTTTAAAAACAGTCCGTGACCACGTGATGTCAGCAGGTCACGGGCCACATGTACAACAGTAACTGGAGGGTTAAGCGTGTTATTAATAATGGATATCAACGCCTCGGCATGAATGGTAACTGTGCTGCTAGTTCAGCATGTATGAAGTCGGCCAAACTCAAGTACCTTAAAATCTGTGTTATTGATGCACTCAAAGACAAGCGCTGGTGTTCTGGACTGCAAAGAGAGGACAACACAAGGCTTAACTGAGGAGAACAGCAGGTAGGTGGCGATCATTATCACTGCATGGACACACACACACACACACACACACACACACCAAACACTCACATACACACACACAGTTACACGCAAGACTGGATTACCACAGCTGGCATGCCGACATGCAGCTCAGTGACGGCGGGAGTCTGACTCACCACCGGGTCTTTGACCGTGTCCACCAGGCGGATGATGTTGGTTCCTCCACGCAGGTTTTCAAGAATTTTGATTTCCCGTTTGATCTTCTTCTTCTTGACGGGCTGTTGGTCAAAACACAGACACACACTCAACATAACTAAAATGAACGAGAGCAGAAGGCGCTGCAGGGAGAGTCAGTCTGTCGATACCCAAACAAATAACTTGCACATCTAAAAAGTGCAAAAGGAAATGATTTTAGTTTGAATGGTGTCTACATAGTCTTGCAGATATCTACTGAAGTTAGCATGCTAACCAGCTAGCCCATCCCTGTCCAAAGCTCCAAACATCAACACTCCTCTTGCACCGAAACGTTAGAGCAGTATAGAGTTCATTAAGCAACAGAAGGAGCTGAGGGTGCGATGTGGAAAAAAACACAGCTGTTTGCTGATGTTAATAAACCTCAAAGAAGCAGAAGAAACAAAACCAGCAGCCTTGATATCTACAGGGGAACGTGGGCTTTAAACTGGGAATGTTAATATTCAGGAAGAGGCCGTCAGTGGATTCTTCTTCTTCTTCTCCTCTCAGAGCTGAAGCAGCTAATCAGTCATACGAGCTAAATGTTGCCACATCAGAAATTATCAGTAAAGGTGTTTCCATCTCCTGCTGAGAACATCAGACCTCAAACAAGCACTAAAAACATTTTTACTAAATTTACATTTTGCACCAATGTTTTCAAAACGCAAATAAAATATGTTGATGGAAACATGAGGAGTGACTTCCTGCAGATCACCTCGTGCACAGTCAGTATTTAGAACAGAACAGAACTGGGTTTTCATGTTGTAAAGACAGAAAAGACATCTGCTCGTACCATTCTGTTGATTCGGAAAAAAATAGAACAAGCGGTCTAATTTTATACACACTGAAACGTGTGAAGCCAGTTGAATCGTTTGGTGCTTTGTATCCTTCTTTATGCGTGTAACCAGCAGATGTCGCCACAGCGTGACGAAGCTTCAGAGCGTTTTAAACAAATCGGACCACTGACGGCAGTTTTTCTTGGACAGCGACCTGCATCGTGTGTACGTATCAAACTATGAAACACAGACTTTAATCAGTGTTGTCACAGAAGAATGCTGCGCTGGAAATGAGGATGTTTATACCACAGAAATATATATATATTCTTTTTTAAAAGTGAGTCAACAGAATCTTATGAAACTAACTCCTCTGATAACCTCTGAGCGGCGCCTGATCGGATCACAAGAGCTCTTTCAACAAGAGTTCAAGTTAAAACCAACTGTGAGAGGAAATCAACACAGAGCAGCTTCACCGCTGATATCACATCTGCAGATCGACTCTGTGACTCATACGTGACGGTCGCTGACAACAGAAACACAAAAGAAGGCTGAAGGAAAGAAGAAAAGCTCAAATACTACAGAAACAACAGATCTGGCGCTCACCTTGAGGATTTTCACCACCACTTTCTCATTGTTGGTCACATTTATGGCCTCAAATACTTCGCTGTACTTCCCTCTGCCCAGTTTACGCACCAGCTGATAGTTGTCTTGATTGCTGCGAAAGAGACGAAACAAAGGAAATGAGATTACAATAGGTGACAATAAATTGCTTCCTCAGAGATTGCTCGAGAATAATTTATGATTTAGAACATTTATGAAGCACAGCAGAAACTTACTGGCTTCTACAATACAAGGATGTAAACTTTCTAGACAAAAGACATTTGAAGACGTCACGTTGGACTCTGGAGATTATTCAGACTTTTGTCAAGATTTTCTAATTAAACTGAGAGATTAGTAGGTAACAAAAACAATGACCAGCGTCAGATGTACTTTTCAGATGCATTTCAAGGTTTAAAATTTAAACGTGATCTTTTGATTCTTGATTCTTTTCATAATTAAATCAATCGATTTCATTTCTAGGAGGTTAAAAAATATCAGACGATGGTTAAAACATGTCCGTCACAGCTTCTCTGAGATCACGATGAATCTCTTCAAACTGCCTTTTATGTCTGACAGTAGTTTTTTAAAAGCAAAATAACATAACATAAAATAACAAACCATCAGATGTTTGTCATTTTTGTTTTAATAAATAATAATCACACGTCATTTTAAGTCTGCATCATTACTAATACTTCTAATAATGAGCGTTAGAAACTCAATTAATTTACAGCATTACTACACTTATTGCATTTAATGGTGAGCAAATCTGTTGTTGTGCTCGGATGAACTCACTGCTTGATGTATTACACAGTTTGATACGGTTGTTTTCATGTTGTGTGCTTTGTAACTTGTGTTTTTGTGCAGAACGTGTCGCCGTACCTCCAGTTTGGCACGTGTGCGTCGTAGTCCCAGTACTCTCTGTTCTTCTGTGTGTTGACATCGGTGTACACCCGAGCCTTGCTGCTGGCCGGCGTGGATCCGGGCATCGCTAGCTTTGAGGCTCCGTGTCGAGGACCTTCACCTCCCTCTGAATACTTCTTGGCTCGATACTGGAAAGCAGCGCAGCGACTCTCCAGAATACGCGGCTCTGTGATCCCTACGCTGTGCTTACCATGGGCTTTGGCTGCTTGCGCCCTGTGATGAAAAGCGTCAGGCCGGTCTGACGCAGCTGTCGTGCAGACTGACAGAGCTACAATGACGGAGTGCGTGAAGCCCCTGAGCAGGATGTTGATGGACAGGATGGGATGAAGACCCGCCAGCTGCAGGACGACAGGAGAGAGAAGAGGCTGAAGAAGAGGACAGAGAGCTGAGGTCACTTCTGATGTCTGACTGCAACAACAGATGAATTTCACTCTTGATTATTAGATTGTTTGGTCCATTTTATCATTTTTAAGAACACAGTTTTCTTTGTCTCAATGTGATGTAATCAGGTTGTGTTTTTATTTAAATCTAATAACCGAATATATTTTAAAACGAATGTATTTGACAAAGAAAAACATCAAATCCTCAGAAAAAAAGAGGAACTTTCATTTAATTTTGGCTAAATATCAAAATAGTTGCCAATTAATTTCCTGGCAACTGACTGATTAAATTCGTGTGACTCTGGTGTCACACAGAAAACAGGCCTCAAAGGAACAGTTCGCCCAAAAACATTCATTTTCATGTTTGGCTGAACTGTTCCTTCAACCTTTAAATCATGGAACTGACTGCATCTGAAGAACAGAAGGGGAAAAAGAGGTCTGGGGTTTTTCTCCCTCACGCCCACACGAGACCAGGTCGACTGGAAAAACTACTGTGCTGAAACTCGTCAAACACAGATCACATAAAACATGGAAACCGTTGAAAGATCCCTCGTCACACAAAATAAACAATCGAGATACGTGAAGATCTACAGAAGCACAGAACAGTTTATCATGATCCTTTTTTTTAAGATTTCAGAAACATTTATCGTGTTTGTGAAAACAGAAAAAGGACTTTATCACCACTGAGAACAATCTGGACTACATGTAGTTCAACATCATCATCATCACACTGTCCTTGGACTTGATAAACACGGACACAGTTCCAGATTTGTAACACTTTTATTCTAGTTTTTTCTATTTGCGAAATGAGACAAAAGGGCAATTTCAATTTCTAACCCAGGAAACATTTGACTGGATCTAAATTAAATGACCACCGTGTTCAGCTTCATAAAACCTGGACATGGTAAACAACTACAGTCCGCAGGTTTGTAAAAGCTTTATTTAAAAAGGCCGTTTTACTGCATTCCCTCCATCCAGACGAGGGGTCGACTAATGTGGCGTTTTTAAAGGCCGATGCTGATTATTAGTAATCAATGAGACTGAAACTGATATTAGGACCAATATTAATTTGAAATAAATTGTGACTCAGTGTCAAAATTGGAGTACTTTCATTTCCTGCTACTTTACACATCCTCTCCATTACAACTGTTTAAATATAGTAACTCATTACTGCTTGATCAGAGTTTAAATGCTATTAATTGTGACGTGTTAACAGATAGAGTTGTGCAGAGGATGCTGCAGCACAGTCAAAGCAGTACATTTTTAAAATAATTTATCAGCAATCTGACAGAAAAAGCACAAATACAGAAAATCAGAAAATGCTGAATATTGTCCTCGGATCAGTCCAACCCCTAATCCAGACCACAACAGACCAGGTGTAGACCAAAAGCCACAGTAAAAACCTGTTAGACCTGGACCAGATTTACATTAACACACCTGGTTTCATAATTTAAATACGTAAAAAGTAAAAAATAATATTTTCACAGCATTTTCTCTGTGTGGCCCACATCAGACCAGGCCTGACTCAAAAGCCAGTGTTCTGAAACCAGTCCAACCAGATCCAGATGAACATGGAGACCATCTTCTCACAGCTAACGATGCTTTCCTCAAAGCCCACAGCCCATTTTTATTAATAACCCAAAACTGTACGTGGGGCTCGTCACGACGCGGGCTCTCCGGGGCCTTTCTCACCCACAGATGGGTTTTCACAGAACCACAACAGCTGATCAACATTAATCCCGCCGGCTGCCTTCACGCTATCTGAACATTTAAAACAAATCCGGCTGCGCTAGCATCATTTAGCTTCCGACCATTTCAACTAACTAGCTAACTAGCTAGTTACGGTGACCTAGCTAACTTAGCAACGCATTAAATCATCAATATAAAAAACATTACATGAAGCAATTTATATTTAAAAAGATCGTAAATGTGTGTAGGGTTACACGAGAAACATTGATGGACTACAGGCTATTTATTAGTGTCGACAATTGTGAAATGTTAGAATCAATAAGGGGGCTAAAGTTAGCCGGCTAACCTCGTCGTAGAGATCTCCGAGCTCAGAGGAAGTCCGCGCGACATCAACGTTAACGTAGCTCGTTAGCACCTCGTTAGCGGCACGTTACTCTCCGTGACGCGACGCAGCACCGCCGGGTTTAAAGTGATCAATACTGCGTGTAATATCGGCAGCAACAGCGACTCAATAATATGATCAGATGGGTGGTGCTGCTGGTGCTGCTGGTACATCTAGCGGCGGTTCGTTAGCAGAGCAGGATGGTGTTCCCTTTGCGGTAAACATCACCCGGAAGTGGATCAAGAGGATCAGTGACCCGAAAAACGCTTCGTGACTTAAAATCTAAACATTAAATATAACGTGTGTCAGATATCGGTATTAATATATTTAGGTGATTAATCAAAAAATAAATTAATATCAATAATAATAAAATTGTAATTCCAATATTGATTTGACCTGATTGCGTCACGTTACAAAGCCAGAGGTGGAAATCTTATAATAACTCAATAACAGTATTAATACCATGAACACGTATTAATGTATGAGCATCAAAATATTCTCAGAGTTCACACAATAACAGATTTAAGGGGATATATGGAAGCTCATTGCTGCCAACATGAGTGGAAAATAATTAAAACAGCCTTGAATAAATAATAATAAATAATAAATAAATAAATAAA
Organism: Diplodus sargus; assembly: GCA_903131615.1. Lineage (NCBI taxonomy): Eukaryota > Metazoa > Chordata > Actinopteri > Spariformes > Sparidae > Diplodus > Diplodus sargus. The sequence continues at coordinate 540,071 of CAEMYA010000260.1, forward strand.
TAATCCAGATCTAGAGTCAACAAGGTGATTAAACGTTCAAATAAATGGGAGATAAAGTCTTAATTATGAGATTAAAAGGCCAAAATTTGAGATAAATTAAGAGCTGAAAGCCTAAATTTGAACTGTAAAGTCAAAATTATGAGGCAAAAACACAAAATTACAAGGTTAAATCATAATTATGACATGAAAAGTCACTATTATGAGATAATATATTGATTTTTTAATCACATTTTTTAAAATTTATCTCATAATCACCTTTCTTTAACCCACAATTCTGACGTTTACTCGTAATTATAATTCACTGTGTTACCATTTCTTTTCTCTAACTGGCAGAAATGGGCCTCCATATAGATTTCATCCCCCTTGTTGGCAGAATGACCCCAATGCATCGACCTCGTTAAGCCGCCCTCCCTCCTCCCCCGCCACCAGATGCTGAGCGTGACGACAGAGAGGTCGTCTCATCGAGGTCGTTCACTTATTGATCCTTTATCTGACCAACCAAAACTGTCATTGGTGGTATTTTATTCAAATGAAATGTCAAAAATTGAATTACAAAACAAGTATCAAATATAAAGCCTTTTGTGCTCCAGAAGAAGCTGCGTGAACTCTAATAAATTGCCTCCAGTGATGTCACTCAGTTGCATTGTGGGTAGTGTAGGCAGCAGGTTTTTGAGAATGTGTAGAATTAAAACGGCGATATCTTTAAACTGTCCATGAGTGCGTCAGAGTCACAGGAGTTCAATGCTGGACCAGTCGACTCCTTTCAAAACCTGCTGCCTACATTACCCACAATTCAACTTGCCTTTAAGTGAAGCCACTGGAGGTCGTTTATCAGATTACATGCAGCTTCCTCTGGAGCCACAAAATACTTCTTCACTTAACTATTATTTGTTCAGTTTGAACCCATCAGTCGACATTTTACAGACGAAACAAAAGAATCACATTTTAATGAATAAATTACATGTGATAAAAACAATGTACACCTTTATTTTCATAAGGGTGGTTTATTTTAATTGTCTGTATACAGTATGAACAAGAGTCTATATTGATATCCATATGTGTAAATCCAACGCTTCATTACACTCGCTCGCCCTCCGACAGGAGGTCTTGAAGCAGACTCGCCGGGACTTAAACCCGGCACAACCACACATCCCCGTCCCGTCCCGCCCGCCTTTTCCCACCCATGATCTCTAAACTCCAAAAACCTTCTTTTTTTTAAATATACTGCAAAGATTGTACAGAATATAGAAACCCACACAGTAAACTAAAAGTACACAAATATTTTTTTTTTTTTACTTTATGCCCGGCATAAACCAACACATAAATTGCGACTTTGAGGCTACTCGGATTAATCTGCTGAACGCCCGGCGTGGAACCAGGAGGAGGCTCGAATCCCGTGAGGATGTTAACAAGGCCAATTCTTCCAAAATAAAATAAAAAATATTACTTTTGTTAGATCTATCGCACGGTAACTAATGCAGCTAGTTTGTGGCAAGTGAGCAAATACAATGATTTTGAAAGTCTCGCAGGGTTAAAAACCTCGTGATCATCCATCTGGAACTGAAACTAAAACGCTTGCAAAATACTGCAAGCTCATTCATGGTGAATACAAAAGCAGGTAACATAAGCACTATACAGTTTTCAATGTTTACATAAGCGTATACACACAATCTATAATATAACAGAGTAGACTATGCCATGAATCAGTAGTCATAAATATTACATTGTGCATGTTCTATTGCACATGTCAAGTGTTTGTATGACATGGTAGGTATGGGTTAGTTACCTAGACGTCATTTGTTTTAATACAAAGATGCAACAACACAGATTTCATAGGACACAGGCTATACATTTTCACAAATCCACTTTTTTTCTTCGTCTTCTTCTTCTTCTTAGGATGTTTTTCCTAATTAAACCAAACCTATAATACAACAGTGATATTAAAGTGTGATAAATATTCATGCACAAACAGATGATACTACCTAAGATCTAGTATGTGAAAAGATACTGCTGCACAAGCCAGCCGCTGTGAACTGGTGGGAGGTTTTCGGCTAAACTGGACGTGAAAACTTAACAAAAACACAAAATGAGTGATCGGTAAAAAAAGGCACATGGATCTGAGAGGAGCGCACACACACACACACACACACACACACACACATACATACACACACTCACACACACAAGCACACACACGTCTGACAACTGCCTCGAAGTTCTTGTCATCATTCTCAACAACACAATCAACGTTTACGAAAAACAGACAATCACATGCAACCACAGAATAAGGTCCCGCACTCGAAACAAAACCAAGATCTTCCCACATTTTACACCACACGCCTTTTTTTCATTCTGGTCAAGTTTTTCTCCACGTGTTCCAAACTAAATCGAGGGATCCTAAATCTTTTACTAAATGAAGGATGAGGATGAGTCGAGTCTTACTGATGCTAAAAACCATTAAACAGAATTAACTGGTGAATGTTATAAACTACGATGGGAGAGCGGAGGCTGGCACACGCTGCTGCGTCCTGGGTGAATGTCACATTTGCTACCCAGGACTGAAGAGCAGCTCAGTTCATGGGATGCAGGGAGCTTCGGGGAAACTCTCGCCCTCGGCGGTGTGCTGGACTGTGTGCTCCTGCAGAGCTGTGAGGTCAACAAAGCGCTCTCCGCACCACACGCACTTAAACTGTGTCTCCCGCGAATGCACACTCTGGTGCTTGGCCAGGTGCTCGCGCTGCTTGAAGCTCTTGTCGCAGCTGGCACACTTGAAAGGCTTCTCCCCGGTGTGGACTCGCCGATGGCGCTGCAGCTCAGACGAGTACCTGAAGCGCTTTTCACAGTCGGGACATTTCAGCGGCTTCTCGCGGGTCGGGTCGCAGCGGTGCTGAACAAACTCTGAGGACGACACGAAGCGCTTGTCGCACAGGGAGCATTTCAGCGGCTTCTCCGTGCAGTGAGAGTTCTGGTGGCGCTGCAGCGTTGAATTCTTTTTGTAACCTTTGCCACACACGTCGCACTTGTAGGGCTTCTCCACTTCGCCGCCACATTTGTGCCTCAGCAGTTCTCCCGATTGGCTGAAAGACTTCTGGCAGGACGCGCACTTAAACAGACTTTCCATCCCGTGAACCTGCTGGTGGTAGAGCAGGTGGGACGGCTGGAGGAAGCCCTTATCACAGAGGTTACACTTGAACGGGCGATCAGCTGGGTTTTTGTGAGTGCGACGGTGGCGTACGAGAGCATACTGCTGTTTGAAGCTCATCTGGCACTCCTCGCACTGGAAAGGCCGCTCCTCCGAGTGGGTGCGCTCGTGCTGCCGCAGGTCAGACGGGCGCTTGAAGCTCTTTCCACACGAACCGCAGCGGAAAGGTCTCTCCCCCTCTGGCTGGCACTGATGGTGCAGGAGCTCCGACGACTCCTTAAAGTGCATCTCACACAAATTGCACTTGAACAGGTGCTCGCCCGAATGAGCGTACATGTGCCGCACGAGGTGAGAGCGGTGCTTAAAGCTCTTCTCGCATACGGCACATTTATACGGCCGCTCGGAGCTGTGTGTGCGCTGGTGGTGTGCCAGATGTGAAGACTGGCTGAAGCTTTTATCACACGTGTCACATTTGTATGGCTTTTCACCAGTGTGTACTCTCTCGTGGCGGGTCAGCTCTGACAAATGCCGGAAGGCCTTATGGCACACTGAGCACTTATATGGCCGGTCTGGTGCTGAGGCCTCAAACGCAGGAGGAGACGAGGCACTGATCGCTGCGCCGCCACTGGACGTCTCTCCAGTGGAGGGCTGCTGAGGGTTGGCAGCTGACGAGGTCGGGGTGACGTTTCCAGAACCAGGCCGGTACGTTTTCTCGCAGATGGAGCACTTCATCGGGTTGTTGCCGTTGCCGTGCGAGTTGTGATGCTGGGCCAGCGAGGTGAGCAGGGAGAAGCCCATCTTACACACACCACACACAAACGGTTTCTGCTCCACCTGCACACACTGATGCTCCAGCAGGTCCGTCGCCTGGCTGAAGATCTTCATACACTGAGTACACTGGAAGGAGCGGTCTTGGTTCACCATGCACTGGTGTTCATGAGGGTTGGCCAGGTGAGAGATGTCATGACCACAGGCCCCGCACTTGTGCCCTCTCTCGCCCCCTACCTGCAAGGAGGGCTGCTGGGCTTGAACCGAGAGCTGCTGGCCGTGCTGGGGCTGCTGCAGGGAGGTATCTGGCTGCAGGACGACTCCGTACACAGTGCAGCCCAGGGGGTTGTCAGTTCCCTGGGGGAGCGTGTGCACAACGGAGGGTGGAGCCACTGCATGTTGCTGCTGCTGCTGCCACGCCTCTGTCATCCTTCCACTTCGCATACAGGGACTCAGCACTCAGGAGATGAAGGGGGGTTTCTGTGCAGAACTGAGAGGGTGGATGTAGTTGAGGAAACGTCGACCGGCACCGGAGAGCAGCCGAGCGCTTTATCTGAGCTTACACACGTCCTTTGAGATAGGTCAGAAAACCTAGAGGTGAAAAAAACACAAACAAAATATCACTTAATCTGCTTCAGACACATAAAACGAGAGAATATACAATCCAGGGCAGGTGAGCTGTCAGCGTGTGACCTAATCCATCATAAAAACCAGCCGAGGAGACAGAAACACAGACTGATAAGAGCTGTTTACATTCCAGAGAGGGAATTGTGCCAGTGTCAGAATAAAACAGAGTGTGTGTGTGTGTGTGTGTGTGGCTGTCAGGTCCTGTGTGTTGTCAGACAGAACTGAAACAAACCACTTCAATATCTGTGGAGGCCTGAAACTAGTTCATCGATTATTAGCAAAACATATTTTTCAATAAGTGCTGTGTGAATGTGAACAGAACAGTGTTTTGCTGCTGTTATCTGCGCGGCTGATGGTGCGGTGACACATCTGCGGGACTTCCCTCACAGGAAACCCACAAAAATAACAGTTATCATAGCTTCAGCACAACCAGACTGGGGCTCGGTCTATTTCCTGAAACGGAAATCGGTGAACGTAAAGCTCCTATTTGTTAAATAAACGTGCATTTTAATTGTTTAGGACGCGAGTGTGTTTTCCACATGAAGCCTGCTCGGCTCAGCTTGTTTGGCTGGACATAAATCACATTTCCAGGAGAGATTTTCACGATAGTGTTTCTCTTCCAGGATGTAGCTCCCCGACGTTAGCTCCTAGCTAGCTAGCTAACGGCTAACAGCTAGCTGCTAGCTAACGCTACTAAACAACTGGACTTCCGATCAGATAATCAACCGCACAATCTCCAGATCGATAACTTGTGAGTCGCAGGGTTTTTTGTTTTTTATAGCGAATGTGTAAACAGCAGATTTTAAACACAAACGCGACGAAGATAAAAAGCGAGCGGAGCGCGGCGGCTCGCAGGCTCCCGTCGGGACGCCGCTTTATGAAAGGCCACAATAACCGTTTGATACGAGCCTCCAGTGAAACCGACCCCGGATCAGACCAGGCCTCCGCGGAGCTGCGGGGGGAAAATCACCTTCTGGAGCCGAGCAGCCAAAATAAACACCTTCCACACAAAACACACGCAGGAAAACTCACCCGAGCGGCTTATCGGTGGTTTTCGGTCCTGTCTGCAGCCTGAGGTCGACAACCTTCGGTGTATCTGGGACTCGGAGGACCGGCGGTAGAGGGGATGCGGTTGAAGCCGGACGCCATCCTCCTGCAGACGGACGGACACCGGAAGCCGCCACGCAGTGAGCTGTCGCCGCGGAGCCGCTGCCGCTACACCCGCTGCTACCGGAGCTTCGACCCGGGAGCCGAGAACGACCGGAGGAGGAGAAGAACCGCGGCCCGAGTTCGTTCCAACAGCATTCAAACAAACACAAAGGCCAATAGGAGCCTGAACACATTAGCTGCGTGCGCCCTCAGTGTGGCAGCAGGGGGCGCTGTTTCCCTCCGGCTGCCCGTGTAAACACCGAGCCCACCTGCAGCCGGCAATCTACCGGGTTATTACCGGTGACGGTACAACAGCTGTGAGGAAGTACTCACGTTTATTGTTACTATTTTAATTTTATTAATGACTCATCACCATCTGAACAGCCTGCTAATGTTGTCACGGTGGAGCTAATGTACTCATACTGTATTTACTGTGTGTAAACTGTATATAAACCTTATTTACTGTATATAAACTGTATATAAACTATATTTACTGTATATAAACTGTGTTAACTGTGTGTAAACTGTATATAAACTATATTTACTGTATTTAAACTGCATTTACTGTGTATAAACCTTATTTACTGTATATGAACTGTATATAAACTATATTTACTGTATATAAACTGTATATAAACTATATTTACTGTATATGAACTGTATATAAACTATATTTACTGTATATAAACTGTATATAAACTGTATTTACTGTATATAAACTGTATATAAACTGTTTTTAGGGTATATACATTGTATATAAACTGTATTAACTGTATATAAACTGTATATAAACTATATTTACTGTATATAAACTATATAAACTGTTTTTAGGGTATATACATTGTATATAAACTGTATTTACTGTATATAAACTGTATTTACTGTATGTAAACTGTATATTTACTGTATATAAGCTGTATATAAACTGTATTTACTGTATATAAGCTGTATGTAAACTGTATTTACTGTATATAAACTGTATTTGCTGATTGGACGCTTAAAATATTGATCTGAAAAGTAACTACAGCTGGTTAAATGTAATAGAGTAAAAGTATAAAAAAGGACAAAAAAAAAATATCAGAAATTAAGTATATGTACTGTACTAATATCGCACCGCTGCTTATATATAATATAAATGTTGTAAAGAAATATAAATATACTGTTAATATACATACAATATATGCTATAAACTGATCACATGTTTAAAATAAAGAATATTGATCTGAAAAGTAACTAGTAACTCATGTTGTCATATAAAAGTAGTGGAGAGTAGATACTCAAGTAAAAATACCTCTATTTTGTACCTGTTTGTAGTACTTGAGTAAATGTACTCACCAGTCACATGGAAACCAAACAAAAACATGTTTTTTGGCCATATAATAATACTAAATCTTGAATAAATCATCTCAGAATCAAACACAAACCTCATATTTCTTCTTCTTCTTCTTCTTCTTCTTCTTCTGCAGTTTGTTTCTGCAGTGGAACTAAATGACTGAATGATCTCTGAGCTTTCAGCCTGACTGGAAAACAAAAGTCTGATGTAAACTGGTGTTGAACCGGCTGCTTGTCTCAAGACTGTTTGTTTTCTTCAGTGGGATGAATAAAGTTGATCTGATCTGCAGTCATGAAGGATGAAGAGATACTTTACATAAGGGCTGATGTGTAATTACGTGTATCTCCTCCTCCTGATGATATAAAATCAGATGAAGTCTCTTCGTCCACAAACATTTGTGGAGCTTTACAGAAAAAGCATTCTGCTAAACAACTGACGGAGCTGGAGACTTGATTTAAAACGGAATAATCAAGCAAAAAAACCAAAAAGCTCGTCTGGTTCCTTGTCTTTGGCTTAAAAAAGGGCTTTAATATTGTCTTTTTAAATTAATTTGGTATCTTCCAGATACTTCTGCTGTTCTGACCTCAATAACAAACATGAATGTTTGACCTCATACTTCTGTCCCTGTCAACCTGAATGAACTACAGTTATTTTAGACGAATGTAAGTTTGTGTCGTCAGACGTTTAGTGTCTCACATGTACATATATAGAAATGTCATGACTTCAGATCGAAGGGGAAATAATTCTTACTTTCAGACGACGTCAGCTGATCTGCTTAAGATGTTTCCACTTTCAGAAAACACGAGCACGAGGAACAAAACGATGCTGACTGTGCTGCGTTCACTCACCTTTATGTTCTGGTTTAATGTTGCTGTGAACATTAAAGGTAATAAAGTATATAACAGCAACAACACGTATATATCAGCAGGAAAAACATCACACGTGTTTAAGATTCACTTCTGTAATAATAATAATAATAATCCTGAAACTCAGTTTACTTTATTAATTTTACTTACCTGCTCACATGTTCAACAGATTAATGTGTTTTAATGACACGTTTGTCTTCTTCTTTCTCATGTTGGCTTCAACCTTTCATTCGTAACTTCAACAATATAAGTTAAATCTTAAAGCTGTTTCTCTGTATATAAGGTTGATATGTACATTTATAAAAACATACTTGTACTATATTCTTCTTCTGTTCTTCTATTATATTCTGTAAAGTTCAATAATTCTTTAGTAATTCTAATTGTAATTCGGCAACACATGTAAAATATCATTCCAGTAAAGACCGTTGAACTGAATTGAATATAAGGCTGCTGATGTTAGACAGTTAGCTTAGCTTAGCATAAAGACTGGAAACAGAGGGAAACAGCTAGCCTGGCTCGACTCAGACTGCTTTGCTTGAACTCATCAACACTTTGACTGTCGCCTTCTTCTCTGTCCTGTTAAACCAAAACCAGTCAGCTGCTGACTGAGATCTGGATCATCAAACCATCAAATTCATTTTAGATTCAACTGAAAATAAAGTTTTTATCCTATCGTGTATTTGTGAGTCTCGTTTGCCAACCAGGAAAACCTTGAAACAGCAGATTTACATCGAGACAAGACAATAACACGGTGATCGTGAACAGTAAATGCGACATCGTTGATCTAAATTAGGACAAAAATCATCTCTTTTATAAAAGGCTGTTGACTCTGGAACACATCAACCATCCAAATAATCTCAGATATAAAACCTTTAACCACAGAGGTTGAGTGCGCTGTATGTATATCGATGTGTGTTGATGTAGTGTGCTGTTTTATTATATTGTGGTTTTATGATTCAATCTAAGGACAACAGCTGTTACATTGTGTGTAATGAACCTGCATCGTCTTTATTAAAAGGTCCTGTTTGTAAGAAAAGTTGTCCACCGGCCGTCCTACGATCCCAAAACAACAATTTTTGGAGTGACGCTGAGATCGAAAAGTGGCCAAAGGTAAGTCAGTTGCTGCTCAGCGGCGTATACGATCCCTGGAGCGGTATGCCGCTGTTATTACACCGACACATGACGGTATGTGTCGCTTGAGACTGTTGAAAGACCGTTGGATCGGTACCGCTGACTCGATAGCAGAAACTTTGAGTCAACCAACCAAACAGAAAATATCCCAATGTCTAGGGTTAGGGTTATATCAGTCCAAGGATCGGTATACCAGTCCAAGGATCGGTATGCAAGTCCAAGGATCGGTATACCAGTCCAAGGATTGGTATACCAGTCCAGGGATCGGTATGCAAGTCCAAGGATCGGTATACCAGTCTAAGGATCGTATACCAGTCCAAGGATTGGTATACCAGTCCAGGGATCGGTATATACCGCTGAGCAGCAGTTGACATACCTGCAGCGATGGCTGCTGAATTTTTGATGAGCTGGGAGTGAGATGTTTTCTGGCCTGGATATTTGTCTCGTGTTGTGTTTGTGTTTAACCAAAACACGATCTGTTCCGAACTCTAACTCAGTGGTTTCTGTATCTAACCTCGAACATAAGCACCGTGATGTCACAACATAAAACTGAAATTGTGAAATTGAAGTTTCAACATATCTGCGGCCTGCAGAGACGGAAATGCCAACATTTATTCTGGCGGTCGGGTTGGAGACGGCAGTAATAACGACACCAAACTCGTTAATTTCAAACATTTCATTATTTTCTCCACATTAACTTGGAAACAACCTCATAAACCAAAGAGTAAGAAAGAGCATGCTCGGGCATGCAATGATGTCACAACATGATGATGCCACTGGGTGCGAAGTATAAAACATACAGTAGCAGAGAGTTTCTTTTTATATCATTCATAAACTCAGGACATGTCGGTATCCACTGAGAGTTAAAAGCTAGCGTTGTATTTTACACTGCTCTCCAGGTCTCACGTAGCCTTGTGTTGCTGGATAAAAGAGAGACGAGAGGGAGAAACTCACAAACTGACACCAGATTGAGCAGGCTGAACAAACATGCTGAAAAAAATCTCATCCGGCCCAAAAAGTGTCTGGAAATGACACCGTAGAAACCCCATTTTTCCCTTTTTGACTGGTCCAAAAGGGGGACAGGGGAGAGAGAGAGACAAAACAGTGCATGCCATTTCAGGGGTGAGAGAGGTTTGTGGGGAGGAGGAGGTGGGGAGGAGGAGGAGGAGGAGGAGGTGGAGAGGAAGAGGAGGAGGAGGAGGTGGAGAGGAAGAGGAGGAGGAGGTGGAGGAGGAGGAGGTGGGGCCGGGTGGGGTGGAGGGTCACCTTTCTTAATGTTGAAGGTTATTCGTCTCCTCTCAGCCTGCCCACGTAGGGGGGGCGGGTTTTGTTCTGGGGGTGGGTCGGGTCGGGTTTAAATAAATTAGAGACGGAAAATGAATAAATACGAGGCACTCAGCATTCTCTCTGTCTTGCAAACTGCAAAAAAGTAACAAACTTGAATAATAATGACACATACACATATATAGTAGAATTAGTGGTTATAACATAACAGTCTCAAGGCTGTACAAAGGGGCAAGGCTGAATCCTCCTCAGTTTGTCAGCAGTTTAATGTAAAGTGTGTGTGTGTGTGTGTGTTTGGCGTGCGAATGTGTCACTTAACGATAAATTCAGGAAGTTCCTCGAGGGGGGTTTTTTAGACTCGTGGGTCTCGGAGTGTGTCGGTCGTCGACGTTTACGATCCGATTCTGTGATTTTTCATTTTTGCGAATTTTTTTCCGGACGCGGACGTCCGCCGACAGGAAGTGATAAACCGGGATGGCGTGCGTACAAATGAGGACAGAAACAAGTGATGTTAAAGGGATTAGAAAATGCACTTTTTAAAACCCCACACAGCCTCATGCAATGGTTGTGTGCGTTCGTGTAGTTCGTAGTGGAAAAAAAAGAAAAGAAAAGAATAATGACGGAGCCCTTTAAAATGGATCTACTCTTGCAGCATAGTTCTGTATGTAGCGCATAGTGCGAACAGGGGTTAGAGACCGGTGGAGGGGGCCGAGAGGGGGAAAGGGTTAGAAGGCAAAAAGGGGTTATTGCCTGATGCTCTTGGTTAGCATGTTTCTCATGATAACCAGGACACACAGGGTTGCTATATTCTTGTCTAGGATAATGGAAAAATGGGCCAGACTGCCTGTGCCATCTCCCGTCCATCGCTGACGGACGCCCGTGCTCGTGTGTCCCGGTACACCACGCTAGGTTAAAGCTGCACTCTCGACTTTCTTACTTTTCTTTCTCTATGGTTGCAAGCTCAAAGGAAGCATTTTTTTTTTGAAAAAGGAAAACGGTGCTTTCGTAGAAACTCAGATGGGCTTCAACAGAGGAGAAAAGACCAGTAGCAACAATAGAAAGGCTCTGCTGTGTCCGTCACTCGGGCTGCGGGCTCCAGTCGAATAGGCAGAGTGTCCGTCTCAGTAAGTAATAATATAATATACCGTAGTTATCAATAAGTCTTAGTAGATCATACCTGTATAAGCTTAAATAAAGAAGTGAATGAAAAGAATGGCTACTCCAATATTGAGTAAAATGACCATAACCACCAGAATAGAGCTGGAGCCCTGAAAGACAAAGAGAGGAGAGAAGAAGTGACGTTAGACTGGAGGCAGAAAGAAGAGAACAACATGGAGTCAGACTGAAGAGCAAGAAGAGCCAAAGACTCCACGACTGTGATCATACTGATAATAATAATCAAAAGAAGAAGTAGAGGAAGAAAAAAGAAGAAGAGGAACAAAAGAAGAGGAAGAAGAAACTGAGAGGAAGTAGAAAAGGAAGGAGAAGAAGGAAAAAAGCAGAAGAAGAAGAAGAAGAAGAAGAAGAAGAAAAAGATTAAATAGAAGCAGCAGCAGCAGAAGAAGAAAAGTACTGTTTACTCCACTACTTTCATTTGATAACTTTAGTTACTAGTTACTTTGCAGAGAACATGCAAAGCCAAAAGTTTTAGATTAAATCTGATCTGAAAAATCTGAATATCGACTGTGAAAATCAGTCGTTGACAGTTTACAGTATTTACTTACTGAACATGTGATATATGTATATTTTACTTTCACATGTACTTCTGATACTTAAATATATTTCTTATCAGACACTTCCAAGACTTTTACTCGACTTCTATCTGTGTGGGCGACTTCCACTTTTACCAAAGTAAAATCTGAACACATCTTTACTTTCACTCGACCAGACGACGGGATGTATCTGTGACGACTCACTGAGTTTGATTTGAGGGTGAGATGCTCTCCTTCCTGCTCCAGAGTGATGGGCTGAGACTTTAGGGGTGGGGAGAGGGTGAGGTCCCTGTGCAGCGGCCACTCCTCCAGCTCCGCCCCCACATTCAGGTTGTCCAGCATCTGTACAGAGTCCATGGATCCTTCTCTGACCGGCCGAAGGCCTCGGGATCGCAGCCTGTTGTTTTTGGGGGCCGGGGACTCCGGGCCGAGCCCCCGAGACGTCTGCGAGTCCGGACACAGCCTCATGTCCACCGTGTAGTCGTTCATCCGCTCCTCGTCCTGCTCCGTGAGGCGCGAGTGGGCGGGGCTCCACCTAAGGGTGCTTTCAGCAGTCCAGCCCCCGGTGAGGCCGTCGAGCCTTTGGTCGATTACAGCATGCTCGTTAAGCTTGTGGTTGGACGGGTTGTGCTGCTTTGGATGGTGGTTGGAGTAGACATGCTCTCGAGGGTTGTAGCTAGAACAGACGTGGTCCTTTGCATTGTGATTGGAGGAGATATAATCTTGGGACTTGTGATTGGAAGAAGCATGCTCAGAAGTCTTGTGATTGGACATGTTATGTTCCAAGGCCTTGTGATTGGATAAAATGTGCACCTGCGGCTTGTAGTTGGAAGAGGCATGCTCGCAGGCCTTGTGATTGGTGGAAGAATGATCCCATGTTTTGTGATTGGACGATGAGTACTCCCTCGACTTGTGATTGGAAGAGGCATGCTTGGAGGGCTTTTGGTTGGACAGGGAGTGCTCCCACGCTCTGTAGGAGGAAGCGTGCTCCCGGGACTTGTGATTGGACGAGGACTTCTCCCGTGGTTTGTGGTTGGACAGAGGAGCCTGCTCGTGGCCGTTGATCTGGCCCTCCTGCTCCTCCAGCAGGGAGGGCGTGGTGGAGCGGCTGCTGCCTCCTCGGTCCGGATACATGTCATCAGTCCAGTTGTTAGCCCCGCCCCTCGGCAGATCCATGCCCCGCCCCTCCACCAGCACCTGGATCTCGGCCCCGCCCTGGTCGTCCACGGCGCTCTGGCGCATGAAGCAAGCATTTCTGGGACGGTGGCCGTGCTTGGGCGGAGTGTGGGGCGGCGAGGTGGGCACGCTCAGCACGGGGCTGAGATCAGGTGTGATTACAGGTGGCGTGGTGTCCGGCGTGCACAGCTCCGGACTGTCTGTTCCCGTGGAGATCACCTCGTGGTCTTTGTCCTTGGCGTCCTGGTGCTTAGGCCTCTGACATTCGAGCCCTATGAAAACAGTCAGAGAATAGCAGCAGTGAGGTGATTTGGCGGCGGTCCATCAGACCTACAGTGTGTGTGTGTGTGTGTGTGTCAGTGTGTGTGTGTGTGTGTGTGTGTGTGTGTGTGTCAGTGTTATTAGCATGCAGGGTAACAAAAGGAGAGAGAAGCTGCGTACAAACTGGATCCTGTGCTGACAATCACTGTTGGCTCAGAGACGATCACGGAGGTGAAAACTCACGTGCTGTAAATCCACATTTTTAATATATTTAATATATTTTTTATTGAGTCTTAAAACGTTTTTTAAGCAGATTTTAGATGAAAATACCGAGTACAGCTCAGTCATCTCCATAATTTGCTGCCTTTTTTCTTTTCAGTCACGACTTGTGACTAATTGTTACCGTCCGGACCTCTCGAGGGAACCGAAGCAACAAAAAGTGGACAAAATTTTTGCCAATAAAATAATTTAATGTTATTGTTGCTCCTCAGGAAACTCAAACTGAGCCAAAGAGAAAAAGCCAGAATTAATGCGGCACATTAATGTTTCTAAGAGTTTGTATCAGTGGTGGAATGTAACTGAGTATATTTATATATTTGTATTTGAGTATTTAAAGTTAAATTAAATGAGCTCCAGTTTTACCACCTTCGACATTAAAGTGATGAATGTATCGGTACTTTTACTTCTGGAACTTTAAGTGTATTTCGAGGATTTTTACCATATTTCACTTCTCTTGTTTTTGTCTGTCTGGCCGTCTCTGATCCTGCAGCTCTGATGAATTCATCGCACAGCAGACGGACACATTCTGATGTTAGCTGCCAAATATTTCCCATTTATTGATCAAGTGGTTGAAAACAAAACTCAGAATGAAGCTGATGTTGCTCTGTGACTGCTGGATGTTTAAATCAGATTATTATTTGCTAACAAGAGAACTGAAGACTCCAGTGGACCTTATTCCATAAAACCTTCTCCTGGTAGTGAATGTAGAGCGACAGCTGATGTATTGATCCTGTTTGAATTGTGTCATTAATCACACAGATGATGTTTGTCATCAAACTGATCAGACTGAAAGTACGTCATCATGAAGACGTCACAGCCAACAGCGTCGTCAGTGACGTCAACTGCTAATAAACAGGAGCAGCTCACAGAACTGAACCAGAACCAGAACCAGCTCTGCTTCCGCAGATGCAGTCGTCAATGTGAGCAGAATTATTTCTGAGCCCAGTCGGCTCCATGTTGGTGCTGGTGAGACGACGTAGTTCACTGAGCGTTTAACACAAAACTACAACAGGTTTAAACTTTAATTACAACAAACTGAGACTTCATTGACGTGACAAACATCATCTGTGTGATTCACGACGCAATTAAAACAGGATCAATAAGTTATCTGTCTCTCTTCACTCACTAATTTACAGAGTTTTTATGACATAATGTCACATGTGGGCGTGACATCACCTCTCTATAATCAATCAATACAGCTTTAAAGTCAAATGGTTGAAATCCAAAACGTCTTACGGATAAAACCAATGAATTTAGTTATTGATTCATCTGCTGGTCGTTTTTCTCGATACATCGATTATTCGCTTTGTTTATAAAATGTCAAAGCGAAGTGAAAAATGTCCTGGCTGGTAAAAGAAAAAGAAAAAAACTTTCCAATTTCCAAAGTAAATGATTATTAATCGTCAAAATCGTGGTTCTGCCGATCAACTAATCAATTAATCAGCTGAATGTTTCAGCTACACAGTGATTTGCGTATTATTAGAGTCCATATTTTAATATTCAACAGACACTTGCAGGTTTAAAGTGATTCTCAAAATGTACTTAAAGCCATCGTATGAGAGCTTTTAGTAAATTATCCCAGATTAATCTGACTGATGACATCAGAGGCTGTGTGTGTGTGTGTGTGTGTGTGTGTGTGTGTGTGTGTGTGTGTGTGTGTTGGACGCTCTTCCTCATGTTTCGTCCGCTCACCGTTTCCGTAGATGTGGAAGGAGGGAGAAAGCTCTTTGGCGGCTATGCGGGCCAGTCGACACTCCTCCGTGGCCTTCTGAGCGACTCCTTCCGCTGCCTCCGCCTTCCCGCGAGCGTGGCTCATCCTGCACAGCACAGGTGGAAACACTGCAGTCACACAGGCTGGAGATGTAAAGGTCACCATTGATCCTCCATCCATGAAGGTACAGAATCAATAGGAAGATCTGAGCTGCACCTGCTCTGTGAATTTAAATGCCTAAGTTTCATAAACTGATACGGATGTAAAGAAATCAAACTAAGTGTGTTTGCGACTTTCTAATTTTATCTTTTATTCTAAAATCAGCAGCTGTATGGAACCCTGATGTATGGAAGGCTGTCAGGGCCAAAATACAACAACAGAAGC
>CAEMYA010000260.1:561285-575959 GCA_903131615.1 Diplodus sargus
CATCGCTGCGTTGTTTGCTGACAGACTAACAGCTGATGAAAATAGAGAAACTCGCATGAGTGGCTGAACTCTTCGGAGAGACGTTTTGAAAAACTCCCAAAGATCTTAAACAGGAAATGGAAGAAACCTCAAGAGAGGCGATTCAGACAGAGATCCTCCTCCAACACGGCTCCGAGTCCAACTGTCTCCATGTTACTAAAGTTTAATATCAAGTGAGTTTTTGATTTAATGGAACTGATGTACAAAGTTCTTCGCACACGTCTGTTATTCAACATACTCATTCATTTATTCGAGCCACTTTCATGTTGTGACTTTCAGCAAAAACATTTCTGATGATTTCAACTTTTGATCTCATTAATATTTTGTATCTTTTAATCAAATCCTTTTCATCCCATAATGCTCATTAACATTTTCAGCTGGATGCACTTTTAAATTTCAATACAACAATATTGATTCTCAGTGTTTTATCATATATATCCTCACATTGGTCAGTGAAATGTGGCTGACATGAAGACGGAGCTTCAACACATTTATTGTTTAATTAAAAATGTCAATAATATGAAAGTTTATTTATCTCTTATCTCCACAGCTCACTGTTAAAGGTGCAATACGTAAGAATTGGCAACACCTGAATTCATCCACCACTTGCACGGAGCAGCGTGTCACCAGAGCAATTACTAACTGCTGTTAACTGTAGCTGCCATTAGCTGGTTAGCTGGTTAGCTAGTTAGCTCAGTTAGCCGTGCAGCTAGCGGTCCAGACTGGGAGCTCGAAGCGTTCTGGGAGTGTTGCTCTTCAGTGGCGTGCACAGACTTTTTGAAGGGCAGCGGCGAAAATACAGCCCATTCTCACCACTGAAGAGGGCACTTTAGTGTGTGTTTTGGCACTTTAGTGCACGTTTTTCAACAATTGGGCCGCTTGCACACCACTGTTGCAGTTGTTTACACTGTTGGCAGGAGAACTTTGGACTGCCGGGAGCAGGAGGTGTTCAGGCCTGGGACGGAGGGGAACCAGGGGAACGTCAGAGCTATTATTTCTTCACATGCTGTTGATAATTTAAAGACATTTTTGATTTTTTTGCAATTAATTCTCTTACATGAAGCAGCTTTAATTAACAGCACGTGTCAGTGTTTGGACCTGGAGCCGGTGCTGAACTAAACGCGAACAGAAACACTGAGAACCCAAAAAGTTTAAAGTTTTTTTAGGTTGTTCTCTGTTTTTTTTACTTAAATGTCATCTTCTTCCTGTCTGCAGGAAGATCGTTTGTTGGTTTGTGTAATTGTCAGCAGGATTACACAAAAAGCACCGAACAGATTTCCACCAATGGGTCTCAGCCCAGAATAGATCCCATTAGCTTCTGGTGCCGATCCGGTTAGAGGAACAGGTCCAGGAATGATTTCTCCGTGTTCTAACCGCAGGATTTCTTTTTAACATTTTTGTTGATTTCTCAGGGAATAACGCAGCGATGTTGATGGATCTTAATGATTTTTGACGTGTTTAGGTGGCCGATGAGAACAAATTAATGTTGATCCAAATAAAAACAGATTAAAATACAAATGATTATTTTTCTGTGTTGTAACAGGAGATGAAGTTTCTTTACATTTAACCTTCTTAATACAATCAGACACAAAATAAACATGCAATTCAAATGACAGTAACTGTTTTAGAAAAATTGTGAAGTACATTATTTTCTCAGTAATTACAACAGTATGCTGTAAATAATATTAACTTATTAACTTTTCTTATTTACTAACTGCAACAGTATGCTTTGAATATGAGTATTTAAACTGAATACAAGTAGATCTTAGTCTTTATTTGGGACACATTAATGGTCTACAAATGAGTCCTGTTGGTTCTACCAAACTCCAGTCAAAAAATTAGTAATTTAGTTTTTCTGCTAATTCTTTTTTTCTTTTTTTTAGTGTATCGTGTAGGGTCAGTGTCATGTTTTCCATCTTCAAGCTAACAGTAGTAATACCATAAATATTAGTCTATAAACGGAATACATTTAGTTCTTAGTCTGTATTTGGGACACATTAATGGTTTACAAATGAGCCCTGTTGGATTTACTCATGAACCAAACTCCAGTCAAAAAATGACTAATTTAGTCTTTCTGCTAATTCTCTGTCTTTTTGCTCGGTCAGTGTTTCCTCCTGTTGCCTCTGTGAATTATTTAGTTTCGTTTTCTTCTCCGGAGCTTTTAAAAAAATCTCCTCCAATTAAAACCCAGATCCAGCCCTCGTGCATCGGGAGCTGTCCGCGGTGCTGAACACAGATCCGGACCGCCTCGCGCTCGGCAGATCTCTCTGTGGGTGCACGAGGCTGCATGTGGCCTATAACACGGCTTTATTAATTTTAATAAGCACTTCTGTGTTGACAGGCCTGTCAGTGAGTCTCCCGTGTGTGTGTGTGTGTGTGTGTGTGTGTCCTGCACATTTATTGGGTTGTGGAAAATGTGTCAGCTCGTGCGTGCTATATTCATCTGTCGGCGGTGTGACACGTGAGCGGAAGAGGGGAGCGGAGCAGTCGCGTGACGCAGTGTTTTTTTCTGTTGCTCCTCTTCTTCACCATCTTTGTTTCAGCTCGCAGTCCGCGTGCACACAGCAGGTGTGCGCGGCAAACAACCTCCACCTTCAATGCAGCACCGACACACACACACACACACACACACACACACACACACGCCGTGCCTTCACTCCACCTGCATCACTTATTGACCTGGCTTCCATCATCCGGGTCCTGCGCGCGGTGCGGGGCCGGCATGATCAAACGGCCTAGATTACAAACGCGACTGACGGCAGCGGAGAGCCAATCAGAGAGCAGCAGAGCCGCGAGCTGGTCTCCAGTGACACGCTGACCTGCTGCCTCCCGTTACCATGGCGACAGCGGTGCGATGCAGAGGGGAGAGGGGCGAAGGTGTGTTTTTATAAATCAGCGCGTGTCTAAACACGAACACAGCGACGACACCTAATTTAATTTCTAATATTAGACGCTCGTCCTCTTTTTACGGTCCGCAGCCTGGTTCTGGTTCTGGTGCTGTCTCACTTGTGTTCTGATCGTCTCACGAGTCAGTAGGACTCATAAATGTCTGCTCGAGGACACGGACGGACCAGGAGACACCAGGGTCCCCCGGGCAGCATGAGGGGCCCCCCAGCCCTCAACACCGACTGCAACAGACATGACAGCCATGTTTGTAGTCATCCTGTGTCTGTTTGTAGTCGACTCTCATATATTTGTAGCCATTTAGCATTTTTCAGTCGTTTTCCATCCACTTACAGTCACGTTGTGTTTCTTTGTAGTTGTGTTGGATCTCCATGTTGTCATATTTCATCTCTTTGTAGTTGTGTGTCTCTTTGTAGTCACATCACGTGCCTTTGTAGTCATTTTGCGTGTCTTTGTAGTCAGCGAGTTCCTCTTTAACGTCATCTATTTAGTTGTTTTGAATATCTATGTCGTCACCTGACGTCTCTTTTTAGTTTTTGCGCCTCCTTGTTGTCACTTTGTATCTTTGTAGTCACGTTACGATCTTTGTAGCCGTATTGCATCTTTGTAGCGACTCTGTGTATCTTTGTATGATTTCGGATGTCTTTATCGTTATCTTAAGTCTCTCTTCTTGTGTTTTGCGTCTCTTTGTAGTCACGATGTCTTTCTTTGTTTTGAATCACTATCAGTTGTGCGCCTCCTTGTGGTCATTTTGTGTCTTTGTAGTCATCTTATGTATGTTTGTAGTTGCATTGCTTGTCATTGTAGTGACTTGGTGGATCTTTGTTATAATTTTGGATGATTATCTTGAGTCTCTCTTCTTGTTACTTTCTGTACTTTTGAAATCATTTTGAATACGTTTGCCTCTTTGAGTCACTTTTACATCTAGAAGTAGTTGTTTGCATTTTTTTGTTGCCATCTTACGTCTCCTTTTAGTTTTGCGTTTTCCTTTAAGTCACGTGTTATTTGTAGTAGGGATGCAACAGTGTAACATACAACGACCGTCAAAGGATTTAGAACAGGAGGGTTTTATCAACGAACAAATGCTTTGTTATAATTTCACAGAATATTTTGTCCTGACAAACACTAAACTTGATAGATACCTGAGATTTCTGCACTTTAAATACACCGATGAAGTTGGAATTTAATCCTGTTATGTTATACTTTGAGACCGATTGCTTCTGGATCCCTTTTTAATAATTTTGCGTCTCCTTCAGGTGGTTCTGCAGGTGAAGCAGAGCTCTCAGATGATCAGAAGCTGTCTGACTCCTGTTAAACTTCCTGCCACAGCAGATCCACGCTGACGCTGCTCTCCATAGATGTTACACTAATACTACAGAACATTATACAGATTTCACCCCCTGGGGGCCCCTGAACCCTCGGGCCCCGGGGCCTGTGCCTGGCAGGCCTGCTCAGTAATCCATCAGCGCGTGTGGATGTGACCTACATGTTATTTATGTAGCCTACATCGGAGATGTGTTACAGTTGATTTTAGCAGTAAGCAAGTCGTTCCACTTCCACCAGCAGAGAATCAAACTGGGCTGAATCTGCTGTGAGACAGAAGCTGTGGGAGGAAACATGGACGCCACCGCGGCTGTGATTCAGTTTTAGCTGTCTTACCTCCGTCGGAGTAGGTTTCAGTGCCGTATCCATCCTGCAGCCCGTTGCTCCACGTCCCTTCGTACCGGGCCCCGCTGGCCGTGCTCTCCAGCTGCCCGTAGCGACCTTTGAACCCCTGCGTCCACTCCCCTCTGTACTCCCAGCGGCCCTTGCTCTCCACGCCGATGCCATGCCGCTTGCCCTGCGCCCAGGTGCCCTGGTAGCTGTTCCCGCTGGGCCATGTGTACACGCCCAGGACCTCGAAGCCGTGACTCCAGGCGCCGGCGTACTCGCCCTGACCCTGGGGCCCCGTGCAGACCCCTCGGCCATGGGCCTTCCCCTGCTCCCACCCCCCGCAGTACGACCCCCCGTCATCAAAGTCAAACCTGCCTCCAGTGGACATGCATGAAACAGGTTTAGGCAAATCCTTAGAACGTCAAGAAAAAAGAACAAACAAGGGCCTGGTTCACTCAGAAGGAGCAAAGAGGGAGGAGGCCTCGTTTGAACCTGGTAGCATGGAGGTGCAGGGCCTCGACGCTCCTTCTCCTGCTAGTTCAGGATGTAAAACACCGGCTCCTCATTTTGAAATCAACAAGACGTGGCCCGAAGAGCATCACCTCACGACGGAGAAGCAGTCCAAGCCTCAGCGACGGGTCTGGAGTGACGAACGCAGCTGCTGTGCATGCTGCTTCCCATGGGCATGCAGGCTCAGAGTGCTTCTCATCCTCCTCCTCCTCCACTTCCTCCTCCACCTTCCTGCTCCACGCAGCCTCGCAGCCGGGGAGCTCGTCGGCCCGTCGCCTCAGCCGTGCAGCGGGGCGCTCCAGACAAGCGAGGCCTAGGCTTTTCCAGCAGTCCCAGAGGCCCACAGAGCGGCGGCGGTGGCAGCGAGCGAGCAAGCGAGCTCAATCAGACATTAGAGCATCCCCACGTCCCCGCCGCTCACAGAGAGGGATGCAGGACAGGGATGCTGCTGCGCTCGTACGCCATCTACAAAAAATCAGGGAAGTTGGAGATAATTCTCGATAGCATGGCCTGGAAACGAGCGATCCGGGCTAACGCTCAGAGACACACATCCACATCACACAAACACAGCCTCAGCCTCGCACACACACCTCGGCAGACATAACGGAGAGAGAATATCTCCTCGTATCGCTTCCCCTCCTTCTCCTCCTTCTCCTCTCTGCTGTGATCTGAAGATGAGGCTCTCTCTCCTCTCCTGGAGAGAAAACAGCAGAAGAAGAAAAATGAATTATTCCTCTCCTCTTCCTTTTGTCCTCTCCATCTCAGCGCCCGTCTAAACCCGGATTGTTGTTGTATCCCAATTCCACCAAGTCATCTGTCCTCTCTTGTTTTTCGGCCTTGCTCTTTTCTCTTTCTATCTCTCTCTCTCTCTCCCTCTAAAATCTGCTCATTACAGGACTGTTCCACCCCAGCCAATACCCCTCCCCCACATGCACTCACACACACACACACACACACACTGAACACACACTCCTTCTCTGGGCTCTTAAAGAGATAGAGACGGAGGGATGGTGCGAATAGCTGCATGCACGGCGCTCGCTGCTCTTTTCCCTTTGGGGATACAGCCTGCTTTTTCCTAATTATCCAGCCTCATTTCTCTCTCTCTCTCTCTCTCTCTCGCTCTTTCTCTCTCACACTGAAATCTGGTCAGTCAGCAATCTGTTTTCCTGATAACCGGACGTTTGCGAGCTCATTGATCCCGTGCCGCCGTCTCCCAGGCTAATTGTTGTCAGTCTTTTTTTTTTCTTTCCCCCTGTCGTCTCGTAGGCGAACCGGTGGACCGGAGCTGTCAGCTGAAAAAGCTTCACCGAGACCCAGACTGACCTTTTTTTTAAAAATATATTTAAACCGACAAATAATCTGTCCGTCTGCGTGCTGCCAAAAATTAAAAGCACTTCAACAGTCACCGTTACTTCCAGAGCGGTCATATGGTAAAATATGATTCTGATCAATAACTGGAGCATGAATTTATTGGAAATCTTTCTGTCACTGAACGCACCATCTGCTGGTTCGTATGGTGACCAGAAAATGGTGTCACACAAGGACGAACACCGGCCCGCTGAGATAAATCTGTATTATTTATAATCTGTTTAATGACTGAAAGATAAACCAACTGAATTTAAGCTGATTTACGTGTTTTATTTATTTATTTATAACAAACGTTTCAGCGCTGACGGTCAGAAGCAGGTGAACAGAATCGCAGCAAATCAAAGAGTCAGAGATCAAAAGCAAAGGAGTGACTTTATATTGAGTCAGAATACATAAATATTATATGAGCTGATTGTATGATGTGTAAGAACGGTTGGTGACATAAAATAAAATAAAAAACATTAACATAAATTACTGAATAACTTCATATAAAACAATGAAGAAACACTACGGAATCAAATAAAATAACACAATCTTTTCCAAAATTGATTTATGTCACTTCTCTATTTCTATTACTATTCCTGTATTAGTTTGACTTATTTTAAAATAATATTTCTATATCTCTTCTAGAATTTGATTTATTCTTAATATTTTTTTAAAGGTCTACTGTTTCTTAAATGTATTTTAAGATGGTTAATTAATTTAACTGAATCAGTTTCCTATTTATATGACAGTTCTTGATTTTTAATACACGCTAATAAATATTTAGAATATTTAGAACAAACAAAAATTACTTCTTTATAAATACTTTAATAATGCTAAATACTATTTATTCATAAATTATCTTGTCATTTATTAATTTACTCTTTTTTTCTTGTCTTAGACATGGTTTGACTATTATTACTTAATTATTTATAATATTTTATTTTAAGGGTCTGTCGTTTATAGAATTTATTTAAAAAATTAATTAAAATTAATTAATCATTTTTTTTTTTATTTTATATTGTATTAAATAAAATATATAGAACAAATAAAAGGATCAAAAAGCATCAAAGGTCAATTCATTTATTTATTAAATTATGTTTTAAAACGTGAGTGTGTCATTTAAAATATTCTTGAGATTTTTATATTTTTATGTTTGTATAAAAATATTATATAATCTTTCTATTTTTCCATCTAATATTTAATTTGTGTGTTTTTTCCGCCCCACCTTTTCTTTATAAACCTGCAGTGCCGCTGTTTTGTCGTCCCCTTCTGGCTCTGACAGTAATTACACCAACACGGCTGCTGATGCATGCTGAGGAGTTTTGCCTCCATAGTTGTTACAGTTTTATATAACCTTTATTTAACCAGATGAATCATTAGGAACAAACTGTTATTCACTGTTGCCTGACAAAAGACGACAGAAGAGTCGCTGCTCTCTAATCTTTGCTGGTCGTTCTCATCACTTCCTGTGTTCCAGCCTGGGATTGTTCTCTTTTACTCTAGACTAAAGTCTCTCAGAGAGATTGACCTGCATTCACTGCATCAATTGATTTCTATAAAGCCCGTAGGAGCTTCTGCTGTATATACTCAATGCACCAGTAATTCTTTGACAGGGTTAAACACTTAAACACGACCAACGAGTTCACTGGAGCGTCACAAATATACCACAAAAGACCAAAACTGCCCTCAGTGAGGTCGTTTTCTATTGATCCACAAACACAGTCTGTGAGACTTCATGTCAGAAAGACTGAAATGAGGCAGAACAGATGAGATCCTGCTCTGTTCACAACTATGTGATAAAATAATGATAACGAGCAGATTCAAGCAGACGTGTTTCAATTCTTCATATTTAATATCTGTGCAAGATGTTTCCTGCACTTCTTTGCATTCTGTGGTGGACAGCAGGAGACTCTGAAATATCTAATTACAGAGGCAGCTTGGTCTCAGCTGATAATAGCAATAATATATAATATTATATAATATATATATATTTCTCTAGGCAGCAGTGTGTGTCTGCGACCTCACGCTGCCACTCGTCACCTTGATCATGAATGTATAGAAGGTTACAGGCTACAGTTTGGTGTCATGATTTCAATTTAAAATAAAAAATCAACCAAAATGAACATTTCAACACCAACCAACTTAAAGAAGGCGCAGCTAGCTTAGCATTAGCCTGCAGCTGCCCTGAAGGAAGAATCTCCAACAGTGTTTCAGCTGCTGGGACAAACTTAGGAAACCAAACCGTGTCGCAAACTGAATTTATATCTGTTTGTCGTTGAACCACTGAAGAGGGATCTTTTGTTGAATTAATTGAATTTGTCCAACATGAACCTCACAGGAGAACGTCAAGCTGAGGAATTTGACAAATGTAGACGACAGTAAAACAACAATGAACTGTTGATCCAATCGTCATGGATCATGAATCTTGTTTCCCCTCATTTATATCACCTGTACAGTTTAAGAGAAAGAGGCACGATGACGAGACCGTCTGTGGCTTCAGCACCACGGACAGCTCCACAGACACATCAATACACAGAACTAGTAAAAGTTCAACATCAACTCTAAAATCACCTTCTGGTATTTAACGAATAAAACAGAACAAATCTCCTAAACATCTGAAGTGGCTGTGGACTTGTTTTAAAACATAACCAACTCAGGATTATTCCGAGTCTCTCAGATTGATTTGAAAAGACTTTGTTGTAAGCAGAAACCTTCACTTTACGCTAAAAGCATCAGCATGAACCCCGTCTGAGCCTGAACAACATGTAAATAATGTTAGTTCAGGATATTTTGGGATTTCAGGGCTTCTGGAGACTTTGATTACATCTGGAAAGACGAATGGAGACGTTCTGTGTTTTCATGTTTGTGATTTTTTCTTGGTGAATCTCCAGAAATGTTTTGTGGACGAGACTTTCCGTCAGCGTGGAGGGAGGAGATCATGAGTAGATTCATATTTTTTGGTGGTCTGTTCCTTTAAGTATAAGTTCAAGTTTTTCCATTGTATACTTCAATGCAGCGATAATTAAAAAATAGAGTGAAAATATTGTTCTTCATTCTCCACTATTAAAACAGATTAATACTATAAATAATAATCAACAACATATAATCACAATGTATTTTTAAAGAGGGAGAAACTGATCATCTACACAGCAGATAAAGTCAATAAAATAATTTGAATTATCTCCACGTCGACCAGCGTCAACGTTAAAGTGATAAACATATTAATGCATCAATGAAAGGAGCTCTTCACCGTCACCTGGCTCAGAATCAGAGCTCACTGTGTTAACGCTGAAATCTGTGGAGCAAATTAACGAGCTGCACAACGTTGATCACGATCCGAGTTCCTGCTCACCGACTTCTCTTTTACCTGAAGGAATCTGAAGACAACATGAAGACACACAACACACACACACACTCAGTGTGACATCACACCTGAGCTGAAGCCTAAAATTAGGTTAGTGCTGTAAATTACAGCAGAGGTGGATGAAATATTCAGATGTGTTACTTAAGTAGAGGCCCAGTAATAACACACTGTTATACTGTGAAGGTGTCATCAGGAAAATGTACAAATGATTCAAAGTAAAACAACTATATAATGAATAAAAGCAGCAAATCTTTACACGAGAGGCTGAAACCAAGAAACATTTTACATGAAAAATGACTTAAAGATTGTTAAAATAGTTGCCAGTTATCTTATTTGTCAGTCGATTAACTGACTAATTGTTTCAGCTGTACGTTTTTACTTTTAGTTGATCTGTTCCACAATAAATACACATTTACTCGGGAAAGTAACAATTAAATAAAGCCGTTTAATGTAATGAAGAAAAAGTAGATGAATCCACTGTGACATGTAGTGAAGGAAGAGAAGAAAAAGGAAAAACTCAATATCAAATCTTGGCTCTTTAGTGCTCATCACAGGAAAGTAAAGTTTAATTCACAGGACTGTTTTTGTCATGAACTTGTTGTTTTATCTCCCAGAACACGTAAAAGATTTAATGTGAGTCTCAGTGAAGTCTTTGTCTCGACTTCGTGTCACAAGCGGTTTAAATTCACTGAACTTTCCTCCCTGTGAGCGGATTGTTCTCATAATCTCAGAGTGCTCTTCATACATTATAGAGTAACTCCATATTTAATAAGCTTAACATCGGCTATACGCGTGTTTTTGTATCCAAAAATCCTCTTATGCTCTTAAATAGCCACTGATGGAAGCCGACGCATTAATGTAGAAGAATATGATGAAGGTAAAAAGGAGTGAGTGGAGTATAATCTGTCAAAAATAATCATCAAGAGTGAAATCAAGTCATTTAAATGCAGAAACAATCTTTCAGTCACAAGGTGGGAGTTGTAATCACCTTTTGGCAGGTGAAATACTGCCATTTATGAGTTGTACTGGCCCTTTAAAGGTATTTCAACAGGTAAAAAGGACGTGGATTGTTTAGTATCTGTCAAATATAACCATCAAGTCAGTTTGATGAAGAAACAACCTTTCAGTCGTGAGGTAGGAGCTGCAATCAGGAGGGATTTTCTCTGTTTATCACTTAAAATCACTCCCAGGTAAGTCACTCAGGTGCAGTCTCACTCACTTCCTGTCTATAAGTCCCGCCCACAGACTCGTTGACGAATGGGGGTGGTGCGCGCCAAAATGTGCTGGATAGCTCATTTTGGCGCGCAAAATAAGGCCCGCCCACGACTCAAGGAGCCGTTTCCCTCGAAAAGTTTAAATGTTCTGTCTGATCAATACTCTGATCAGAACAGCGCTGCTCAGAGGACGTCCACAAGGTATGTAAACTATTCTGTGTAAATCGGCTTTGTTTGTACAGTTACCTGCTCAGTAAAGGTGTATTTGATCTGTGTGGGAGGTCGACTCAGGTGTGTATAGATCAGGTATTACTAGTCTCTCTCCAGGTGAAACTAACACTGATGTAGCCGTCGTCTATCAGTGAGTTTAAGCTAGTTATAATGTTCACGTGTTGGCTAAGCACAGGAAGAGAACCAGCCTCCGTGAGGGTTGTTTCTGCCTTAAATGTTTGTGAACTAGCTCTGAACAGGAAGCTGGAGACTTCTCATTAAAGGGAAAAGTGTGGTGGTAAATTCGGCTGGAACATAATCCTCCTACCACATCGAATTAAATGCGTTATGAGCGTTATGTTTTGTTCGGTGCGCCAAACCTCATTGGGATTTTGAAGGTTTTTTCTCTTCCGTGTTTATAACTATAATAATGCCACAGTAAATTCATTTGGGCCGCTATCCCTATACAAGTGAATAGTTTCGGTGAATTCGGCATATCACCTTTTTTAATTAATTGACTTAATCATCGCACTACATGGAAATAAATCCATCATGAGCGTCATGTTTTGTTCAGTGCACCAAACCTCATTGGGATTTTGAATGTTTTTTCGCTGTCGTGTTTATTACCAGAATAATACCGCAGAAAATTCAATTTGGGACACTATCTTAAAACAAGTCGCTAGTTTTGGTGAGGTCGGTATGAAACATTGATTAATTTATTGATTTTTTAAAGGACAGAATCAAACATTGTATGCTAACGTTTACTGTAGAGTTGGGTGGCTATGATCGCTGTTAGCTAGCTGACTTTAAAGTGGTCACAGATGCACTGCAGGGTTTGAGAAAGCAGCGACTCAGCTTCCTTTATTAACTGTTGATGTTGAGGTATTGAAAGAATAACGAGCATTTAAAGACACCTGAGTCATTTTGTCGTTGTGCTTTTACAGACAGGTTTATATGTTAGCTAACTGTGTGTCTGTGGTGGAGTGTTAGCATGTAGCATGATTCTGATGTGATACATTAACATATTATTGCCACTATAGAGCTGAAGATGTGAAACAGCTCTGAATGCAGCACAGTTAGCTAACTGAAGTGAGGTTTATTTGACTGAAGAGTTTTAGATCTGAACCTTTTTTAAACTAATTACATACTAGCATAAACTAAAATAGAAAACGGGACCTGAAATAAAACCAAAAGGTGTTTTAATCAGGTTAGTTTACAGGCTCCTCCTCAGCTTTCACCAGTAATTGTCAGATTTTTCTCTGAATGCCTTTTTTCACTTTGACTTCACCTGTTTGGTTCCAACTAATTCAATCCAAGCCTTAATATGCCCTGAACTTTGAGTAATGAATGAACATGTTTTATGCGATCACGGCAAAGGAAAACGTTTTTGTTTTTTTTCATATGTTTGATATGATCTTTACATAAACGTGTTTTGTGTATTTCAGGAGTCTGGCCAACACACTGAGGGTCCCTGTCAGACCTGAAGACATTCACCAAGGCGTGGTGGAGCTGAGCTTCACCCCTGAACAGAACAGTCCTAAACAGTCTCACTGCCTCTCACACCCTGAGGTAAAAAGCATCTTAAGTATTGAACCAATCAATTATACTTATGCTTTGTGTTGTAAACAAAAAAGAAGACGAGCTAACATAAAGAAAGTCTAGGATTGTACTGCAGAGTGTGTGAATGTACAGGTCAATGTGAAATAAGAGAAACTCCAGGAAGCTGTTATGGAAGCAGGACAGGAGTTCTCTTCTCAGACCTTCATGTGGTCATGATGTGATATTGAAGTGCTTTCTCTTCTTCTTCCTCAGTAAAACGCGGGTCTTGTCTGCTGTGTTCCTGTGAGCCCTGCACTGAGTTCAGTGTTCAGAACTTTGCAGGAAGTTAATGGAGATGCAGCTTCAAGTGGGGCGACTTCTGAGGAGAGACATCTGGTCTCAGAGAGCAAACAAAGGTCAGTGCCTGCAATGGAGGTGCCAAAATTAAAGGCAGAGTACGTAAGATATGTCAGGTGCTGTTCATTAACACACAAGCGATCGGAAACAGAATCCGAAATTCCTTTATTAGTCCCGCAAACTGGGACACTTTTAACAATGTCACAGTTCTTATCAGGTTTTCTTACGTACTTTGCCTTTAATTAATTTTCCTCCCTATAAAAAACAAATTTAAAATGATTCCAAATTGCGAAACAAATGATTTATAAGTAACTTCAATAGGAGAAATAACAAGGAAAACAATAAGGCTGTTAACAACAACTAAATGCTAGTCACTGATCTCTTTATATGAAGTATTTAATATGTATATACACCATCAGCCAAAACATTGAAACACTGACAGATGAAGTGAGCATTGAGCATCTTGTAACAATCAAATGTTCTGCTGGAAACCTTTGAGTCCTGGCGTTTATGTGGACGCCTCTTTGACGAGTATCATCCACCCAAACATTGTTTCAGACTAAATACACCCCCTCATGGCAACAGCACTCCTTGATAGCAGTGCCCCCCCCTGCAGGACAATGCAGCTGCAGCTCTGCAGAAACAGCTCAGGAATGGTCTGATGAACCTGACAAGGAACTCAAGGTGTTGAACTGACCTTTGAATTCCTTGGATCCCAATCCAGTTGAGCATCTGTGGGATGCACCAGAGCCAATTACCATCCATGTTGGGGCCCCCATGGATCGTTCTTGGCTCATGGTGCATCCGATGGACGCCCAGTTGGATTGAGATCTGAAGAATTCAGAGGCCAGGTTGACACTTTGAGCTCTTTGTCATGTTCTTCTGGTCGTTCCTGAGCAGTTTTTGCAGTGATGCAGCTGCACTGTCCTGCTGGGGGGACACTGCCATTGAGGATTGTCATTGCCATTAGCAGCTGCACTTGGTCTGCAACGATGTTTTGGTGAGTGGTGCTTCTCAAAGAGGCGTCTGTGTGAATGCTGGGGCTCAACATTTCCCGGCAGACCGTGATATTGTCACAACATGATCAATGTTATTCATTTCACCTGTCTTTGATTTTAATCTGGTGGCAGATCGTTGTGTGTACACATGTTAAATATTTTATAGATGAGATCAGTAAGCGATCAGAATCAGTTCAATATAACTATAAATGTAAAAATAGTAAAACAAAAACAATATAAAAAAAACAGTAAGAGAAAGAGCCCGAGCAGAAATAGAAATAGAATTGTATAAACATAATATACAAATGTAAGCAGTGTAATTATACATTATGTATTGTTATTAATAGATAATAAGTATATTATGATTCTGGAGGATAGTTGAGTTTCATTCTCAGGTTGTTGAATACTGGTTTGGGTTGGCAGACACCAGCATGGTGTCACAGTGAGGTCAGTCCTTGATTGCCCCTCTAGGTTCTGCTTGAGTGGTTGTTAGTTTACCTTTGTCCTTCTGATTGAATTGAAGGTTTGTTCGG
>CAEMYA010000260.1:577107-615966 GCA_903131615.1 Diplodus sargus
CTGTCCTGCTGGGGGGACACTGCCATTGAGGATTGTCTTGCCATTAGTGGCTGCACCTGGTCTGCAACGATGTTTTGGTGAGTGGTGCTTCTCAAAGGGGCGTCTGTGTGAATGCTGGGGCTCAACATTTCCCGGCAGACCGTGACATTGTCACAACATGATCAATGTTATTCATTTCACCTGTCTTTGATTTTAATCTTGTGGCAGATCGTTGTGTGTACACATGTTAAATATTTTATAGATGAGATCAGTAAGCGATCAGATTCAGTTCAATATAACTATAAATGTAAAAATAGTAAAACAAAAACAATATAATAAAAACAGTAAGAGAAAGAGCCTGAGCAGAAATAGAAATAGAATTGTATAAACATAACATACAAATGTAAGCAGTGTAATTATAAATTATGTATTGTTATTAATAGATAATAAATATATTATGATTCTGGAGGATAGTTGAGTTTCATTCTCAGGTTGTTGAATACTGACGGTTTGGGTTGGCAGACACCAGCGTGGTGTCACAGTGAGGTCAGTCCTTGATTGCCCCTCTAGGTTCTGCTTGAGTGGTTGTTAGTTTACCTTTGTCCTTTTGATTGAATTGAAGGTTTGTGCGGTTGTTGTACATCTCTACTTGAGTGTTCGACTGTGCATTCAGAGACTGCCTGATAAGCTTAACGAAGCCTTTGAAGTTGCTGTCTTGCTAGTTTGTTGTAGGTAGCTTCTCAGGAAAACAGTGTTAGCTAAACTGCGTTGAGCATGGCAGGCTACGACGACCAGTTCACCACCGTTGAGTTCAGTAACAGCAATCCAGTTGTTAGTGGTCTACCAGGCAAACCTGGGGTTATTGTAAGTTACAGGTTAACTTAACCGGTCTTCAGCTATCTTCAATGGCAAATGCCTGAGTGCTGTCCATCAGAGCTGATAGCTGTGGTTTCTATGAATGGCAGCCAGCAGGCCATTGATCAACTGCAGGTATTGGTAATAGCGTATGCTCTGAGCCCTTGTGCGATCCCGCCAACTTACAGGTCCCTGTACGAGTATTCATACCTAATAGTGGGTCTCTGTCTGAGCATACAAACCTATGGTTGGTAGAAGCGAGCACAGAGTGGTCGTGTTTAGCTTGGGCCTCGGCCTGGCTAGGGACATGCTCAGGGCCAGGGCAGAAGCTAGCCTGACGCCATATGCAGCTCTGTTCTCTGCCCTCATGTCCATGACGAGATTCACATGTGACCTCAGTGAGCATGGTCATGCGATGCCTTTGCTTGAAGATAATGTTGAACCTCTGTGATAAAACAAAATGAAAAGAATTGCAGGAATTCATTTTCTTTGCAACTGTTTGCAACAGCATCCTGCTTGATAACACCATGTAGAGATCATTACAAAGCTGTTACAGGGCCCTCGGCCTCACTGCCCAGCAGGGCACGAATAACGATCCGATTGTGCTGTGGTGACATTTTTCGTTTGGAAGCAGTTGTTGTGGTCATGTTCATGGTATAAGTGCAGCGAACTGATAGCTACAAACAGCTTGAGCGGTTGTTAGTTTGTCTGCGTCCTTCTGAGTGTATTGAAGGTTTGTTTTCAATTCAGGTACATCTCCACTCAAGCGGAAGCAACTGTGCGCTCAGAGAGTGCTTGATAAGCTTTATGAAGCATTTGGAGTTGTTGTTTTGCTGGAGAAACATCGTGGTATAAAGCTTCAGGCTAACAGTGTTAGCTAAACAATGTTGAGTGCAGTAAACTACAACAACCAGTTCACCACCATAGAGTTCTAGGCACAAAAGTTCAGTAACAGAAATCCAGTTGTTAGTGGTCTGCCAGGCAAATCTGGTTATCGGGTTCGTGTGAACCGACCAACCAGAGCAGACTGAGGCCCCACCTCAAAACCTTCAGGATTCAAGGAGTGTTTTTACAGCTACTGGATAATCACCCAAAAATATATATAAAGATATATTTTCAAGTAAAATGTATATGAAAATACAAGTCTTCTCACTGTTAACTACTCAACTCTCTATGAGTCCTGTTAATAGCCCACAAAGTGCGTTATTTGACAACCTGAGAATGAGACTCAAAAATCAGCAAAGTAACTAAAGCTGTCAGACAAAAGTGCAGTGAAAGTATGAATAATATAGTTTAATAGTTTCATCAGTTTGAAGTTGCAGTAAATGTAAAAACTCAGGGACAGTAAGTAGCCCAAAACTGAACTTAAGTAAACTAAACTTAATGAGCATTCAGAATACTTTTACATCATGTAAATGTTCAAACATTTATTGATGTTGCCGACTGATTTTAGAAGCTTAAAATAAAAATCAATAAAACTAAATTTATGCAAAATATGAAAAGTATTTAACATGTATATCTTCACTGTTCAGCCGAAACATTAAAACAACTGACTGGTGAAATGAGCATTGATCATCTTGTTACAATCAAATGTTCTGCTGGGAAACTTTGAGTTCTGTCATTTCTGTGGAGCCTCTTTGACAAACACCACCCACCCAAACACTGTTCAGACCAACGACACCCCGTCATGGCAAAGAACCAAAGGTGTCAAACTGGCCTCCTCATTCTCCAGATCTCAATCCAGTTGAGCATCTATGGGATGCATCAGAACCAACTCCCATCCATGTGGGGCCCCCATGGATCGTTCTTGGCTCAGATGCATCCAGTGGAAGCTCAGCTGGATTGTGATCTGGGGAATCTGGAGACCAGGTTGAAACCTTGAGCTCTTTCCCACGTTCCTCGGGTCGTTCCTGAGCAGTTTCTGCAGCGTTGCAGGCGCGTTGTCCTGCTGGGGGGCACTGCCATCAAGGAGTGCTGCTGCCATGAGGGGGTGTACTCGGTCTGCAGCTGTGTTTGGGTGACTGGTGTTTGTCACAGAGACGTCCACATGAATGCTGGGACTCATGGTTTCACAGCCGAACATGGCATTGGAACACAATGATCCATGTTATTTATTTCACCTGTCACTGGTTCTAATGTTGGTGCTCTCAGTGTCTACACATGTTAAATACTTCTTACAAATACACACAAAACCTCCACAAATAAACACAAAACTTCCACAAAAACATACAAAACTTCCACAAATACACTCAAAATCTCCCATACAAGTCTAAAAATCTTCGTAATGACACACAAAATAACCATAAATACACACAAAAACTCCACAAAACTTCACAAATTCACACAAAACGTCCAGTAATACACAAAACCTCCACAAACACACAAAATGTCCACCATCGCACAAAACCTCTACAAACGCACAAAACTTCTACAAAAGCACAAAACCTCCATAAACTCACAAAACCTCCACAATCACACAAAACCTGTACAATCGCACAAAACCTCCACAAACACACAAAATCTCTTCAAATACAAAACAAAACCTCCACAATCACACAAAACCTCTACAAACGCACAAAACCTCCACAATCACACAAAACCTCCACAAACGCACAAAACCTGCCCAATCGCACAAAATCTCTTCAAATACAAAAAAACCTCCACAAACGCACAAACCCTCCACAAATGCACAAAACCTGCACAATCGCACAAAACCTCCACAAACACACAAAACCTCCACAAACGCACAAAACCTCCTCAAATACAAAACAAAACCTCCACAAATGCACAAAACCTGCACAAACAAACAAAATCTCTTCAAATACAAAACAAAACCACCAAAATCACACAAAACCTGCACAATCGCACAAAACCTCCACAAATGCACAAAACCTCCACAAACACACAAAATCTCTTCAAATACAAAACAAAACCTCCACAATCACACAAAACCTCCACAAACACACAAAATCTCCAAAACCACTCAAAACCTCCACAAATGCACAAAACTTACATAAACCCATAAAACCTCCACAAAGAGACAGCAAACTACCACTGCTCTTCTTTATCTTCCTGCAGGTGACGGACGAGTCTGGAGAAAAAATCCCCAAGACGAGCGACAACAGGAGCCTGAAACTTGAAATCTGAGTATCTGTCTTCTGATGAACTCCTTCAGGTCATGCAGTTGTTTGTTGACTAGTTTTCCTGCTCAGTAAACACTGTTGACTTCACTTAATAAACCTTTGTTTTAATTACATTCTGTTGTGGTTTTAATCCTGCTCACCCCTGATTGTTAAGAACATGTCGAGTCTTTTGATGGAGTCCAGTGCATCCGCTCAGCGGCATTCTGTCAAAGCCTCAACTAGATTTCATATACATTTATAGACACAAATATATTATAATAAATAGGTATATTTGTATATTTTTGTTCATATTTGCCGGTAAATTACTTTTTATCCATCAGAACATTTAACACCAGATCATTTAATTCTACTCAATTAACATTTGTGTGTTCAACTTTCACTTTTAACAACAGAATATTGACACGTACTTTTAAGTTTGACTTCTGCAAACACTGCTAGATTATAATGACTCATGCATTCATGTAAAAGCATTATTTTTCAGCTTTATTATTTATTTTCTCTATCAATTTTTTGGGCTTTTGAAAATTATGAAAAATATAGAAAACGCTGTCAGAAGTGATAACACATCTGAGTTTACAGCCTGAAGCTGAACAGACTTTAATCAAGAGGCACAAAAAAGAAATAACACACATAACACTTAACACAATACAAAAATAATAACTGTCAGGGACGATTATGACTTTTTTTCTGGTCATTTTTATTCATGTTTTAGACAATATTTTCTGTCCATACGTTGAGGATAAATGTTACAACCGATTGCTTATTCGTAAAATACCACAGTGTGATTTACAGGTTGGTAATAAACAGGCGGTAACAGAAGAATGAACATCGGATAGAAAGAGAAACAATACAAAAACAGACGTGTTGTGAAGCGGTGAGGTTTCCCTCCGTGGACCGAAGGCGAGCTGGCTCAGGTGAGGATGTCGTGGGCCTGCTGTTCCACCAGCATGGCCATGTTCTTCACGTCGCCGCACCAGAAGTCCAAACGCTCCTTCATACCTTTGATCTGAAACAGGAAACGACAGGTGAGTGAAGGTCAGCAGGTAGCGTCCACGCTGCAGGGGACAAAACCCTCTTTTTGTACTCATTTAGCAGATATTGTTGCTGTTTTATTCTGCGTTTTCACACGTCTGATCCATGTTAGTATGTGATTTCTTACTTCTGTCTTTCACAGCCACGAGAGAAGAGAGTCTAACTTTGTTGTGATCAGATTTAGGTCTCACAACAGAGTGAAGAAAAACTGACAGCTGCACTCCTTAATTAATTAAACATGTCTTGTAACTGTTTTACATTCTGATCCATTTCCTGCTGCCCTTGGTGAAGAAACTGGTTTTGGTTTCAGAGCATTTGATCAAATTTACCTTTACTTGTTTAGACCAGACCAGTTAGAAACAACAACATGATCCATGAGACATTTAGCAGTTAAAAAGAGTTGATAGATAAACAATAAGCTGATAAAAATCTGTTCAAAAACAAATAAAATCACTTCTGTTGAAATGTCTAAATACAAAAAGGAGGACTGACCTGCTGCAGGTCCAGCACTCTGGGCTGCACCCAGGTCATCTGCACCTTCTGGTCCACCTCATCAATGTTACCTTTGATCAGGCCCACAGACAGAGCCTTCATCACCAGCAGCTCCACCTGCAGGAGACACAAACACACACACACACAGCGTAAAAAGCTGCTCAAAGATCTGCTCAGTGCAGACGTTACAACAGTACCTTCAAATCAAGAAACTCTCTTGTAATTAAAGTCATTCTAATCACAGTCTGTAGATTTTAAATGACGTTTATTGATGAGCTGATTTAATCCAACCGACCTCATTAACAGGGATTTTGGCACTCTGAGCGATCTCAGTGAAGGTGAGCTGTCTGTGGTTCGCAGGCCGAGTGAAAGTCATCTGAAAGGAGAGTGAGCGAGTTAATATTCCTGTTATTAACCTTCATGATCACATCATGAGAGTCACATACAAAGACGACAATCAACATGAGGCAGATCCCGAACACTTAAACACGCATTTCAGGCCAGTAGGTGTCAATAAAGTCTACGATACGTTGATGTGCAGTGAGATTTATCCATTTACAGCTGGGCCGAAGGTGTTCTGTGTACAGAGATATTCAGTGAACTGATCTCACTCACCTCCATCACACAGAGCAGCTGGATCTTCTGCATCAGTTTAGCTTCATGTGTTGCAAGATCCGGCTACAACCAACAGAGAAAGATTCATCAGACAGCGAACAGAACCAGGTGACAATCCTGTGACCAGGTCCCAGACACTTAGTTCGAAAAGCTGATGTTACTGACATTGCTACACTCAGAATACCAAATCAATACATCGAGGGAACACATAAAAAGAGGGAACAGTTTAGATATTTCTGTATTTATTTTAAGCAGGGGCTGGTTTAAGGCAGAAATCCATTGCTGAAGAGGTTTAAAGGTGCATTACTCCCTCAGGTAGCATCTTTTTAGTCCTTACATGCTGATTACAGTTGATTTATTGACTGTTGTTAATCACCTGTTGGCCCCAGGCAGACTTGAAGCCCTGGAATTTCTCCACATTGCCTCCATTGAAGGCGTATAGTGTGTCGATGAGCCACTGTTTGTCTGTGTTCCTCAGGGACTCCAGCACAGGATGCATCAGCTGCAGAGACACAACAGCAGACGTCGTCACTGACAGGTCGACCACGTTACACAACACACGATGACCACAGAGTATTTCAGTTAAAACCCCACCAGCTCGCCAAAGTTGTAAACTCCCTCTCCTAAGAGTCCAGCCAGTCCCAGTGTGAACGCCCTCTCCTGCTTCTCCGTCTCTGTGGAGGAAATGACAAATTATGTTCTGTTCTGAGCTCCATCTGCCTGGAATCAAACCCAGTCGTTGTTTCCCATCATGCCTCTGCTCACCTGGAAGATCTTTGATGTCCACACAGCCGAGGTAGCGCAGAGCGTCCTTATAGTAGGAGGCGTGGTTCCCGATGATGCGGTAATATTTGCTAGAGAGGTCGTAAAACCGGCCGTGGACCGACGTCACGCCGGGGAGGTTATTCAACATTTCCTCGACATCTTCAATGAGTTTCTGACAGCGTACAGACAAAGAAGAGATACATCGTTAATTAAACCACTTTAACTCTTTACATGTTCGGCCGCAATCCAGTTTCTGAGTTGCTTCATCAAATCAGGGGGAGCCGAGATCTCTGCTGGGTGTTTTAATGCTTGTGTTTTCTTTTTCCTCCTGAGTTTGGATGCAACCATTGAGTAATTTCAGTAGGAAAAGGAATTTCACACTCATGAGAGATGAAGTTCACTACTCTTGTTTTTTTCTCTCCAAACAGCTGTTGGTGTTTGCAGCTCTGCATCACAGACACATCGAGTGCGAACATTACCTGCAGCTTGACGTTCGGAAGGTGTAAAAACTGTCTGAATGAGTTATTTTTGTCACAGCAGATTGAAGAGCGTTTGGAAGCTTTTACCTTTGTGGCAGGAAGGTCGTTGATCTCCAGTTTCAGACTGCCGATGGACGTCTTGCAGAGAATGACGGCTTCGTCGCTGCTTTTCACCTGAAAAAAGTCCATTATTTACACTCAGCTGCCGTTTATTATGCACACCTACCTAAAACTACAGCGATCCAATAAAACAGGCCTGCAGACATTTGAAGTTAACATCTTCAACTTTAGTTTAGTATACTTTCCTAAGATCATTTAAAGGCTTTTGTGTTATACAGAGACATATTCTTGATATCGAGCCAACCCTGATATACTGATGCTGCTATAAACAGGGAGGTAAATGTACTGAAGACACATCTCAGTGTGATGCAACAGAATTTAACAGCAGCCAAAACTAAAACATCTCAATTTAAAATGGTGTTAAAAAGGTATAATTTATTTTGTAAGACCAGAGTAACTTTGATGAGGTGTAATAAATAAACTGCTGAGTGTTTGTTTCAGTCTGTGTGGTATCAGTTGACGCACCTTCTCCTTGGTCTTCTCCAGAAAAGTGATGGCATCTTTAGGATCTAGAAACAAAAGACTTTTTTGTAAATCTCAGAAATATTCTCCTAAACTGTCTCCTGCTGAGAATCTCTCCTCGCTGCTTCATGTTGTTCTTACCTGTCATCTGTCTGGCGACATACAGTATAATCTCCATGAGGGACAACGGGTTGATTCTGACAGAGAGCAGAAATAATAAATTAGCATCAAAACAGGCAAACAAGCAGAAAATACTGAACCGGCAGGTCAGACTTTTATCTCACCTGTGTTCAAAGTCGCTGAGGAAATTGTCATAAAGCTGTAAGAAAACAAAAAGTTATGTTAGATCACAGAAAACGCCAAAATGTCAAATCTCAATGGAAACAAAAGCGTCT
Organism: Diplodus sargus; assembly: GCA_903131615.1. Lineage (NCBI taxonomy): Eukaryota > Metazoa > Chordata > Actinopteri > Spariformes > Sparidae > Diplodus > Diplodus sargus. The sequence goes on from CAEMYA010000260.1 coordinate 585,445, forward strand.
TGTATCAGTAAATAGTTTGGATAGTTTTCTGAACATTATATTGAATCTTTAACATCAGTGGATTCATGTTGATTTTTCTGAATGTCTTCTTCAGCTACAGAGTAAAACAGCGGCTAATGTGCGGCTTTATGAACATAGATAATCAAAATATAATCATACCAGCATGGGATACAGAGATGTCGGCCTGGCAACAATGCAATACGCACATGTTTATTGTTTATTGACACAACCGTGTTTAAAAGTATGTGAAAAAGATGAAAAATGACGAGGCAGACATGATTTTACATTCTACAAACTTCAGCCACCAAATGAACAATTAGAGCGAGTTGTCATTGCAAAACAAACTAAACTAGTAATCAATGTTTCTGATGACACACAGAACAATTTGCCCTAATTTAACACGGTTCTTTGCTTCATTGTCACTGATTATTTTATGTGTAGATGTTCAGACATTTGCTTCATCATGATAAAGATATATATCAGAAAATATTCTGAACAGGATCATAATGCTATAAAACTTTGGGATGACACGAATTCATACAATACGTGAGTGTTTCACGGCCTCTCATGCTTTGTGGTGTAAGTATGTGAGGTGTTCCTGTCATGCAGTTACCTGAATGAGGCCATCTCCTGTTTTGAAGCAAGGATCTTTGACGAAGTCTGTCAGCTTCAGAGTCAACTGATGCCACAATCTGTCAATACAAAACAGTGTTTGTTAAAAATCATCTCAACAACACTGAACATCACTTCAGCTGTCTGCCAAAAAACTACATGATGAAGATAAACAAATGGTTGCAGGGTGTCCGGTGATGATTTGATCAGCTGATATCCAAACTGTAACACCTTGTTTGTGCCAGTGTTGTAAAAGCAAGAACAGGAAAAGGTCCAAATGGAATAAAATTTATTTATATATAACTGTTGATCCTAAAAGGTGTTCATGTTAATGTGTCCAACCCCAGTTATACTGAATATTCTGGGTCTGGTGCTGTTTGTTAAGCCATGTAAGCACTTTGTTTTACTGAGTCCTGCTGATTAATAATAGACAACTTTATTTTTTCAACATTTTTCTTTAAAGTGCCTTATTTACAGTTAAACCTTGATAGTGATGTGCACTTACAAAGCAGCAATATTCTAAATTTGACTGTTTTTTCCGTGTACTGACTCATCCATAGCATCTAAGCTAGCACAAACAGCCAGGAAAACTTGTGACAGATTTACTAACTTTGTCTTCCACAACTACATTTCCGGTGCTGGGTTCAAGACATCAACCCAGTTAAATTACAGTTTCCCGATGTGACATATTAAAACTGTTAAAACTGATAAATGAAGCCAAGTTTCCGCTCTGATCTTAAAGAAGAAACTTGCGGCTAACATTAGCCAACCCTCAGCTAACGCTAGCTCCGGCCATGACTCAGCGTGCACTTCCAATGAATGAGCTAGCTAACGTCAGCTAGCCTAGCGTTAGCAGCTAAGCTAGCAGACGTGCACGGCTTCTCACCTTTTGTTGTAAAACTCCTCCAACATGTGCCACTCCGCCGCCATCTCCGGCGTGGAGCTGTTGCTCTGCTGTTGTTTGAGGTACCCGGTAACATCTTTCATGGTGGCGACGAACTGAAGTCGAGTTTTATTCGGGACTGATGAGTGTTGATGAATTTTCAGCGAACGTCAAGTCGCCCGCAGTGTTGTGAGTCTGCGGCTTCGGCTGCTGTGCGCAAAGGATGATGGGAAATAAAGGGGGCGTTTCTAAAACTTGCTAGCTAATGTTAGCTAAGATTTTCTTTTTCAGGAACGCTGTTTTCTTGACAGCTACACGCTCTATGTGTTAAACCCAGTGGTTTGTTTTTCATTAATATATTAATTAAATTAAACTTAATATGGAACCAGGCTTGCTCGCTCACATTAGGGCTGTTTTTGTGTAGCTAAAGTCGGGCTACATCGTACATTACGGTACTGCTGTCCTCGTCATAAGGAGGTCAAAGGACAACAACAACACATCTGAGCAGGCAGGCAGACTTTATCTGGTTTAATGTGGATAAAATGTGTTAACAGCTCGAGTTTGTGTTCAGGAATCCGCTCGTGTCCAACGATGTCAGCTGGAGTCACACAGTAAAGAGCTGCAGGTGCTTTATTCTGCAGTCCACACCTGTGAAATGGCTCCTTCAGTGGGCTCCTCAGTCATGTCACCTGTCAGACTGGGCTGTGTGTACCGCAGTGTGTGCTGGACAGCCAGCAGGACGCTCTCTGCGAACGGTTAGTGAACATTAGAGAGCTGAAAGACAGAAGAAACAGTGAGAAGAAGAAAGTAATTGTGCCTTGTTTTTGTTTTTTTTTTAGGCCTGAGTCAAAGGAGTGTGTGTCCAGCTCCAGGTGCAGCAGCTCTGTGCAGGTACATCACCACCAGTGAAGAAGATGAGGGTTAGATCACATTCATCAAAGCCAGTGAACATCTGGTTCACATAAAAATGTCTTAAATCAATCTGATGTTGATTGTCTGTGTAAGCAGCCGCGTATAAACACAACAAAATGGATTTTCAGGGCACTCGTCACCTTCTTGGTGATATTTATCATGTATATTCCAGTGGGAACCTGCAATCCTGTACTTTAATCACACCTCACAATCAGTTTTAAGCTGTGCATACTTGAGGAAAGCTGTATCTACTTCCAGTCTGTAATGGGAGCACACATGATGTGTATAACATCTTTTCAAATACATTTGTGCTCTCGGGTCTCAGTTGTTTAGCCGGATGCACACAACCATGTTCTGCTGTGAAGCTCCAGAAGTGTTTTGTGGACTGCAACACTTCACCTGACTTTATATCAGCATCTGTAGGATGTTTATCACAGTTCCACAAAACCTCAGGGTGACTTCTTCAAAAGTCGAAATAGCCAAAGATATTCTTTTTACGATTGCAAATCAAAAATCCACAAAACATTCACATTTGAGAATCAGGACCCAGAGTTTGGGCATTTTTCTTCTTAAAAAAAGGAGTGAAAACAATCATCAAAACTGTTGCCAGCTACTTTTCTTTTAATTGATGATTAGCTTGATGGAGTTCAGTACATTTTATACCTGTAGCATCTGTAAATGAACAAGTCAAGCAGCAGTAGGACTTGATGTGGAGTTGTACAGATACAGATGACTGGAGCGAGTTTACTAAAACAAAACAAATATTCTCACACATCTCGATGGAGATTAACAAACTCTTCTTTCTCAGAAACGTCTTCACGTCTGTTTGGCTTCTCCTCAGGCAAACACGCTCTCCCCGGTGGATCGGGGCTCGAGGGCTTTTCTCCCGTGGCGGCGGCGGTGCAGACGAGGAGCAGCAGACTCTGGAGGACGTCGCCAAGAACATCAGAGAGCGGCAGTTTAAGAAGGTGGTGGTGATGGCCGGAGCCGGGATCAGCACGCCGAGTGGCATCCCAGATTTCAGGTAAAAAGGGTCAGATATGATTTTATTAAGGCGTGTTGTGAACTATCAGCTGCGTCCTGAGGATCTGGCAGCACGTTATCCCCCTCACAGGTCTCCAGGCAGCGGTCTCTATGACAACCTGCAGCAGTACGACCTGCCGTACGCCGAGGCCATATTCGAGATCGGCTTTTTCCATCACAACCCTAATCCGTTCTTCGCCCTGGCCAAAGAGCTGTACCCGGGGAACTACCAGCCCAACCTCACTCACTACTTTGTGCGACTGCTGCACGAGAAGAAGCAGCTGCTCAGGATGTACACGCAGAACATCGACGGGCTGGAACGACGTATGTGTGTTTATATCTTCTCGCTTCTTTGGGCATCCTTTCTAAAAGTGTTGCTGTCATCATACTTTATTATCTGTGTGTGTGTGTGTGTGTGTGTGTGTGTGTGTGTGTGTGTGTGTGTGTGGTAAGTGGCAGGAATTCCTCCTGAGATGTTGGTGGAGGCTCACGGTACATTTTCCACGGCCACCTGCACCGTCTGCCGGAGGAAATACGAGGGAGAGGAGCTGCGAGTGAGTTTATACATGAATAGGCAAAATATTTAAAATATCACAAGTTTAACTGCTTGACACGAGACGTCTCTTCGCAGGGACGCAGGAGTCAGTCTGTATAATGACGTCATTATACATCATGAGTGACATCTTCTTTATTGACAAGTCATTTTATATTATAGTTATTAACAACAAAGTCCAACAGTTTGAGAAGGTTTGCACTACAGTATAGTATTATTAAATATAGTATTGAATACAGTCATACTGCAGCAGGGAGATAACTTCCCCAGACTCCATTATAAAATCACTCAATTTTGTGAGTTGTTGCATTAGGAGAAACTTAATAAACTTCCTGAAACAATGTCTATGTCAAATTCTGAATTAGCTGAGCCTCCGTGTTAATTTGGCATCACTTTTTCTACACCCCAGTATTTGAGATATATGATTTGCTTGCTGTCCCTCATTGTATCTAGTTGTTCTGCTGAATACTGTTTTGAATTTGTGATTAAAAGTCAGATAAAACTTCACTTCAGACTTTGGTTAAACTAAACTGGCCTAATTTGAAAATGAATCTAAGAAGTTTTCAGTGAACAGTAATTATTTGTCTTATTTTGACGCGTCAGCCCGACGTGATGAGCGGGACGGTCCCGAAGTGTCCCACCTGTACGGGCGTCATCAAGCCCGACATCGTGTTTTTCGGGGAGGAGCTTCCTCGTCACTTCTTCAAGTACCTGACAGACTTCCCGCTGGCCGACCTGCTGATCGTCATGGGAACCTCGCTGGAGGTGAGACGACATCATGTCCCTGAAACGTGAAACAACGTGTGAAGATTTTGTTTTTAAAGACAATGTTTTTAGCTTTATACTTATTTGCATTTATAATCAAACATTTGTACTTTATAATGTGGATAGTTAGCTACGGTATGAATGTTTATTGCAGCTGGATCTGATTCTGTCACCTCACAGTCCATTCATAATTAGTTATGAAACTATTTTGAGTCCCACCTAAAACCCCTGAAGTTGTTACTAGTGTTGAACTCACTTTTAACAGAGTTTAAGCTGTAAACTCTTTAATAATGGCAACATACCAAAAAGAGAATTGTTAGTAAAGCAGCTGCTGTCGTCGACTCTCTGCTCTGCAGGTGGAGCCCTTCGCCAGCCTGGCAGGAGCTGTTCGCGGCTCCGTCCCTCGTCTGCTCGTCAACAGGGACCTGGTGGGTCCGTTCGCCTGGCGCCGCCGGCCTCAGGACGTGGTGCAGCTGGGGGACGTGGTCAGCGGCGTGCAGGCCCTGGTCGACGCTCTCGGCTGGACTCAGGAGCTGGACGCTCTGATGGCGGCCGGTGCTGAGAAAGTGAGTGTGTGTTCTCAAGAAATGCTCTGTTCAGTATCATCAGGGCGATAATACACAGGAAAAACTCTTAGTGGTTCCCATTAAAACAATGTAACTTCATGCATTTGTTTAATTTAGATTTCCTGGTTTCTAACTGTATGAACTCGTCCTCAGTGTTTGTGATCTAACTGTGGAGCTTCTTCACTCATGTTGTCGTTGTTGTTTGTACTTTTATCTGCAGGCTGCCACAAAGACAGAAGAGTGAACATTTCACTGCATCACGCTGGAAGTTTGACTTTGTTCGCTGCACTCAGTAATGAAAACACTAACAACGTGCTGCTGTGCTGCTGTTTGGATTATTGGTCAGTGGAAACTCGCACACTGCCAGAAAAGGGAACTGCTCCTCTGGAAATACAGTAAAACAGAACTTTCTGTCAGTAAAATATCCCTAAATTGATGGTAAGTGATGAAGTGGTGGACAAATCTAACGACAAAAGGTTTTAGTGGTAAAAATAGTTTAACAGTAGAAGCTCTTGTGCAGCTCGTCGACCATGTTGAGCCAAAAAGAAATATTTTGAATATTATATTTTATTTATGAGCCTCTAACTTAATCAAATGTGTCAAATCTGTGTGAAAGAAATGCAACAACGACCTTCATGATGGCCTTTGATTTTTATGAAGAATCAGAGTTGAATCCTACAGAAGAATCACTGGTTTTAGTGGAATTTAATGTCTTTATAATAATGTGTAATACAAGCTGAATTCTGATGCTGAATGTCTGAAGTGCTGCAATAAAACTATTGGTAAATATTGTACAGGTGATGATTTTTAATACGGGTCACAAATGTCCTTAAATCAGCTGCTCACTGTAGTTAATAGTGTCTTTGTTGGGAACTATTTTCTCTTACGTGAGATTTGATGACGGCGTCATGACGCGTCTTTAATCAGCAGAGGGAGCCAGAGGACAACGTGTGGCGTGACTGATTCCTCTGAGAGTTCAGGATGTTGTGGAGGAGAAAGAAGTCTCAGCGTTCAATGAAGTCAATCACTGATATGTTTCATTAACACTGAATTAGAGCAACAAGTGCGACATCACTGCTACTGCAGTACTAATTAATATTTCCCTCAGTTCGCGTCCTTATTAAATATATAATACAGTCAAGTAATTTACTCCAGTGATGTCTTTACTCCACGTGTTGATGTCCTCCTAAATTATATAGTCAGTAAAATAAGCAAACATATGATCATTAACGAGTCTGACGAGGTCCAGCGTTCCCAAATATATTTGACTTACGAGTGTGTGAACTGTCTCCCTGTAAGTGTTTCCAGCTGAGAGAGAGTGATGTCATCGTGCCTCCTGGTGTTCAGAGTTCTGCAGCTCATTACAGATTTTTATCATATCCAGCACCTTCTTCAGTATTTTAAACCCGGCTGTCGCACTCGGCTCCAATTTTCACCTCTCCTTCCTCTCCCTTCTGTAAAAAGAAGAAGAAGTGTTTTCAGAGTGCTGCTGATGAATCCGTACCAAGAAATGGTTTCATCTCATCTTGTTACTGTCATTCACAAGACATCAGCTTCACTGTCATGAACTACAGGCGACACTGAGGACGGCTTCCAGCTGACGTGTGTGTTTCTGCAGGAATAAATACGAGATCCGTCTGTTAGTTTTTTTATGAAGGACAACAATTCTTAACTGTTCACCCAAAAATTAGGTTTGAGATCGTCGTCTAATTACACTCATGCTGATGGAACGTCATCAGAATGACACAAAATGTCAACAAAGAGGCACAAAACGACAACAAAGAGACACAGAATGACAACTAAGGGGCACAAAGAGGCACAAAATGACTACAAAGAGACAAAATGACAACAAAGACACAAAATGACAACAAAGAGGCACAAAATGACAACAAAGAGACACAAAATGACAACAAAGAGACAAAAATGACTACAAAGAGACAAAATGACAACAAAGAGACACAAAATGACAACAAAGAGACAAAAAATGACAACAAAGAGACAAAATGGCAACAAAGAGACACAAAGAGGCACAAAATGACTACAGAGACAAAATGACAAGAGACACAAAATGACAACAAAGAGACAAAAAATGACAACAAAGAGGCACAAAATGACTACAAAGAGACAAAATTACAACAAAGAGACACTAAATGTGAACAAAGAGACAGAACATGACAACAAAGGAACATAAATTACATAAAAAGAGACACAAAACTACTTCAGAGAGTCCAAATTACAACAACATCGACAGAGACACGGAACAACTACAAACAAACGCAAAGCAACCACAAAGAGAGACACAGGTGAGGTTCTGTAGTCCACAAAACATTTCACAGTAACACAGTGTTGCAGTTTTCTCCTGAACAACTCAACCAACGGGGCACTTTGGTTAAATCCAACCAAAACTCCAACCTGGCAGATCACGACGCGCTGATCAGGTTATTTCTGCTGTTCAACAAGACAGTTTTCTTGTTCCAACCAGAAATAGTTCATATGACGAAACCAGTCTTTTGTCATCAAGGACAAGCTGAACAAGAGACTCTATAGAAGAGCAGACAGACAGACAGCGGATGAAAAAGCTGTTGAGAAGGCAGCAGACTGTGTTAATGTCCAATTTGCACATCTCAGTCGGGGGCCGGCTCAGTTTGTATCGTCTCGCTGTGGCAGAAAGTTTTCTCAGCTTCATTAATCCCATTTTGATTCAGCAGCACTGATGTTGGTCCTTTGTGGCCGACTATCTGAGGGAGACAGAAGCCAGCACTACATCGCCTCTGAAAGGCCTGAATGGATGATGAACAGGTCAATCAGGCACACGTCTGAAGGCCCCCAGGGGCCCCCCGGGGATCAGGCTGTGCATTATTTACCATAGAGTTCAGCAGCGGATATCTGCAGTGAGGAATGTCAGCGTGGAGCTGCTGTGGGAGGAAACTGTAGACGAGAGTCATGAAGTCTGAGACACAATGTGCAGTTCAGGAGCACCTGCTGCACCTGCTTCACCTGCAGCACCTGAGAGTCCTGCTGCACCTGAGAGTCCTGCTGCACCTGCAGCACCAGAGAGTCCTGCTACACCTGCTTCACCTGCTGCACCTGCTTCACCAGAGAGACCTGCTTCACCTGCTGCACCTGAGAGTCCTGCTTCACCTGCTTCACCTGCTGCACCTGAGAGTCCTGCTTCACCTGCTTCACCTGCTGCACCTGAGAGTCCTGCTACACCTGCTGCACCTGCTTCAGCTGCAGCACCTGAGACTTGTGCTTCACCTGCTGCAAGGAAACTGATGAAGACAAAACTGCTTTAAAAAGACTATAAACAAGACAAAGTGACAACAAAGGGACATAAATTACTTGATAGAGACACAAAACAACTGTAGAACGAATACAAAGACAGAATGACAATAAAGGGACATAAATTACACAAAAAGAGATACAAAAGCACAACAAAGAGACTCAAAATAAACTACAGACAAAACAACTATGGAGACGTGGAACAACGACAAAGAGACTCAAAACAACCACAGAGACACAAAAACTACAGACACAATAAACTACAGAGACAAAACAACTACAAAGAGACACAAAGAAATGAGAGAGAAGAGACAAACGACCAGAACGAGACACAAAATGACGACAGAGAAGATCTATATTAACACACAAACAGCAGCTCCTCCTGCGTCGTGTCGTCGAGGTGTCGGCCTTTCACACGCTCGTGCTCTGGAGCTCACGGCGTCTCACAGTCTCTCCGTGTGGAAATGGAGACTGAATTAGAAAACTAAAGTCACACCCGACATCCCGTCTGTCTGCTGAAGAACATGAAGTCATCACACGAGACAAACTGAGCTGAAGGCCACGAGAACACTGAGATACATGAGACACTTTATTAGAAAGGTTTCCACATAAAACGTGGATATGGCGAACAGTAGGCACAGTCAGTAACCAAACACACACACTGTGGTGACAGGCAGTAAAGGCTTAAAGGACAATTTCACTCAGATTTAAGCCATCCTGCAGTCCAGAACACTTCCTGCTTCGAAAACATGAAAACAACTTTTACACAAAACTCGACAGGAGGAGAATAACTAACGTTGTTAACAAGACACGATCCGGAGATGCTTCACTTCAATTCAGTTTCCTATTATTCAACATCATAAATACTCACGAAAGTAAGTGTTACAAAAAATAAAACGACAAACGGGTATCAAAAATAATACAAATCACAAAATTCACAGCTGGAAATTCTTGTAACCGACAGATGTGTCACTGTGATGATATATTCACGTTATAAGGACCTATATTTATCGTTATTACTTAAAAAGATCATATCATAAATCATTCTGTTGTAATAATATCTCACTTTACGTTATCATAACACGCAAATTTGCTAATTTCTTTTTTACATAAAATGTGTAAACTGTGTTTATCTCACTGACTTCTTACCGAGAAACTTAAATGTCTGCAGCAGAAGTGTGGAAGAAAATGTTGATTATGGGTAATAATGAGAAAACTCTTCATATAACAAGACGTAACAAAGTAAACAATGATTTGGTGCATGGCAGTAAAAAAAAAAGATCTTAATCTTAACAAGAAACTGAATATATATTCATCAGTCACGTTAAGCTCCTCCTCGTCTCTGGCTGTGTTTATTATATTATTTATTATAACGTCGTCGTTCTCTCAGCGTAGAATGAATCACGTCACTCAGGGAAAAAGCAGAGAAGCAACAAACTGGTCGTCTGTTGTGTGACGAAGGTTTTAAAGATGAAATACGAAAGCAGACGCGCTGCTGTTCATGTTCAGACATCCTTTGAATTTAAGGCATATTGCTACTCGGTGGTGTTTTTTTTTCTTTATCAGTACTCGTGTTAAAATGAACCCGAACAGCTTTAATGAGCTGAATCTGTTCTGTGAACCTCGTTACTGATTCACACACAGTTTGCAGAAGAAGAAGTCAGTTCGTCAGTTCATGTTTCTGATCTTCAAGTTGCTTTGGCAGCAAATCCTTCAGCTCCTCTGGAGGAATAAATCCAGCCGACACACTTCCTGCTTCAGATTCCTGAGGCGTTTTGATATTTTCAGGTTTCCTTCGATTTCCCCCATTTCAAGCTTTATGACTTTCATGGACAGATGTGAGCTTTGACATGCCGTATTAAAGGGATAATTCCACATTTAAAGGTGCCCTGCGGTGTGTTTGGTCTCCGTCTTCTTCACTGCCCTTTTTTGAGGGCACTGCTTAGTTTTTCAGCGTTGTAGCTTCAGTAAAATAACGTGTGGACCCACGATTATAAACACTGTTCACAGGGCACCTTTAAGGAAATACTCGTACTCGCTTACTGTCTAAAAATCTAGATGAAAAGATGGATACCACTCTCCTGCAGCCAGGAGCATTAGCTTAGCTTAGCATAAAGACTGGAGACATATGGAAACAGCTAGCGTGCACATGGTTGCAAACGCAAACTCCAACTTTTTACATTTTAAAGGACGCACCAGCTGAAATTTGTTCCCGTGTTGGCACGAGTAACAAGTTTAATCTTGAACTCAGCTCCAAGCATTTCTAAAATCCTGAACAGCTGTTGGCACGTTGCATCTTCTTTAAAGGTGGGATAACTTGGAGGATGTGGAGGAGACGATTAAACTCGCTGTATTAGACACTGAGATCCGAGGAAACGCTGATCAAACATCCTCCGACAAACACGGACAAACTCAGCTGTTTGTCTGGTGTCACGGCTGTCTGGAGATGTTTGGTCAGATCCGACATGTCGAGTCTTTTGTTTGTCTGCGTTTGATGACGTTCGCGATGCCTTCAAACAGACGAGGGACGTGTAGCGCACGTATCCGTACCAACACAGCTCTCGGATGCCCGGCGTGGATCGAATCACGACCACGACGCCGCGGTGAGAGTTTACTGCTGGGTAGAAAAATGTGCCGTTGGTGGAGGAACGTGAAATCAGATAACTCGTTTATTTCTGTCGGCATTTTCAGCCGTAACCTTACGTGCAAAGATTTATATGAGAGCAGTGAGAATATCAGATCTGCTGACTGTATCAAACCTGCATTTAAAAACAAACTGTGCTGCTTATCTTCAGACTGCAGCTGCATATTCTAACGTACCGACCGATGAGTGGTATCGATCTTCTCATCTAACTCTGCAGGAAAGCAAATGAGTATTTCCTCAGACTGTTCCTCTCAGCTGACCTGAGAAACGGAAGGAAAACGTTTGATTTGGAGGATTTTCTTTCAGTCGTGAAGCTGCTTTCAGCTGTTTGACATTCGGCTCTGCTGAAGCTTATTCTCTCCTCTGCATCCTCTCAGGCAGAGCAGCGAGCTCTGGACAAATCCCTCGTCGTCTCCGGAGCTGGCAGACCGTAACATGAACCGCGACTGATGTACAATCCCGAAAAACACAGTTCTGTACAGAAAAACTGAAAATGGTGGAAAGCTCCTCTCAGTCTGAGGAGTTTGTGTCACTGTTGAGCTGTTTTCTGCAGCTTTCCACACAAATATCATCATTTTATCTGGGTCGTAACCTCAGAGGATGGAGTCAGTAAACCCAGAAATCAAAGTCTTCTACAGCGTGTTTCCTGTCAGACTCATCCTGGATGAGCTGAGCCTCGTGTTCCTTCAGTGTCTGCGGAGGGAAACCTGGCGTCAGCAGCAGCTGCGGAAGCATTTCTTGAAGAACTTCTTGAACTCCGTGTTGAAGATGGTGTAGATGATGGGGTTGAGGGCGCTGTTGACGTAGCCCAGCCAGGTGACGGTGCTCATCAGAGCGGGAGGGATGTCGCACGTCAGACACACAGCTCGCGTCGTGTGGACCACGAAGAACGGAGTCCAGCAGAACAAGAAGCAGCCTGCAAGACAATATGGAGACGGAGATTCAGAACTTTAGACTCGGACCTCGTTTTTAACACAAAGTGAAAGATTCTGGTTCTTGTGTTGCTTCTATCGATCCTGCGAGAGCCAGAGGTGGAACTAAACATCGTAATATAATAATAACATTCGTCTGGACGTCATCATCCAACCAAGTCAAGGATAGAAAAACAAAACTGGATACTTTTGAGTTAATAATTTACAAAACAAACTCCTGAATCGATTCTCTCTTTTAGTTTCTTTGTGATGTTTATGAGAAAATGTTCTGGTTGCAGTTCTGATCGCTTCAGGCTCGTGTTGCTGTTTGGTTTTGGATGATTTCACTCTTATTAAAGTGAGAATGTTGTTTAGCTGTCGGCGGGCGTCGTGTCAGCGGGGTTCTCGTGTCGGCACCTTTCATTACGGTCAGTCTCGTAATTGAGTTATCTGTTTTATTCACTGGAGCAGGAAATGAAAGTGAGATTGCTGATGACAGCAGTTGAGTTGTGTTGGAGATGTTAATTACAACCCTGTTGAGCCGCAGCAGTGTGCGGAGCCTGTTAATCAAACAGGATCACCAGATAACACACAAACAAATGTCTCACACAGTCACGAGCTCACTGAGTTTCTCTCAGGTGTCGACAGATTCTCGTGTTTCTGTTGAAACTGACTTTACTTCTGAATGTCCTGACGGTTCATCAGCGTTTGTCTTTGCAGAGTAATGGATGTCTGTGCAGCAGCTCAGGTAGGTGTGAGGCTGCTGACGTTCATGCGGGATAAAAGCGTCACCTCCGACTCGCTGCCTCTCAGCCATTTTAGCCTAAAGCCCTCAATCCAATTATTACGCAACACGCGGTGGTACAGCCGCAGCGTCTCTCCTGTACTGAAGCACTGTCACTGTGCTCATGTGGTCACTGTACGTGCCGACATGTTAAAAACACCCACGCTGAGTCACGGTGGCAGCGAACACACTGATTCTATACACATTTAGGGTTTTTCTTTGGGTTTGGGTTCTCCAGGAGACGCAGGAGCTGCAGGTGCAGGTTGTCTTTGAGGAAGCTGAGATAGAATATATGTGGAGTTGTAATTTATTTTGTAACATGAGCTCAATTAAAGGAAAGTTACTTCCTAGATTAGAAGTCAAAATGGCGAAATTATGGGGACATTTATTTATTAAAATCGAAATAACTAAATTTATGACGGATCAGATTTAATAAATCCAGTTTGTGAATTAGCATAAGTTGAGATAAATCACATTGTCTTCTTTATGATGAGTAAAATAATCACCTGTATCATTCAGTGACCTCGATAATATTTGTTAGAGGTGTTTGGATCCGACTGATGCTCGTCAACATGTTCAGGTTCTGACCCATCACTGCTCAGCTGTCAGCTGAAACACTTTCAGCACGTCACAGTGAGACTTGGCTCTTCTCGGCGGAGAAGAGTGAAGCTAAATCTGCTTTTAATCCCAAAAGTTAGAAGAACAAACTCTGTCCTCTCCTCGACTCCAAGTGTTTCTTCCTCCAGAGCTCTCCGGCTCCGACTGCCGTCGGCTGGTTGATCTGACACACCAGCGTCCGTCTGTTCTAGCTGGCTACACCTTTAATCATACATAAACTTTAAGTCTTAGTATATAAAAATCATCCCGTACAGTTATCATGAAGGATCACATTGGATACAGAGACCACAACTGTTTTATCTCCGAGGCTGTGTGTCTCAAGTGAACATTTGAGGAACTGCAGTTATTTTTATTATTTGTATTTTCTCACTTCATTTTTTCAGCCCCACTGATTGTGACTTCATAAATCCTGCAGGTTTTGTGTGACAGAACTACATTCACAGATTCCTTAATCTGACACTGTATTGTCGGAGCCGGCCTGAATGCATCTTATGAATAAGAAGTGCTCACGGACAGCAGAGCGGTGACACATTATTCAAAGTGCTCCGCTCTCCCGGACAGGAAGGAATAAATCCCATCCATCAAGCCCTCGACACAAAGCTAATAAATCACTCGGCTCCGTTTTATCACCGACGTAAGACGACACCTGAGACAAATGGCCTCCGTTTGATTCAGTTATTCACGTTTCCTCGCTGATCAGGGAAGAAAAAGCTTATTAAGTTATCATTTCAGCAGCTCGAGCAGAGAGCGCACAAGTGTTTGTTCAACCAGAGAACCAGCTCCGGTTTTAGTTTTTCACACTGAATCTGCTTCCTGTGTCCGTCCCTGTGTGGTCAGTTTATATATGAACTGCTACAGCAGGTGTTCATATTTCATCTTTATATGAAACTCTGGCACTGAAGTGTACATTTCTAGTGAAGGAGCAGAAGGAGAAAAAGAGTCAAGAAATCCCCAAAGTATCAAAAGAGCCGCGAGCAGTAACGTCAGAATCAGGAGACGGCAGCGTCGTGTACTTCTACTTCATCTCTGACGAACTCGGCCTGGTCGTGAATCATTTAGAGTCACACTGTCAAGTCACAATGAAACACCTCGACTTCATGTGACACATTTCCTGTTGAAGCTCGAAGAGTCCAAACTAATGAGAGATCGGCGAGGAGGAGAGAGAGAGAGGAGCTTATTTTGGAGACGAGAGGTGTTGAAGATAACGATGAGTTTTAAGTTATTTTTGTGCCTGCAGTTGCAGCGCGAGGTCGTTCATTAAGGTTATTTCTTTTTCACGTACTCTGGAATATAAAAATCAGTTGAAACGAGGTGCTTGAATCTTAGTTTTGAAAAAGTGTTTGAGTCATAAGTGATGACAGATGGTACGTTTCTGTCTGCAGGATGGAGTTTTTACGTTTCAACCCATCAATTTCCGTCCTCGACCTTTTGCCACTGAGCTCAGTTGTTTTTATAAATTACGTGTTGAAGCCGTTTTACCTGGAGTACAAGTAGAAATACTGATTAAATCTATTTACTCCAGTAAAGTAATAGATTACTCTGACATGTACTCAGAGTCTCAGAGTAAAAAATGTCTCCCTCTGAAGGACATTTGTGGTCAAAGCTAACTGAAGCTCACGTCATATTAATAGAATTCAGAGACTATTAAAGTTAAAGGTAGAATCAGTAGGATTTGTCCCAGCTGTTCCTGAACGCACCACAAAGACAGCTGATTGTTGAGTCTCATTCCCAGGACGTCAAACAGACACATGTTGGGTTGGTAAAGCGTCCCGAGCAGCAACAAAGAGAGAAAATCAGAAACTCTCTGCAGATACGAGACACTAACACGCCTTTTCTCCACATTCCAGTCTCCCTCTCTGTCTGTTTACGGCTTCTTACGGCTTTTACGTCTTTGTCTCATCTCGCTGCGTCTGCCGTCAGTGATGTGCTCTGATTGGTCCACATCAGTCTGCTGATGCTGGGAAATAACAAGAATCCAGAATTCACCTCAGAGGCGTCAAACTAAAGTAACGAGGCTGTTCTGAAGCTGTGAGGAGGAGAAAGTTCAGATGTTTGTGTTCAGATACCTGAAACATCTGCTGAACGACTGTAACTAAGTATTTTTACTTCCATTAAATCTTTTTCACAGCTGTCTCGCAGTGTTTTTCACGTCCAACAATCCTCAAATTCATGCATCAATTAATGCAGCTCGACCTTGTTGAGCGATTTCAACAAAACCTGCCAACAGCAGAAACGTCCCCCACACATTTGTAACACCGTGTTGTTCACAGTCCTGAACACCCACTTCATCACTGATATGTAAATGGAGCAGGAAGGTGCTTCACATCATGGACCTGTTGTGAAAGCATGAAGTCTCCATCCCCCTTATTTGATCCCCTGCAGTGACGTGACAGCTCGATAGCTTTAAAGAAAATCTCTGTTTCCTCCTACAGAGCGCTCGTACGTCTGCAGAGGCTGCACAGTCCTCTGTAGACGTTTCATCACAACGGAGACTGTTTTTATAAATTAATCTGTATGAAGAGCGAAAACATCACTGTGTGAATTTGTCAGACTTGTGTAGAAGTTTGTTAGAAAACAATGCAGACGAACATCTTGCAGGCAAACATCCTCCGGACTGCGTCACCAACTGATCTACAACAGCCACAACTGATTAACTTTCCACTTTCCCCCCGAATTAAATTCAGATCTCAACAATTCAGACGATATCCAGCTAACAAACACACAGTGCGCCCGGCTGTCTGCTGTCACGGCAAACAGGCAGAAAGTTAAACTGAAATGTATGAAGTTTATTTTAGGAGAAAACAAACCTTTTGATTCTGAAGTGTGAATACATTTTGTGGCAGTTCTGGCTAAATTTAAATTTACTAAATTGCATTTTTTAACATGACGAGTTTGAAGTTGTATTGTGGAGATGGAAAGACGTTGAGATTTAGAGGTCAGAGAGGCTGAGGTGATGCTGTGAAGTTGCATTATGGGAAATGTAGGATCTAGTGCTCTCAGAGTTCGATACTCTGTGTCTCACTTCAGGTCCTTCAGAGGAGCCTTTGAAAGCCAATTATGTCACAACACCGAACGACGGCTGTCACAATCTGAAGGCTCCTCCAGATGCTCCTTCTTTTCCTTCTGTTTTTGGAGGATGCACCGCTACGATCCTTCACAGCCTCACATATTCCTTCAGAGGATGCAGACCCTGAACTTGGACACAGCCAGCGTCTCCTTCTTCTGCTTTAATTACGAACATTAATGTTCAAGTGTGTGTCTCAAAAGTTCCTAAATTTTATGGAAAGGAAAAACTAATAGGAGTAATTCTTTCACTGACATTTGAGATGTGGTTTTTCACACCGTCACTGAGGTGAAAATGAAATCTTTGTTTTCTTAACATTGTAGTTTGTACAGAAGCCCTGAGGGGCAACTGAGATTATCTTTTTCTTCTGGTGATTCATTTTCTAAGTTTGATCCAAAGAGTTTTCACTCTTGTGTTTATGGATCACGATCTGGAGGGAAAAGAAGTTTTGCCAGACTCGTCTTTCAAAGGTTGTTTCTCCTGAAATTGTTTTTTTCACAGATGGCAAAGAAAACAATTCAGGAACTTAGAGACATTGTACTGGCAAAACTTATTTTTCCCACCAGTTCACACAGGAGAGAAAACAATTAAGATCAGACTTAGTAAATGTATCACCAGGGAAAACTTGACCCTCAGGGCTTCCGTAGATTTGCCTCCCACTCGTATCATCCCACATCTGAACGTGTCAGCATGGCACCTGTGTTCGTTCGCTAACTTGCAGATTGGAGAATCAAAATTCCATATAATGCTAACGCTTGAACACCTGCCACAGGTCAACTCTGAAGTCGGTTGTCTTTCCCAACACACCTGTAGCCCCGCCCACTCAGCCCCACCTTTCTGTTTCACTCGTTCACATCCAGGTGAGGTGTGTTCTGAATCTTGTTGTGATAAAGTAGCAGGGTGAAGTTTGAGGGCTTCGAACTGACAACTATGAGAACTCTGTTTTGTTTCATTGTTTTCTTTTGGCGCTTTCCTTTATAACAAGTATAAAACAATGACTTCTAGTTTGCTGATGTCTCTGAAGCTCCCAGCAGGCTGACCAACGTTTCTTTGTTATTTCTGATTTGTGCAAGACAGTTCTGCATTTCAATGTTGCACTGATGACGTGATGCCTAAAATATAACAGATACTGGTACTGCTCCTCTAATATAAGAGCAGACCGGCAGGTAGGAGCACAGGGTGCTAATATTAACCTATAAAGCACCGCTCGTCTCCAGGTGATGAAGTAATGTCCTTTATATCTAATGAATGGACTGATAGTACGGTGAAGTTGTGAGCGGATTGCGAGCGTCCTTGCTTTTTTATCTCCATCAGATAAATGACAAATGGCATTGTGATAATACCAGGGTTGCCACAGTAACACAAGATAAATCACCGCAGCTGATTGTTGGAAATGTCAAGTCGTGTCTGTCTACATAAACGCCATTGACAACAACTGATGACTCGCGAGTCTCCTGAAGAATTGTCACATTTCACCCATAACCCCTTCAGACTGATCTGACAGGGGACACCTGAACACGACGGGTGGAGGTAAACACTGCTGTTTGAGTCCCTCTGATTGGAGGAGAAGGAGCACATGACCACTCACCTACGACGACAGGCAGCACCTTCATAGCCTTCCTCTCCCTTTTGTTGATCTTGGCTCTCTTCTTCCGGTGCAGCTGCTGGCTGAACGTGATCGTGGGCACCGAGTTCTCTCTGTACTGGCGAGGATACGGGATCTCCTGCTGCATGTAGTCCTCCGTGTCGTCCAGCCGAGACTGGGCCAAGTCCCTCTCGATGATCCTGGGCAGAGGCATGGGCAGAGGCCCGGGGATGGTGCCCGCCAGCGGGGGCAGGGCGGTGGCGACGGCGGCGTGCTGCAGCTTCCTGCAGGCCTCGATGCTGCTGCGCAGTTTGACCTTCCGGGCCACCTCCCAGCGCCGCAGCCCGCGGAAAACCCCAAAGTAGAGCAGGACCATGATGGGACAGGGGATGAAGAAGGAGCAGACCGACGAGTAAACCACATAGTTGTTGTCCTCCAGTTTGCACTCGCTGGGGTCGCGGTCCGGAACGTTGTTGATGCCAAAGATGACGGGTGAGGCCACAGCCAGGGCCAGCAGCCAGGTGGCCGACAGCAGGACGAGCTGACGATGGTCCACGTGTTTCCGGTTGTAGTTTAAAGGAATCGACACGGCAATGAACCTGCAGACCAAGAGACGAAGCATTAAACTTCAAAAACCCCAAACTGAAAATCCAGTCTTTATCCTCTCTCGCCCTGTAGAGCTGAGGACCAGAAAAAAAAAAAAAATTTAATGTTTCCATGCAGCTCATCTGGTGTGATACAAACCTCCCATATAGATTTGCAAACACGTTATTTACACTCTTGACAATGTCGTGAACCCTCTTCAGATGAGGTGCACGCTAACACGTTTATATTAGCAGTTACAGTTTAGATTTCTGCTCCTTTTCAAGTAAATTTCGGATCTTGTAGCCCTGATTACATCGGACGAGCTGTGTGGATCCACTTTGTGTTTTCTTTTGGTTGTTTTAGGAGAAAGCTGCTACACTGTTTTGCTGTGAAGCTCCAGAAAACAAAATAAAATGACAAAAAGCACCTTCCTATAGGAGGTATAATATCTCTTGCTGTTGAGCAGCAGAGGAAACGTCGGGCCGTCATCATCCTGCAGCTGCAGACAGAAAGTCAGCAGCTGTTAATTATGACTTTTCACAGGTTTTCCATGTTTGAAATGTAAATCGTCCGTTTGTCATGCAGAGACGTTCTGCAGCTGCAGGCTGCTTTTTGTTTTCCATTAACACTTTGATTAACAGCTGCGGATTTTCAGCTGGCGTGAAGAAGATGCTTCAACATTTTTCAGTTTCATGTCTTTAATTATCAATAATAACAATAATAATAACAGTTGTCACCTTGTTTGTGCTGTTGGCAATAATTATATTAGTGTCCTCACCACAAACGGACTGTTCATCTGTGATAAAGCTACTGGAGGTTTTCCAGTCGTTTCACTCAGCGTGAGATCCAAATGTAGCAGCAAGCATTTAATATTCATCAACACTGCTGGGCAAAAAGTACTCACACCATTGATTTTCTCCTTTTATTCTGCTGTTCTGTATAATAATATATAACCTCAATACAACGGACGCACAATATGGATTTTTTTCAGCGGATTCTGATAAATGATAATTACCTTGTTCTCATGGAAGACACAGACGAGTTAAGAGAATATAAATGCAGGTTTTAGATTTTTTAACAGTCGTTTCTAAACTGCAGTTTCTTCACACTTGAAGGTAAGAGTCGCTAAGATGTAATGAACACAGATGGATGAAAAGTATTTCACAGCTCCAGTAAGATTTGTGTTAAAACTCTTACAAGGTACAAGGTGAATTTGTCATGTTTTATAACGCAAGGGTTTCAAAAAGGTTGAGTCTCACAGCCTGAGGAGTGAAGCTGCTGTGTAGTCTGGTGGAGTCTAACAGCCTGAGGAGTGAAGCTGCTGTGTAGTCTGATGGAGTCTCACAGTCTGAGGAGTGAAGCTGCTGTGTAGTCTGATGGAGTCTCACAGCTTGAGGAGTAAAGCTGCTGTGTAGTCTGATGGAGTCTCACAGCTTGAGGAGTGAAGCTGCTGTGTAGTCTGGTGGTAAGGCAGCAGATACTTCTGTATCTTTCACAAGGTACAAGGTACATTTATTGTCATTTTAAATCAAAGGGATTTTTAAAAAGTGTCTTCTACATCTGTTTTTATATAATGGAGTGTTGATGATGAGTTGAGGAGTCTCACAGCTTGAGGAGTGAAGCTGCTGTAGTGATGTTTCCCAGGAACCTAAAACTGGAGATGTGACTGCCATTCCAAACCCACTGGGGTCTGCTTGTGAGGAAGTCCAATATCCAGTCTCATAGCGTTGTGTTCAAAGCCCAGACTTTGTCCCTCCTCTCAGTTTCAGAACAATTTGTTTCCACAATAAACACTAAGGATAAAGACACCTCTGTCACCTCTGACTGCTCACATCTTTGTCCAAGTTCTTCACATTTATCTTATTTGCTTTGTTAACTGCAGTACTTTTGCCTTTTCTCTAAATATGCGTTTTGTTTTTTAAAGACTGAACCTCATATTGAAAGTCAGTGCAGGAGAATCAGCCTGTTTCGTCTCATGTACTCAGGCACTGTCTGTTTCTGTTGTCTGATTCATTCATGGATACAATTAATTTTTCTTAAACTTTCAAATAAATGTGAATCATCCTCCTCCAACCATTGATTCACCAAAACGATGACCAGAATAGATGTTCAAACTGAACATCTCTATTGAAGCATTGCAAAGTTTATTTAGGTTTAATTTTCTATTGGAGCGTCTGATACACCCTGCTGAGAAGGTGATCAGCTGCAATGTGCCGCCCCTGCAGGACCCTGAGACGTGCAGGTAAGACAGCTGCCGACCCCTTCCATCCCGTACACACTCTCTTTGAGACTCTTCCCTCTGGCGGGAGGCTTCGGTCCATCAGGACCAGAACCTCTCGCCATGTTAATAGTTACTCCCATTCTGCAACTTGATTCATTAACTGCAACCTCGCACAATATATGTCAAACATTTTGCACTACCAGACAAATCTGGACAATCTTCAGCGACTTTAAATTGGTCAGACTCTTTATCTATCTATATTGATATAATTTTATCATGTCCTTTAAGTACTTTTTTAGTATTGTTTGTTGTTTTGCACAAACAGAGCAGAATATTCTTTGTATGTGTAATATTAAAATAAATAAAAAGCAATAAATTCTGATGCTGATTCTATTTCTCTTGCGTCACAGTGCTGTGCTGATGCTCTTGTTAAGTTTAGACACAAAAAACACTTGGTAAGGGTTTGAAAAACATCCTAATTGGACTGTAGCTCAGGGGGTAGAGCGGGTCGTCTAGTTATCTGCAGCTTCTGCCTTCAGTGTATGAATGTGTGTGAATAGGTGAATCTGACAAGTGTTGTAAAGCGGCTTTGAGCGGTCAGTAGACTGGAAAAGCTCTGTAGAAATATGAGTCCATAAAACCCGTTTTGGTCACCAAGATCACAGACGGAGATCATCTGACTTCCTCTGAAAAAACGGCTGGAAATGTCTCCAGGTGTCATGAAAATATCCAGTGATGTGACTCGAACTTGGCAAAATCAGTTTGTCAGCCTGATTGGCTGTAATAACACCTCTATCTCATCTGATGATGTCAACGTCAGATAATAAAAATATAATATGATATGCCACGTTTAGTACGACCTTGGACGAATCTGTAGTCTGCTGACATCACATCCTGGAGACTGAAATTCTCTCATCCTTTCCCCCCATTGGCTGACACAGTAAAACCAAACTGATCGCCCTCCCTGTGAGATTTATATCTTCATCCAAACCTTGACCGGACGAACACACACATACCTGTCCACGCTGATGGCACAGAGGTTGAATATGGATGCGGTGCACAGCATCACATCCATGGTCATCAGGCCATCGCACATCAGCATGTTCAAGGACCAAACTCCGCCCTGAAACTACACGAACACACACAAAGACAGAAACACACAAACACTGAGTCGTTAGCTGCCCCAAATCTGAGTGTAAATACGTCTAATCCTCTTGTGCGTTCAGCGGTGCAGCTCAGTGTCGAGACGAACATTCCTCCAGAGAAACACAACTCTGTCTGAACGCCCTCTCCTCGAGTGAACACGGAGAGGTTTTAACTTTCACACCGACTTTTTTCTAATCCAGTAAGCGCGCACAGACACACCAGCAGTGTGACACTCAGTAGGTTAAGTGGCTGCAGACGCTGGCACAGGTAACGAGATCACAAATGCAGCTAATTAGGGAGGACTTAAGGAGAAGCTGCTGCAGAGAGTCTCTGAGCCATGCAGATATTTAGACAGACAGGCGAGCAGGCAGGTGGCTTTTAATACTTTAATTAGGGTGAGATGACACCATTTAAAGCTTTCTATCGCCTGGACATATCGTGATTCATGGATCATAACTCTGCTAATAACCAGTATGAACCTCCAGTGACTCTCCTGTCATGAATTAATCCTGATTAAAGCAGTGAGGGAGACGGCTCGTCGTGATGAACGGCCTCCGGTGGCTCTAATGGGTCATTTTCCAGCGGTCAGATTGTTCCAAGTGTTGATTCTGTTTTGTCCTTTTAACCTTGATGTTTGTGATAATTATCAGACCCGACACCGTGTTGATGTGTGGTCATCACACCCCAAAACACTGCCATCTGTGCAGCCTGACACATCCATCAGGGTTTGGTGCGATACAGGCTATTACCGTGGATGGATAATGAGACAATGGGCTCCTCAGTCCAGACATGTAACGACCCCTCCGACCCTCCAGGACAGCAGCAAAAACATCCAGACGGAAAACCAGACAGAGATGATTGTGCTGATGCGACTCTGTTGTTTGTCGTCATCTGTCTCTTTGTAGTCGTTTTGAGTCTTTTAAAGTCATTCTATGCGTTGATGTGCAGATTCCAATATTGGTTTTGCATGTTTCTGTAGTCGTGTTGTGTCTCCTCGTAGTCGTCTTTGCCTGCCTTCATTTGTACACGTTTCTGTGGCTGTGTTGTTTTTCTACGTGTCATTCTGGTTGTGTTGCATGTTTCTTTAGTCATTTTCTGTCTCTTCGTAGTCATTTTTCGTCTCTGTCTCTTTGTCGGTGTTTTGTGTCTCGTTGTCATTTTGTCTATTTGCAAGAAGTGTTGTGGGTCTCTCTAGTTGCATTTGTGTTACTTTGTCGTCGTTGTCCATCTGTTTGTGGTTGTGTTGCAGATTTCTGTAGTTGTTTCGTGTCTCTTTGTAGTCGTTCTCTTTCTTTCCATTTTGTCCGTCCTTGTTGTCTTTGTTGTCATTCCACATCTCAAGTCTTTCTGTGGACATTTGATGTCTCTTTGTAGTCGTTGTGTGTCTCTGAAGTCATTTTTGTCTCTTTGTAGCCAGTGACCAAAATGCACCGGTGCCTCCTAAAGTAGATGTAATATTTGCGTTGTTCAACTGACATGATGTTGAAGTTTGTGGTAGTTGTATGTCTCTTTGTAGTTGTTTTATGTCTCTCTGTATGTTCTCTTATGTTCCTTTGTTGCCATTTTGTCCATCCTTGTCGTCTTTGTTGTCATTCCACATCTCTTTGTAGCTATTATGCTTGTTTCTGTAATCATTTAAGTCTCTTTGTAGTCCTTCTACATGTCTTTGTGGTTGTTTTGTCTCTTTGTAGTCATCTCCCAGTAGTTGTTTTGTGTCTTTAGTAATGGTTGTGTCATTTTGTGCGTCTCTGTAGTCGCCTCTGCTGTTGTCTTGTGTATCTTCCAGGTTGTTTTTTATGTGTCTGCAGTCCTTTCAATGTGTCTTTGTCGTCGTTTTGTATCACTTGTAGTTGTCTTGTGTGTCTTTGAGGTTGTTTTGCATGCGTCTGCAGTAGTTTCATGTCTCTTTGTAGTTGTCTTGTGTGTCTCTGTAGTCAGTTTGTGTCTCAGTTGTGTTCTGCTCTGAACTCTGAGGCGCTGCTGTTGATTAAAAACTGCAGCTGAACTTCAGTATTTCCCGGCGGAGGTGGAGAGAAGCTGTCTGACTCAGTCGATCAACACTGACAGTACAGATATTAAACACTGACACACTGTAAACACAACACACATATATAACTCTAACTCTGTAACCCTGCAGGCTCCTCAGTAATCCAGCTCCTCGGCAGCTTACCTCTGCGTAAACGAAGAGCGGCAGCACCAGCACCGCCAGCAGCAGGTCCGCAAACGCCAAACTGACTATGAAGTAGTTGGTGGTGGTTTTTAGAGCCTTCTCCAGGTACACGCTGAGGCACACGAGCACGTTCCCACCGGCGATGGTCACAATAAGCACGATCCCGAAAATGAGCGCAGGGAAATTGTAGTCTGTGACCGCAGCCGCCGGCAGCGTGTCGTTGTTGAGGTCAGTGGACACGTCCGACATGGTCACCGCAGACTGACGGGCTCCTTATCCGACGGAGAGCGACCTTCTCCGGAGCAGTTTTCATCTATGAGCCGTGTGCAGCAGCCCGGGACGAGCAGGAGCGTCTCAGGTGAAGTCTGTGCGAGTTTCCCGGTGAGGATCCGCGCTGAGCTCCGTGCGCTCCGCTCTCCAGACGCAGCGCGGCTCCGACCCAGACTCAGCTTCATCCGCCTTCATCCGGCCGCTGCTTCACTTTTCTCCCACAGTCACCGGACTGGTTGGACCGAACCGCTGCAGCATTCTGTGGATCACGTCCCCCGCCGGCCTCTCAGCTGCTCCCGGAGGAACAAGTTCGCACAGTTGACGAATCAGAAGGCGACGGCTTAAATCCATCCGCGCAAATCTGCTTACTGAAGCTGCTGTGTGAACAGTCACAGCACGACGCGGAACCAGCTGTGTGACCAGAACCAACACAAACAGGACCGAATCCACCACAGAACAAAACAGACTCCAGATCAGCTGAACACACTGAAAACTCACATTTTCTCCCACAGCACAGTGCAGAAATACTCTGATTACACTTGTAACGAAGTATTTTACAGACATACTTGAGTAAAAGTAAAGATATCATGTCAAATTATTACTTATATTGTGATTTATTAGATTATTGTGTTTTAAAAGTGTGGCTGTGTAAAGTAACTAGTAACTAAATCTGTCAGATAAAATGTAAAAAGTAGAATAAATCGACCTTAATGTATCTGTAATCTGATTATATCTTTTTTTCTGTCATTTTGATGAAATTATGTAAATCCTGGAATATGAACCCTGTTGAAACATCTGTTACAGTCGTTGAGATGAGAGAGTATTCAGATATTTTATGAAAGAACTGATATCACACTGTTAAAGTACTGACTTAAAGGAACATTTCACCCAAATTAACCTGAGAACACATCGATCACAGAGAAAACAAGTTTCAATGAGGAGATTTATGAGCACAATATCAGATCCTGAAACCAGAACTGCCTCAGTGGAAACGACACCAAAAGAATTAGAAATATTAAATGAAGAAATTCAGATTAACGACCTGAACTGGATGTTCAATGTCAGGCTGTGGCTGCGGCTCAGATCCAGCATCTTGTTATCAGAAGATTACTGGTTCAGTTCCCTGCTCTGCATGTCAAAGTGTCCTTGGGAAAGAACCCCAAACTGCAGGCTATTATCATAATGAGACAATCAGCACAGACATGTAACAACCCTCCGACCCGGCAGCAACACACCCAGACTGACACAGATGATCGCGCTGATGCAACTGTTGTTTGTAGTCATCTGTGTCTTTGTAGTCTTTATTTTGTGCGTCTGCGGTTGATTTGCAGATTCCAGTTTTGTTGTTTCTGTCGTCGTGTTGTGTCTCTTCGTAGTCGTCTTTGCGTGCCTTCATTTGTACACGTTTCTGTGGCTGTGTTGTCGTTCTACGTGTCTTTGTGGTTGTGCTGCATGTTTCTTTAGTCATTTTCTGTCTCTACGTAGTCGTTTTTCATCTCTGTCTCTTTGTAGGTGTTTTGTTGCCATTTTGTCTCTTTCCAGACGTGTTGTGGGTCTCTCTCTTTGCTTTTGCGTAACTCTGTCATCATTGTCCATCTGTTTATGGTTGTGTTGCAGATTTCTGTAGTCATTTTGTGTCTCTTTATAGTCATTTTGTGTCTCTTTGTAGTCCCTTCATGTCTCTTTGTCATCGTTTCGTGACTTTTGAGTGTCTCTCATGCTGGTCTGCATGTCTTTGGGTGTCCTTGGTGTCCTTGGGCAAGATATTGAACCCCAAACTGCTCCTGATGTGCTCGTCGGCTTCTCGTATCGCAGCCACCACCATCAGTGTATGAATTTATTAATTACTTTAAGGCGTTTTACATAATGTATATAATGCAAACATGTGTAAACACAGCGGTGAAATAAATGTATTTGTAATAAAAGCTGTTATTAAATGCAGTGAATGTACTTTAATATCATCACAGTTCTCCAGCAGCACGAATGTAATGATGACTGCAGATTGGAGGAGGAAGGTGTTGCTGTGGGCGAGCGAGCCGAGCCAGAGAGCGTTTGAGTCGTCGAGCCGGATGAAATCACACGAAGAAGAAAGAAGTTCAGGTTGTTCACCTACAGATCGTCTAAAGGCCGGCGGAGGGAGTGGAAGTGTGAGAGCCGACCAACCGGAGGAGGAGTTCAAAGAAAAGCAAAAGCTGAAGAATAGATTATTAGATGAAGGCAGCAGCTGTACTGTTGATTCCATATTCCTGCTGTTCATTCGTGCTCTTCCTCCTCTTGAATCTAGTTTCTTGCCGCTGAACTTTTCTCTCAGCTTCCTGCAGAGAATCAAATCTAAATCCTTCACCTCTGAACGCCGTCTGCCTCTCTGAGTGTGAGACACTCAGAACAATCATTCATTCGCTTCTGTGATTAAACGTACGGTGATTCAAAAAAGTTTCACAAAATCCTCTCATCAGTTCTGACGGAGGTCGAGCTGATGAGAACGTGGTTTTATCCTTCACTGGACTTCATCTGATGAAACCTTCAGCTTGTGTTGGATGCAGAGAGACAGATAATGTATTGATCCTGTTTGAATTGTGTCATGAATCACACGGATGATGTTTTTCAGACTGTCGTCAATGATTGTTTACTCGGACTAGATGACTTTGAACTCCGGTGACCTCGACACACCAGCTGATCCTGGAAAACTTCAATGATCAAATATTTTTAAACTTCTAAAAATCTAATCTTAGCTCTCGAATGTTCTCTCAACTGAGAGCAGAGAGGCTTTTTCTCTTTCACCCCACGTCACGTCTACAAACAGCTGACGAGTTTTCTTCTTCTTCTTCTTTTTTTCTACGTCTGATCCGAGCGTAAAGGTGTTCGTGCCTCGGCTGCTCCTGTGGCATGAATATCATTAGAATAGAAAGTCACCAGCAATTAGCTTTTCACACATTGTCGCAGAGCCTCAGGAGGGAGAAGCAGAACAGCACACACGCCTCGAAAGTCACAACGCAGATGTTTAACTCGCCCTAAATCCTTTGAGCCGAATACATATATATATATAAAAAGAGGAAGAAAGATCGCCGTGAAATAAAGGAAACCGTGAGAGATAATCGCTTCCTCTCAGTTGAGCTCGTTAAAGAAATGAGAGCAGGATGTAAAAATGAAAGGAGTCTGCTCTTTTCAATTAACAGAATCAGTTCTGCAGCACGCTCGAGTTTTAATGAAGCAAAGCCTAAAAATGCAACGTCATGTTTAAAGATTTCCTGCCAGAGACGAGACTGTGGTTGAGTCTGCGGCTAAAGAAAGGTTGTGTAATAACCTCAATAACATGATTAATTTAAAGAGAAAAAGAAGAAGGTTTTGATTTTGTACACGCACGGTGACTAAAGGCCGAGGTACGTGTGAAGCGGCGTGCAGATCGATGGCTAAAACAGTTTTTTGCTCGTGTGCAGCAATCGACTTGTAATTGATGCTCAACATTAAATAGAAATACAGTCACAAACGGAGCTTCCTGAATGTGTCATGCATTAATTTCATCTGTGTTTCTGCACGTTTAATGGCGATACGACCACAGGACAAGAGGAGGACATTTTAAAAATGGCGGAGAGGTTATGTGAGCTGGCGAGGAGACGCTGAGCGCCTAATAGTGGTTTTAATTGCTGGAAGCTGTCGCCTCCTTCACTGAATTCACGTCTCAACACCTCCGTCGTTCAAATCGCCTGTTTGTTATGACAATAACTTGAATAATAACTTTATTGATCAGCACCTTTAATGCAAAGACGGACAGAAGACGATGTGATAATAAATAATATGTAGAAATAGGAGATTAAAACAAGAAGCACATACAGTAAGTTAGAGAAAAACAAGCAGAGAAAACTGATAATAGGTGTAAGAATGATTATGAAGATATAACAGGCTTGACATTAAATACTTAAAGATGGAAGTTGGTGGAGTTTTTAATTATTTTTTGGGACTTCTATGATTGAAGCGGAGGCTGCTGTCAGAGAGCAGCTTCACCAGAGACTTTCTGGACGATGGGGCGTCAGATGAGAAGCATCACTGATGTATGAGGAGTTAGATTATGTGCAGATGATTAAAAAGACTGTAAGATGAATTCTGAAAGATAACAGCAGCCAGTGGAGCGAAAGCGAGGACGGGGAAATATGATCCCTTTTCTCTAATTGCTCTGAAATGATTAGATTTGTGTTTATAGGAATGTGATCAATACGACCTGTAAGATCAGAGGAACATCGTGTTTTGGATTGAAGTGGTTTTTAGTATTCATGCAGGTGAACGTGACGGATTTACGCTCTCATGGGAGTCTGGAAGGGAAACGGAGGAAGTGTTTTTATACGGACCGTCGTTCTGACCGATACATCCGACATCATCAGCATCAGGTTCTGTTTCTCTGGACTTCCTGAGTATTTCATCAATTCAAAAGTTATTTTCCATCCTGAGCTTCTTTCTTCTTACGTGAGTGCTCAGATTAATAAATGCTTTCTTTGATTTTCGACAGTAGCCTCGGGGCTCGAGGCCGTCTAGTGTTTTTCTTCGCGCACACACTCTGACGTTGGTGTTATTGAGCCTTTCTGAGGTTTAAGCCGGTTGAATCAGTCGAGGGGTCGCTGGTGAACCCTGTCAGCGCTGAACTCCACCTGCACCTTCAGGGGAGGCGCGATGCCCTTTTTATTTTATCGAGCCGCCGTCCATCAGAATGCGTGTGCACGACCCGCCGTCTTAACGAGTCAAAACAGGATTAACGACCAGTAAACAAGCGCAGGTCGGAGAGGAGGGATGGAAAACAAAACACCAGGAGATCCTGCAGAGATGTGAGGGAGGAATCTTTATTTACCAGAATCAGTGAAACTGCATTTTATGTTTTAAACGTTAAGGGAGGATTAACCATGTCAGTGCCTCGATCAAGAGCACAGCCGGAGAATCCATCCGATATCTGGACTCCTTTCCTGGGTCGATCCCAGCTGACGTTGGCTGACGGCGAGGAACAAGTCGCATTAGCGCTCACATTCACACCTACACACAGTTCAGAGTTACTGATTTAACTGATTGTGGGAGGAAATCGGCACAACACGACCTCTGGTGGCTGTTGTAGGTATTACGGCAGCAAAGGAGGAAGTCAGAAGATGAAGAGCGACACAGTCTGCGTGCAGAGGAAGAGCTGGAAACATCAGATCTGTTCGGAGCGATGAGGCGACTCGGAACACCTTTATAGTAAATTAAACAAATAAAAAAGCAGAATTTCACACAAGTCTTCAGTTTCTTTTTCACAGTTTGACAGCCGTTCTTTTATTAACGCCGCCTGGTTGCACCTTCTTCTCGGCACCTTTGACAAAACAAACTAGTAGCAACTTTGACTTTCTTTTGCTGATTTTCTGAGAATTGTGGCTCCACATGAACAACCGACTGATGTTGCGTTACAACTTGTGTTTCTTTCTGCATCCGCACATTAACTCATCACCCGGCCAGGCTCTGTTTCAACAGACCTCCTGAGTTTCATGCAACAGAGCTGACTTCTAAAATACAGCATGAGTCATAAAGCAGAAGACATTAATAAGTGATGGTTCCTTTTTTGAAAAACGTATTAATAAAACCACATCAGAGCGGATCTGGTTCCGTCTGGACGTGTCACAGAGTCGAAAAGAGGTGAAGAGAGCGAAAATGTGAAAATGTCAGACGAGTGTTTTCTCCTGCCGTCGTCTTTAATTGTCTCCACTCACCTTTTACCTGACTGTTTGTCTCCCTCTCCTCCTCTCTGCTGGTGTTTTCCTGTCGTCCGTCTGACATTTCGACTTCTTCTATCCGTCAGACTTTGAGTGTTTTCATCCGTCTTTATTTATCTTCACCTCGTGTCTCCGTGCGACCGCTGCGGGTCATTAATCTCAATCATGTGGTCAGGTTTCATCACTCACACACACACACACACAC
>CAEMYA010000260.1:615984-686715 GCA_903131615.1 Diplodus sargus
ACACACACACACACACACACACTGTACACTTCAGTAATTAGCCTTATCCCATCAATCAGCTCTGTCTCACAGCGCTGCTGGCTTCCTATGAATTTTTCAAAACCAACTCATAAATTCTGAGACGAAACAAGAAGATCCCATCTTTTTCTTAAAATATATATATCTTGCTGAAATCTAAAAGGGGCATTCATTCACTTCAGCAGCTCCAGGAAACCATCGCAGGCCGATTCTGGGGCAGACCGACCCGTGAAAACATCGGTCAAGTGGACACTTGACCCACAGAATCTCCTTCCTGGCTGTTAGCAGCATTTTCAAATCACAACGTGGACGTTAAGTGATCATTCATGTAGACAATGTAACAGCAAAATGAACCCAAACTATCACCAAGATTCAGTCATCCATTCTCACATCTGTTCTCTTGTTTTTGTTCCCAAAGTTCGGCAAAGACCAGAGTTTTCTAGACATCTCGGCGAGCAAATACTCTGAGTTGTTGGACGGCGGAGCAGCAGGCGGCACCGTCACTTCGCTGGTTGATTCATGGAGCAGGATTTCTTTGTGTGGAGCTTCTTCTTCTCTCCTCGCCACATCTTAATTCCCTAAACAACCGAATAGGTCGCTTGTGATGACTAATAATACACAGTTCAGGGCCGGTGCTGGACCAGCAGATGATTAGAGTTTAGTCCTGTTTATGCACAATTTATCGGTGCATCCGTGATGTTTTGAGGATGTTTCTCAGCTGCTGCTCCTCTCCAGACTTCTCGTAGAGCAAATATGACATCAGGAGAGAAATCTTTTGTCTGGACGGATAAACAACGAGCTGAAACTCGCTATAATCGAGCTGCAGATACCAAAGAGCTCTTCATTTCCATTGAATATTGATTACAGCCGCTTTGAAGGAACCTTTTCAATTTCAGAGCGACACAATATGAACAGCGTCGAGTCACAATCTGGTACGTACGAATGGGAAGAACCAAGAGCAGCACTTCTGTTGTCAGAGGCGTGTTGGAGCTTATCGGACTCGCAGCAGCCGATCTGTTTGTCATCACACCTGTGTGACAATACCACATCCCATAATACAGAGTGTGTGATGTCACCGGGTCAGGCGCCGGTCCGACCAGGTGACTCCCGGCAGGAACATCGTCTGTCTGTGAGAGTTTAATCACCAAACCCCACCAACAAAACGCACCGTTCTTCCAGATCGGATCGGAGCCGCAGCGCCGGTCCGGAGGTGAAATACGACTGTTTCTGTAGCAGAACGTATTTCCCGAATTATTTTAAAGAGATGTGAGTCTGTGTTTCAGGATTTAAATGTTGGGTCGGGCTCGTCGACAGGCAGAAACTATCTGACAGAAACAGTGAAAATGTAAATGGAGTTCTGAGGTTTTGAGACTTTTGAGACTTTAGCACTTTTAGTATCTCCTGTTTCAGGAAACATCATGTTTCTGTTTATTTTTATTTTTTTTATGTTCTGTCAAATTGGTGAAGACGTTTCCTTCATCTGTTCGCATGAATTGTCGTCTGGTAAAACGGCATTAAAACAACTTTGCTTCACCATTTTCCTCCTAAAGTTCCTTGAAGCTGCTTTAATTATCAACAAAATGTTGAAATACTCCTTTAGTGTGGGACCAACAATCACATGCAGCTGTGAAGACGTTTTCTTCGTCTGTTTGCATGAATTGTCTCGCAGTATGTTGCGGTTTGAGCTCTCAGGGCCACCGTACTGTAAAGTTTATCAAAGTACATTTAACTGATGATACATTTGTACTTTTACTTGTAACAGAGTTGTTGATTTTCACTATAAACAACTTTTCTTCTTGGTGGATGTTTCACAACCTCTGATCTAAAAACTGAAGTCAACATTTTCTTTTCTGTATTTCATTATTTATTAACATTCCCACCTCGGCTCTGAGAAGCAGCACTTACACCAGTAATGCCGATAACGACGGTGTTAAACTAACGCCTTCGTCTTTTTTTCGTTGCTTCAGGCGGAACAAGAATTCTATTAAGTCGCCCTGTAATGAGATTAGCTTTCTGCTAAACCCCACCAACTCTGAGTCACATCATTCACCAACACTGCACACGTTATTAGATAAAAGTAGGTCAGTCCAGTTAAAAGTCCAAAGGTTTGTGTTACAAACACAAACAGGATCAAGTTTCCACACTCGCAGCGACTTGAGGCTAAAAAAACGCTTCTTATAAACTGAGTTATGGACGGAAAAGAGCTTTTTTTTTGTCTCTAATTGTGAAAAATATGGAAAAAACTTTTCACTTCACAACATTTGAGGGTGAAACTAAGATGAATATATTTAATGCAGCATGCTAAAGTTAGCTCCCATGAGGAAAACACACTCTCAGGTGTTTTTGAGCTTCAAACATCAACAGACGACGATGCAACAGGAAACACGACCCGACTGACAGAACTCAGAACTTCTCCTGCGTCACGTCGTGGATGTTCTGTGTTATATTAAATTCATGAGACCTTGAAAAACCCCGTGGCTGAACTTTTTTTTTACTCATGATTATTTAAGTTTGGCCCTCTGAGCTCGATTTCATCACTTCAGTGATTCTTTGTCGTCTCAGCTTCACCGCTGAAAAGTGTCCTGAACATCCAACAAGGAAACTTTGCAACATGTTTAATGTTCAAATGTTTTACGGTCATCAAATGAAAACAGGAAATAATCTTTTCACCTTCACTTTTTAAATGTGTGTGGTATTAATGTCGTTCTGCACGTTTTCTGGTTTTATATCAAAACTATTTTGACAGCAGATTTCCTCAAAAATGTTTGTTTTGTTTAAAAGTGTTGAAATTCATCACACATACACATAATGTGTAACTTTTTTTCCCAATTATTCAAACTCTTTTGTCCTCAGGAGCCGACAGAATCAACTTAAATTTAAAGTTTCTTGCAGCTGCTTTAATTATCGAGCTGGTTGATTTTGAGGCTCGCTGCTTCGATCGTCTTGCCACAACTCTGAAATATTCCTTCAGTGTGAGAGCAACAATCACATACAGCTTTTGAATATTGGACCTCAAATACATGAGAAACAAAACTTCCCTTTTGTTGTTTTAATGTTTCAGCTCAAAAGATAAAAACACCGACTGACGTCACGTCTCCTCATTCAACTCTCAGTCACACAGGAAATGAACATTCTCCCAAAATGTCAAACTGATCTGCAATCAGTCCAGGAGGAGCGCCGGCGTCTCGCTCGCTCTTAAAGTGAAGTTAGAACACAGAATGTCTCGGTCCATCAGACTGTCAGTCAGCGAATCAAAAGGTTCTGGTTCTGAGAGACAAAATGAAGGAATGTCCTCAATGTCTCTGTCACTTTAAATGAAGCTGCGTGTTGAAGAAGTTCTGCTGGTTCTTCTGCAAAGGATGTGAAAAACATCTGGATCTGAAGTCAAAGGGTGAAATGTTGTTCATCACGTTGTGTGTTTTGTTTTCGATTGAAAGATTTCAGATTAACATCATTCAGATTGTTTCCTTCCTGTTTGTTGCGTTTCTGATAATCGAGCCTGCAGGAATAAATAAAGTCGTGTTGATGATATGATGGAGGAGCGACAGCTGCTGATGTGAAGGCTCCTCCTGCTGGTCACATGGGAACATAACAAACAATAATGGAAATAATAAGTGTGTGTGTGTGTGTGTGTGTGTGTGTGTGTGTTCAGTGTTAGTGAGGAGCATCTCTGCATGCAAACATAATGTATGAGCTTTACCATGACACTGTGAGCTCGTTGTTCCCACACAGAGGAGGTGGAGGGGAGGAGGGGCAGTGTGTGTGTGTGTGTGTGTGTGTGTGTGTGTGTGTGTGTGTACTTGGTGTGATGTATGACATCCTGGCGTGTTCACAGCGCTGCCTTGTCCACATGTGAAGCTGGTATGTGTCCCAGTTTGTGCCAGTGTAAGTTTCTGTCATCGTCGCTGTTCTGGGATCAGACAGTGTGTCACAACAGCGTGTGACATGTGATACATGTTGTCCCACGAAAAGACCAAATCCAGCACGTCAGTCGTCCCTCTTTACATTCTGACTTCCTGCGTGACGCTCAGCTGATATAAATCTGTAAAAAAACACATTGCATACTTCAAATCTTTTGTTCCAAGCTGCTCACTGTAGTTTCTAGCAAACATTTCTGTAACCTTCCGCTCTGACAGCGTCGCCATGTGTGCCGCTTTGTTCCAGCAACTTTAAAGAGGTCCACAAAACATTTCTGGAGCTTTGCAGGAAAACAGAGGAAGCTGATCTGTAAAGAAGTTATTCAGGTCGAGCACCGACTCCTGACGTGCCTTTTAGCAGCTACGGCGAAGAAAAGCAGATACACATTTTAATATATTCAATATAGCCTCGCATAGGCGACACCAGGTGACCTAATGCATCTTCTAAGTAGTCAGGAAGGAACTCGGCCTGCAGAGAACTCATACAGATGTTTAGGTGTCGCACACGCTTCAGTTACCTCTGGAACAAATATTTATAGAGAAGGTTATTACAGCCGACTCCACAACGAGTGTAGTGGGAGAAATAGATCAGTGAAGATGAAAACAAACGGATATTAATGATGTTGACGGCTGCGAAAAAAGAATAGTTAGCACACATTAGCCGTTTTTATACTGAGCAACAAGCCGCTAATGTTTCCATCCTTTTTCCACTTTTGTGCGACCCACAGATGGGAGTTTTAAAACCAGGAAACAGCTGATCACAGCAGTCAGTCCATCACTTCATCCCCGGACGTCAAGATGAGCAACTGGACAGCTGCTGAGATCCAGGAGATGCAGCGTCTCCTCGGTCTCTGTAGCTGTCTTCACTGTCCGCTTGTTGTTGTAGCGACAAGCTGCTAACGGTCGCTACTTTCAAATTAAAAGCCCCCCGCTAAGAACCCAGTTCTAAACTCCAATGGGGTGCAATGTAAAGCTCTTATTTTGAAGACACGTCACCTGACTGTCCATCAGCATGAAGGTGTTCATTTTTAGGTGAACTGCT
The DNA here is from genome assembly GCA_903131615.1 of Diplodus sargus. NCBI lineage: Eukaryota > Metazoa > Chordata > Actinopteri > Spariformes > Sparidae > Diplodus > Diplodus sargus. The sequence goes on from CAEMYA010000260.1 coordinate 620,962, forward strand.
CCTTTAAAGTAGTTAAAGAAACAACAGATTCTCACAGTTTCACTCACATCTTGTTCCATCTCTACATTTAAAAGTTCCCCCTGAGTGAAATATCACACTCACTGACATCATTCATAAATTTCAGGTCATCAACTTTTATCAGGTCTTGTCGTCAGTGTTCCCAACATTCCTTTGGCTGGATTCCTCCCAGGATGCATCAGGGCCACAGAACGACCCGTCCGGCTAAAACAGATGCAAGTATTTTAGTAGGAGGGCAGCGAGTCCTCTGCTGGCAGGCGCTTCATGCAATATGTGCCCGTAAGATGAAGTCACAAACATTGCAACTGTAGTCGACTCCCACTCGCCGGGCAGCACAGACGGGGCATTATGTGGCCGAGTACCAGCTGGTACCACGGGCTCCTCATCCTCCTCCGGGACTTCATTTGTTGGTGCGTCTGAAATCAGGACATGGAACTGAAATCGAAGAGTAAACCTGGGATCGTTCTCCTCGGATGCATCGTCGCCGTCTGCTTTTGTACAGTTTGTGGGGCTGAGAGACGTGAGTAGAGCTCCGATCGCTCCGGAGGCCGTCAGCGGTCGCCGGAGGCAGGAGGTGATGTGGCCGAGGCTGCAGGGAGACGCACAGCTGGTGTCTCCTGTTATTCCTTTAAAGCGCTGCTGCAAAACTTTATGACCCTAAAAATGAAGCACTGACTAATTGTGACTCCACATAAACAGAAGTGGAAAGTGATTTTTCTGTTTGTATTTTAAAGATTTTGAGAGGCCTGAAGAGCTCGAAGAATCCAGTATTTAAAAGGAAGAAACTAAGAAATTAGACAAAAATCTGAATAATTAACAAAACTTTGAAATATTTGTGAAACCTTGTCACTTTTCGGGGCCCGTCGGGGGTCCTGAACCTCAGGTTGGGCACCACTGCTCTACAGAATTTAATTTAAAGGGGCGCTGAGCAGAATTAGAGAAGAAACTCAAACTCAGGATTTTAATGTGAGGTAACAGAAATATTGATCTTTTCCATGATTGAATAAACAATCTGTTCTCAGAGGAGAATAAGCCCACAGGTGGCAGGGTCCGCCACATGTAAACAAAGTATAACAGTATAAACTGTGTTGTCACTTTAAGTTTGTTTATTCAGTTCATTCAGTCACGAAGACAAAGAGAGTTTGATTATTCAGTTTGTTTGTCAGTGAGGATCTTTCTCTTCTTATTAAAATGTCTTCCCTAAAACTACGGACTGCACCTTTAAAGAAACATCCTCCACACAAACAGACACCAGAATTTTTCAGTTACATCCGTGGATGCAGCAGCATGAGGCCTCATAAAGACATCATCGATTTAAAAACCTGATGCAGATTTACAGCAGAGAGTCTTTATGCTAAGCTAAGCTAAGCTAAGCTAAGCTAACAAGAGACGACAGGCTTCACTTCAACTGTTCCTTTAAATACGAGTCAGGATGTCGTAAATCTTTCTCTCTTCAGTGTTTCAGTCCTGGTGCTGACCGTCTCTCTGACTGACCCGCTGCCTCTCTCCCCTCTCAGTGTGCACGGTTCCGCCGGGCCCGGTGACGGTCCCTGAGAACAACACGGCGGACGTCCAGCTGGTGAAGATCAGCTCGGTGGACGATGTGACTCTGACGGTCACAGTGAACCCTGAAGATCTGTTCTACCTGCGAGGAGACGCTCTGATGGTGAAGAAGGGACTCGACTACGAGGTGAGTATTGATTAAACACAACGTGGTTCTGAACATTTTTATCAGGATCAATCACCTCAATTTGCATATCAACTATAAGCTAAAGTCTGTTTGATCCGGTTTAATCCCATGTGATGTAAATAATGTTCAAACTGGACAAATTAAGATTATCACTCAGTGTTTAAGGTATTTTGAACAAACTGTCTGTTGGGATGATTTGAACAAAATGTGGTTTGAAAACAAAGATGGCAGAGAATTTCAAAATAACTTTAAATGACCTGATTGGACGGAAGGGAGCCAATCAGGGCAAAATCCAGCTGCGATTCACTTCCTGATGAGAGTTCAGGAACCTTAAGATGAAGGAAGAGTCATTATTATATTGAAGTCTATGAGAGAAACACAGTAAAACCCAACATATCAGCGTGCTCGTTAAATAAATGAGTTATCACGCTGCTCTCTGAAGTGTTTTCTTCTGTTTGTCTGGAGGATTTCTTCATCAGACTGTGTGGTTGTGTTGGGTTTAAGTGTGTTTCTCTCATAGACTTCAATACAATCCGGCACCAAAGCAAGATTCAGCAACTCTTCCTTCTTTTATACGTTCCTTGAAGATAGCTGAGAATCATCAACAGGCTTTAAAAGTACAATATGTAACATTTTTAAAATGTCCAAAACTGACGAGACCTGTTACACATTTTGTCGTGTTCTTATCTTATTATTCTGATTATTATCCTGAACGTTCCCAGAACATCGTTTTATTCCAGGTAACTTGTGTTGCGAGAGAAAACATACAAGGATTTTAATCAACACGAATCACACGAATAAAACTTTAAAACTTTACGTGTCCGTGAACATTTGAATCAGATCGATTTTCATCTGTGGCTGTTTTTCAAAGACGACTACAACTCCCATGATGCCACGCTGCTTCATGACATCATCAAACTACATCTGTTATTGTTTTCAGTGAGAGACTTGTAAATTAAAATACACTTTATTTATAAACAGATAATTGATTTAATTATATATAAATCAAGACTTTAATTTATATTAACTTTCATGTACAGAATCGTGGTAACTGGACTTTCATTGGTTCTGGTGTTTCTGTATATAACAGCTGTGTGTGTCTGTCAGTCTCTGTCCAGTGCAGCTCTGGTGGTTTGGGTCCAGTGCAGCAGAACCGGGTTCAGATCTGTGAGTATAGAACCAAACTCAGAACCACCAACAAAGACGCTGACATCATTTTAAAAAACGGTCACGACACTGTTTTACTCTCTCCTGCAGGTGAACGAGTCTGTTGAAGTTCTGGTAGAAAACGTGAACGATAACCCGCCAAACTTCGCTCAGAACCACTTTGTACTGGAAGTGAAGGAGGTGAGAAGTGTAACAGCTGCAGCGCTGGAAGAGTAACTGAGTATATAAAGAGCTCCAGTTACTGATTACTTTCAGATTTTTTACGTTAAACATAAAAATAAACATTGTTATAAATTAAACTGTTTCCAGATGTTGATCATCCAGTAAAGTAATGAAAGATTAAGTTCCCCGACAGCTTATACAGTAAATAAATTGATTGATGGATTGTAAAATAATACTTTTCTCTGTGGTACTGATACATTTACTCGAGTACATGAGTTCTGGTTCCAGGTTTGATGAGTTCTGGTTCCAGGTTTGATGAGTTCTGGTTCCAGGTTTGATGCCGACTCTGAGTTTTTCTCTCCTGCAGCTCACGACGGTCAACTCCACCGTCGGACTGATCGAAGCCACAGACGTCGACTCAGAACCGCTGTACTACCGCTTAGAGTCCGCGACAGTAAGAACGTTGGACTCAGTGGTTCTGTTCTTTAAGATCCACAATACTGAGATTTAAAAACTTATATACAACATGTTATTTGTCTTTTCTTTCCTGTTAAACCAGGATAAATATTTCCGTCTTGAAAGCATCAACAGTCCAAAGATCCTGGTGAGAAGCCTGCTGGACTACGATGTGGTGCAGAAGATCTCTCTGGTTCTTCACGTGCAGGTACAGAACTCAGTGGTTGCAGAAGCTCCAGGCAGCTGCTCCTCGTTGACCTTTGACCTGTGACACGTCTCACATGTTCCAGGACACGTTCAACGGTTCGGCGTCCGACGAGCCCTTCTTCACGTCCGTGGCCTCCATCACGGTGCACGTGAAGGACGTGGACAACCGGCCGCCCTGGTTCCAGCCGTGTTTGAGGACCAACTTGGGAATCGCCAAACTGTGTGTGAGCGGCGGCTACAGAGGACGAGTCAACCTCACCGAGAAGGAGGTCAGTCTGTCATCGCTCGCCTCACAGCACCTGTCCACGGTCTGGAGGTATCTTTTAATCGTGGTATCATCAGACGCTCATTTATCTCGTTATCGTGAGGAAACAAACAGCTGATTTGTTGTTGTGTTGTGAGGAAACTGTGTGACCGACCACTGAACCAATCAGCTTCCTCTGAGGAACTACGAGCAGCTACGAGCGTAGTTAAGGCGTGACGAGCAGCGAGAGGTCGTCCCTTCAAACTACCACTTTTCCTTTTTACTTTTAGTCCGTATTGCAGCTGACAAAGTGCTGCTGCCTGCAGCGTGCATAACATCAAGACAGTCGCCTTGAACTGATGCTTCAATGGGCTTTCACCTGTCGTGTGTGATTCTCTCAGGTGTTTGTGCTCTCTCAGCTTTGTTTGTATATTTGTGTGACGCTCTGTGAAGTATCTGACGTGTCCTCCGCTGCAAAAGACACTTGCTGTGTCTCAGTTCAGGTCTGCATCCTTCAGAGGAGCATTTAAAGGCCAATTACATCACAACGCCGCGTGAAGGCTCCTCCAGATGCTCCTTCTTCTCCCTGGTTTTGGAGGATGCACCGCTACGATCCTTCGTGGCCTCACATATCCCAAATCGTGACGTAAGGGTAAAACATCTGGTGACACAAGCAGGAAATGCTCCAAAAGCGAGACCGTCAAATTTAACAACGGCTGACGAGGTTAACAAGGTCTCTCTGAAGGACTCACCTTCAAAGACCACAAAGGCCGAGTCCTTCAGAGGACGCAGAGCCTGACTGTTGTACTGATCAGTGTGGTATTCTGGGTAATGGAAGGCAGGGTCAGTATTTCACCTGGATGTTGCAGAAAGTAGTCGTGAACGCTTCAGTGAGCTCTATGTATGCGTTATTTCTTCAGTAATTTGTATATTTCACCCCATCTTTGTGCACTGAAGGAGATATTCTGCTGTATTCTGCTGGAAAACCTTCATGAACTGTCGATCTGTCGGTGACACGGTATCACTGTGACGAGTTAGCTGAGTGGAAAGTACGTTTTCCTTCTGAGGTGAAAGAAGCTGCAGAAACTGGGGATGAAGGCTGAAGCTCCACTGGAGCATCATCTTCCTCTTCAGTCAGGACAATAAACCAATAAACAAACGGCTCTTCAGGAGATAATCAAACTCAAATGTGCTCCTACAAGATGTAAAGGGTCTTCAGGTTACAGGACTTAAACACACCAGAGTTACCGTCTGATCTATGGGGACATGGTTCTCAGTAAGTTGGGGACGGATTCAGAAGGAGCGTCAGAACCGCACGGGTGTCGTTCTCCACCGCTTTTACACCTTCATTAATGGAGAAAATGATCAGATTAGAGTACTTTTCCTCTGAATACTTGGAAGAACATGTTCTTCATTATAATTACATAATTATGGTAATTAAGGATACTTAAGTGATGAGTATTTCCTCCCCCACTGATGATTTATATTCCACAGGAGGGTCCGTTGGTGCTGGAACCTGGTCCGGTGTTTGCCAAGGACGGAGACAAGAACCGGAGCGAGCTGATCAGCTACAGAATCCTGCGAGGTTTGAACAGAACTTCTGGAAATGATTTGAACATTTTGAATCTCAGCGTCGCTCCGTCTGCTTGATGTGCTGATGATGGAGTTTTTCTTCCACCAGGAAACGAGGGAAACATTTTCCAGATCGACGAGGAAACAGGAAACATCACCATGACGAAGGCTGCCGACATCGTCGGCCCGATAACTCTCACAGTTCTGGTAAACAACCTCTTCTTCTTCCTGGTTTTTCTGTCGTAGTTCTGATGGGAAAACGTTTGGTCTAACTCACTTCTCATCAGGCGTCACAGGTGACTAACAGGGATCAGTTCGCGGTGACTCAGGTGACCATCGAGGTGATGAAGAAGAGCAGGAACCCTCCTCGCTTTGAGAGGGAGCGATACGAAGGGTTCATCTACAGCAACTCGGTCCCAGAGAGCATGATCCTCCGGGACCGGAGCACCAACCGGCCCTTCAGAGTCCGAGCTCGAGACGAGGACTTCGCCGCTGTGAGTCCAATTCATGTGGCTCATAGTTTTATATTCAAAACTACTCACTGTTAGTCTGATGTTCCACATGTTAAAAGGACTAAAACTGTCTGTCAGTGTGAGTTTATGTTGTTTTTAAACCCATTAGCTTAAAAAAAAACTGATAATCTGATCGTAAATCAGGGAGCGAGCGCGACGGATCTGTCTGTCTGCCCCTAGTGGTCAAAAATCATCAAAAGCAGCTTTAAAGACTCTTCAATCATCTTCTTTGTTTTATCTGTATGTGTGTGTGTGTGTGTGTGTGTGTGTGTGTGTGTGTCAGGGTGTGAATCCAGATGTGAAGTACGAGGTTCAGTACAGCAGCTACGTCAACGTGACCGCCGACGGTTTTGTGATCCTGAAGCGAGTCGTGAAGACGGAGTCCTTCGCGCTTCAGGTGACTTTTTTATTAATCAAGCACATAAAAAACCAAAATATAGATGATTTCTTTGATTTACTGGAACAATTTACTGGTTTGTGTTCTGAATGCAGCTCAGGGCGGTCGACGTAACGACGGGGGAGTTCGGAACAGCTGCCCTCTCTGTTCAGGTCATACCTGGTGAGACGATCTCAGTTTTCACCTCTCAGACTGGTGACAGTTAAATTACAGTAATGCTGTGTTGAGTGATGATATCCCGCAGGTGTAACCTTGTAATCTTCCACCTGCAGCCGTGGCGATCCCGTCCCCATCAAACGTCGGGTACCGCCCGGGCGACATGGCGCTGCTGGGCCTGGTGATGGCGGCGCTGCTGGTCCTCTGCCTCATCGTGATCGGCTTCTTGATTTCACGATTGTACAAGGGGAGCGGCAGCATGGACAAAATATGTGAGGTCGGTTCATCGCTGAGCTGCTTTCAGATTAACTCTGTTTCCAGACGCTGCGATCGTGTAAACACAACAAAAGCTTCTTGTGTTCCTATATTAAAGGAGTGCTTTGGTATTTGGCTTTCTTGAAGAGAGTTGGATGAGAAGATCAATACGAGTCTCATGTGTGCGGGAAGTTTGGAGCTCGAGGTGGGAGGTGATTAGCGTAGCTTAGCATCAAGACTGGAAACAGGGAAACAGTCAATAATGAACATGTTGTATCTGATGTGTTTAATATGCAGAATTGAAACCATGTTTTGTTTCAGTGCTGTAACTTTTTATCTGTTTCCTAAAATCACCCAAAATGATTTATAATATTTCAATTTTAATGTAATAATAAACATTCTATTTCTGTTGTTGTGCAGGTTGTTAAACAAATGAGATCCAACATGTTCATTATCAAGTTTTAAAGCTATTTGTAGACATATATTTTAACTGACTAGCAGTTTCCTGCAGCTTCCAGTATTTATGCTAAGCTAAGCTAATAGCCTGCACCAGCTGGTCTCCATCTTCTCGTTTAACTCTTAAGTAGAAAAAATAAATAAAAGCCCCGAGAGCTCAAACTGATCCGACCTGCTGAGGGTTTAACTCACACATCACACATCTTTTAGTCACGTTCATTTTTGGCGTCTTGCATGTGAAACATTTTTGAGCACAGCATCGTTTCTGTGTCGCTCTTGTGTTATTAAAAACAGAAAGTCATTTTACTGACGCTGACAGGAAGCATTCACAGTCGCCTGTGAGACAAAGATGACGCGCTCCATCTGTGAATGTTTCCCGTCCGTCCTGCGTCGTGTCGCTCTCACTGAGTCACCGCGGCGTCCCGTACAGTAACAGTTACATCACAGACAGACTCAGCTGGTTCAGGAGCTCCTCCTGTGTGGCTGTGATGAATATTTATCAGCTGCACCCACAGAAGGGCTCTGTGTTAGAACAGAACAAATGGACCGAGCTCACTGGCATCTGTAACCTTGAACAATGCCTTCATATCATCCATGCTTCATTAAGTGCTGTTTTAATGAGGGGCCTCTCTCCTGCTGCAGTGCCTGGGCCCCTGCCTGAAGTCCGACCAGCCGCGCTCCGGCCACAGGGACTCGCTGCAGTACACCAACGACGGCTTCCAGAACGAGGCCGACCAGAGCCGCGGGGGCGCCAGGCGCTTGAACAACGTCGTCCCCAGACGGAGCACCTTCCCCCAGCCGCGAGGCCGGGTCATCCCCCTGGAGAGACGGAACCGCCACTGCTCCTCCTGTGGCGTCTACACCAACCACGTCCCCAAGGGGAGCCCGTCGGTGAGGCAGTCCAGGAGGGGCCGAGGAGACGGCGACGAGTACAGCTCCAGATCCATCCTGACCCGGCAGAGGAGGAAGGAGGGCCAGAAGACGGTGTGGTTCAAGGAGAGCGAGGACTCCTCTGACATCGAGGTGGAGATTATCCCAGACACTGTAGGCCGGGTGGAGGAGGAGACTGAGGAGGAGCTGGAGGGAGAGGTGGAGATGGAGGGGGTCGTCAGAGACCCGGCGGCCCCGCTGAGAGAGTCTGACGGCGGGCAGGAGAACCAGAACACAGAGCCCGGTGAGGAGCAGGACGATGGAGGAAGCTCGGAACAAAAGAAGGGAAGCGAGGAGCAGGAGGGCTGACGGAGGTCAGAGGTCAAACTTGAGTCGGAGGAAACGTTCACGAAACTGAGCTGTTGTTTGTTTTCATGTCACTTTTTGGAGTCGACGGCCCGAAACAGAGGTGTCAGCAGCCCAACACCTCCAGATACCTGCCGCACCTCAAGAAAACCAGCGACCCAAACAGTTTGTTTTCGACTGTGAGTATCTCAGAATGCAGAGTGATGAAACAAACTGCCGCTCCACCAACAACCGTCGATCCATCCGGTGTTTCTTTGGTCTTATTTTGGTAGTTCTGGTCAAACAGACGACCTGCTGTAGTAGAAACAACGCAGCACGGACTCAAAGTCAAGAATCTACTGCAAATATATCCTTGTGTTTTGTGTCCGGTTCCGGCCCACAGACCAGATGTTGGGAACCACAGAGTCACTGGACTGATTTCTTTATAGAAACCAAAACTACTAAAATAAGATCCAAGTCATGATTCAGCATCTGGTGGGCGACGAACAAAGATTTCTTGATACCACTTTCTACAAAGGCCTCATTTATAAACGGAGTCAGTCAGTTTTAACGAGCGCTGTGACTAACGATTCATTATGGATTCTTTTCAATCTGCAGATTAATTTCTCAGCTAATTGAATAATTGTTTTGCTTATAAAACACAAGAAAAAACAGAAAAAAAGCGCCCGTCACAATCTCCTGAAGCCAAATGTGACGTCTTCAAATGTCTCGCCAACAGTTCAGAACACAAAGAAATTACATTTATTGAAACATCAAGTGATGAAACACATTTGAGAAGCTGGAACCATCAAAAGTTTGTAGTTTTTGATAAATCTCTTCATTCTATTAACTGTTTTTGAAGCTCTAGTTGCAGCAAACGGCCGGAGACGAACAGATTATCAACAAATGAAATTCCCAGAAGATCCCAAACTGATTTATTAACTATTAATAAACCTGTTATAAAAGCTGCCATGTAGAAAGTGGTAACAACGTTGATTTAATCAGATTCCCTTTATTTATTCTATCAGTTTGTTCCCAAATAACTTCATCGAATTTTCTGAAAATGTACTTTAGTTTACAGGATTTGTGTTTGACGATATAGAAGATTTTATTCACTCCAGTCGGGTCGGGAAGCCAAGCGGACCAGCACACGGGCCACAAACTGACGATAGATGTGTGTGTGTGTCTGTGTGTGCAGTGAAAGCGTTCGCTGCAGTGCTGTGATTATTTCAGTCTCATCTCCACTCTGCACACTTTCTGTACGAGCTTTACTAAACCGACCCAGAAGTGTTCTGGATTTTATAGTGAAACATTATGTGAAGACAAACTTTATCTACTGAGTACTAAACAGCTGAGAGGACGGTTTTATGTGGACTGTATTTTATTTTAAGTAAAATAACTACTTTTATGGATAAATATACTGTGGTTAATGTGAAGTTGACTTTTTGTACATTAAAGCGATCGAGGGAATAATAAAGTTTGAAGGGTTTGTTGAGTTTTGGGAATCGCCTCGCTGGTTAATCGACTGAAGGATATCATGATGTTTAAAAGGAAACAGCTTTACGTTTATGGAAATATATTCATGTGCTTTTGAGTTAGATGAGAATTATAATAATTACACTAAATAAGGCACATACTGCTGCGTTTGATGGCCTCTGACAACTGGTGGATATCATGCAAAGTTGTGGGAAAAGCGCTACGTCGCTGCAGATATAAGCAGGTAAAAGAGAAATAAACTTGAGGCGACATGCCGACCGTGTCCCGCCCTAAAAGCTGCCCCTGAACGCACCACAAAGATTACACCTGTGGATACCAACAGGTTGTTGTTCATAGAGGGGAAACTGAAAGAAGATGAAGCTACAGCATGCAGCCAGTTAGCTTAGCTTAGCATCCAGATTGGGAGCAGAAACTTCCTGCAATCCTGTGATCTCTGAGTCTTTGTGACTATTGTTCAATAGTTTCAGAATCGTCAGCCTCAGACAACCACAAGAGTTTTTAGATGCTGGTTTTGCTTATTTTACTGTTTATGCTAAGCTAAACAGGTGCGGCAGACGCTTTGTATGCAGCATTCAGACATTAGTTGGGTCCAATTTGAAAATGACATAAAATCTGTTGAGTTACAAAGAAGTGAAAGTACCGAACCTGCCGCTGATCCTCGTCTCTGCTGCTACATCGCACACCTGAGTCTCTGATGGAACCAGTTGCATTGTGGGTAATGCAATAGGCAGATTTTCATGGGGAAGAACGTTTGGATTATAAAATATTATATTATTGGTACTGTTGCATTGTTTTTGATCAACTTAGTTTCAAAAAGTCCCTCGTTAGTTTGTCTTCTGGGTGCAAAGTTAAACTGGGAAAGGACTCTTTAAATAAAGGGCCCCAGATAAGTTATAAGACAAGTTATTACCCCCCATATTAAAACAAGATGACACAGTAAACAAAAGATTTGTTTTAAAAACAGTTTATTGAGGCCAAATCACATAAAGATACATCACAAAGTCAGTAGTTGAGGAACAACTTCCTCCTGAAACGCAAATTAAAAGTGTTTGTTTTAAAACGGCTCCCTGATTTAAAAAAAAAAAAAAAAAGACACTTAGATGTTTTAAAAGAATCAGGACCAACACAATCAGCTGATCATGCTCACTCCTCACACATCCTATCAAATCTGTTTCACACCCGAAGAATCGTACAAATAGTTCAGATCAGTGCATTCAGGATCTACACAGAATCTATTGCTAAATACGGTTTTGATTGCAAAGCAACAGAAAACATGTGCAGCACAAATTTACTTGGATTTTAAGCTTTGCACTTGGACGTGTTGCTCCAGCGCGGGATGTGCTTATTTAGACTTGGCGAAGCCGACCCGGTTGTTGTCCCGATCGAACACGGTGTAGTACTGGCCGATGAAAACGTCTCCCAGGATCCACAGGGGCCCGGCGGGGGCGGGGATGTCCAGACCCATGAAGCCGCTCAGACACATGGTCTTTCCAGCCTGACTCACCTGGAAGGAGAGCGACACGCAGTCAGAAAGAGAAACTAGATGCAACAACACAAACAGCTGGATGTGTGTGTGTGTGTGTGTGTGTGATCGCTGCTCAGACAACAAACAGCCTCTGCCAGGACGCACAGAGCGCACTTGTTCCGTTTGTTATGACGCAACGCTGTTGACAGAGTTGTATTGTTGGTGCGGGAGCTGCCTCTCTGTCGCCGCCTGCTGGAGGATAAACAACATGTCCGGCGCTCAGTCTCACCTTGAGGATGTACTGCTCTCCGGTCAGAGAGTACGACTGTCCGCCGACTTTGAAGGTGATGACGGGCAGCGTCGGGACCTTGTCACAGTTCACCATGTACTGAAACACAAACACAACTCTTAATACACACACGACAATAAAAAAATAGATGATTTATCTGATTCCACATCAGCAGTGACAGTGTCGTAGTCGTGTTCTGCGTCAGGCGAGTGTCTCACCTCTCCCTGGATCAGTGGAGTGGCTCCGATGGCTTTCTGCAGGGACCGGACCTCTGCCGAGGGCCCGGTGATCAGAGACGTCCCCGAGTCCACGATGGCCTCGCAGCCGCTCCCACACAGACTCAGCTGCGTTCCCACTGCCATCCTGAAACACAGCCAAGCACAAAATCAAGCAACTACAATTTATTTTTTAATCAAACAGTGATTTAAAAATGGCTGTCACAGTTCAACAGGGCTCAAGATGATTTCTCCAGTTTGCTTGTTTTGTCGCCCCGACAGTCGTAAATCCCGATTTATTAAATCTGTGATTGAACAGTACAGAGCGCACTGATGCTCACCCGTCCATGTGGATCTGCCAGTAGGCCTGGCGGGTGACGTTGACGTAGTTGAAGTCTCCGGTGTAGTATTTGGGGTCGGTTCCTCCGAGCAGCAGCTCACCGCCAGGCTCCGTGTCGGGGTTCCTGACATGATCAAAACATTTCTGGAGTTAACGCACCAATGAAGCAGAGAACAGATTTAAGTAATGTCATCATTTATCTGGAGTTCTGATTCCACCTGATGGGTGTTTAGCTCACTGAGTCACTGTAACTGTCAGACTGCTTAAATGACCTGCAGAGTTACGTAGTATTTCTCTATCACTAACCCCATAAACACGAATATTTAAAAACACAAAATTCAGACACAGACAAGAAACGTTGTCACATGTTCTCAACTTGTGAGAATAATCCACCTGCAGCTGTGTGTCCTGCAGAGACACTGTTGAACCAGTGACACCTGCTGGTGTTCTCAGGATGAAGGTTTGCCAACATGCACTGTGATCCGTTCTACCAGGTCTGTGTTTACGAGCATAAAGCAGCTTTAAAACTGAATATTTTGTTTTTGCCTTTTCCACAACTCATCAAAATGCTCAGATAAATTATGGACACCGTCACAGGTGTTGTTCTCCAAAACACCTGTTTGGAACATTGCACAGGTAAACAGGTCCACTGGTAACAGAGGGACCTGAAACCAGCAAGCACGACGAAAAACAAAAGGAGGGGAAGCTGGTGGTGGCGGCTCGGTTCCCTTCACTCGTACCAAACAGACGCTGAGAACAATTGAATCGTAACATCGCTAAACTGAAAGGTCACAATTTTTGGTGTGGTGGAAAAAAGTAGAAAACAGCTGACAAAACCACACAAAGTTCAGTTTGAGTTAAGGGAAGTTCCCACAATGCATCTTACTGGGTGATCCAATATAATACTCACGTTTTTTTGCACACTTGCACAATTAAACTGTTCAGTGTTTTCTTACTTTTAGACAAATCGATTCGTCTCAGTTTGAACGTCTCTTTAAACATCAGTGTTAATTTAGACGTCCAGCAGACATGAAGCAACATTAGCTTCTTCTGTGCAACAGATGAATCCAAGTCCAACACTGATTCTATCAACAAATCCTTCCGCTTCTTTAGCTGCTAAATGCTCGTCTTTGTTCACCAGCTCGTCTCCGTCACTCTGCCTGTCTGTGGTCTGTTGCCCACCTGTTCAGGTAGAAGGAGAAGACGTTCTTCTCCACCTTCTTCTGGCTCATGATGTTGTCAAAGACTGGAGCCACGCCGTCCACAGAGATGCGTGGGTAGGCCATGCCGAGGATGCCGTCAAACTTGGCAGCGATGAAGGTCACACCGGGCTGCTTGATGGCTTCTCCGAAAAGCTGTTTTTCCACCGCGATGTCTCCGATCTGTGAAAGAAAGGTTCAAAAAACACCCACAAGTTACAGTTACTCTACTGAAACACAAACGGTTTATTGTGACGCCGACGTGTGAGATGATCTTACTGTGCATGTGTCCTGACTGAGGTAGCCCGACAGACTGCCTGATCCATACTGGATCGCAAAGGCGGTGCCGTTCTTCACGTATGTGCTGGACTTGGCAGAATTATATTTGTGGTGAAGCACTGAGAGAGAGACACAAAGATGTTTTATTCAAGGCTGCAGCAGAGATGTTATTCTACAGTCTCTGTGATTTCTACAGTCAGACTCACAGCACGCGATGTCCAGGAGGGAGCAGTGAACGGAGGGCACCCACAGGTTGGAGGAGCCCGTATCAAACACCACAGTGAAGAGCTGAGGAGGCGTCCCCAGGCCAATCTCACCGTAATACTGGGCCTGGTCCACAAAACAAAGGAACATAATGAGTAAAAACAAACATCAGTGTCTTGAAATCTTGAGGAGATTTCCTGGCGGCTCCAGGATCTTTAAAAGCCCACCAGCACATAATCCTGGAGCTGATCTCATGTTTTCGGGAGAAGAGATTACAATAATCCCTCAAGGTAGAGAAGCGGAGCCGGTCTAATAGTTAAAACAACAACAACGTTCTGTTCTCAGTGCTGAGGACGCCGTGCAGCTGTCGGCTATTAGGACGCAGGTCCAATAGTTACTGAGTCACCTCAACAAATCACTCGTTAAAGTTTGTAAATGACAGCGTGACACAATAAATGATTTCTCCACTGCTGAAGCAAACTTCTCCTCCGCGTGACTGAAAACCACTCGGGTGAAAACCTTCATGTCAGAGTTTTGTCAAGTCATGCAGACATCAGCGTACTTCCCTTTTCTCCGCGAGATTAGAAAGCTGCTTTTCCTTTTTGATTGAATCTGTGACGAGTTGTTGCTTTGAGTTGGTTTTGCACAAATTACAGAATCATCTGTTCAGATAGTTTTGGTTTTATTTGTGCAGAGTTTGAGGATTCTGTCTGTAGGATTTATGCAACGGTTCTTGTTTCAGTGACTCCGACAACATTTATGTTTATCGAATATTTCAGAATGAAAATTAAAACACTGAAATCAGTAAAGCACAGATCCTGTAGAACAGACAGTGCTGCAGTTATCACTGGTGAACATGACGAACAGGCAGCTGCAGACTCTGATCTGCATGTTCACAGCTACAACAACATTTAAATTAATTTTACAAAAGGAAAGTGACTAAATTCAACCAGTTACTCAGTATTTTATGTGATGATGGATTAAATTACATGTTAAATCTCTATTACAATGTTTTTTCATTGTTAAGCACTTTTGTGTTTCTTGAGTAAATGAGCAGCAGGATAATGAGCCCAAAGATTTCACAGAAGACCAAAAGAGTCCCGACTGTCGTCTGTTCTGTCACCTGATCTCAACCCCCTGCAACATTTATGGGGCGCTTGATAACAGAGAAAGCCTGAGAGCAAACGGTGAAGAAGCTTTTCTGAAACACAGTCAGATCCTGCTGGAAGGTTTTACACCAACTACTGGAGTCCTGCAGCTCCAGAGCATTCTGTCATTAAAGCAAAAGGGGAATAAACTAAATACCAATGAAGCTATTCAGACATTTATCTTTCAACTCAAATTGTTAAACTCATTATCAGAACAAACAAACTCTGTAAAGGAGAGACGGTTTCTAAATAACCTCGAACTTTGGCAGTTCCGTCCTGCAGACTTGTTATTGGCCAACAGATGTTCTGATACTGACGTGTGAAGAGCCGTCACTTCTCTCTGCATCTATTCACCAGGCCGACTGATGTCACCATAAAAAGATAAGGTGATTGGCTAACAGGTCCAGTAAAATCGAGAGCAAACAAACAAACTCGGTCAGCTGACGAGGCTCAGGAGGCTTAAAGATCAGGTGCCGACACTGAGTCAGCAGTCATGTGGTGAATGTTCCTCTTCGGTCACTCTCACAGGTTACAGCTGATATTACTCAACACCACAATGAATCAGCCAGTCTAAAAAAGATTTGCGAGACCTGACAGGCAAGTCTGATTTTCCATTCGGCCTGGAGGGTTTCCAGAGACAGGCAGAGGCGACACAACACAACGGGACCTTTGTTGTGGCTCTGCCTGGGCTCGGCGTCTGAAGGGTGCGTTAGAGAGAGAGAGGAGCTCACAGGTCAGAGGTTTGGAGAGTGATGCTTACGTCAAGGTAGTTCTTCAGGGTTTCTGGAGTGGGCGCATTACTGGAGGGGAAGCCAAAGTTGTACTTAGTGGAGTGTTTTCCAGCCAGGAGCTCCTCTGCGGTCCTCCCCGAGTCCGTCAGCTCACGTCTGATGGAACGGAATTTCTTTAAGGGAATTCTGAAACGGGAAGAAGAGATTCAGGAACCTGGTTCCACCCAAATCCAGTTCCTCTTTTAAAGGACTGCATCAAATCATAAAGTACAAGTGCAAAGGAGGTGAAGTCTGAGGACTCCATTTGTAAAACACAAACACAACTGGTGGCCGAGCAGATAAGATCTGACCCACATATTTTATCTTTATCTGCACGGCAATATCCGTCAGAGTGTTGCAAAGACTTGAGACCAGAGCGCGCTCAACAATACAAGTCTGAAAACAAACAGGACATTATAACCAACACAGACGAAGGATTGATTACAGGTTTGTTGTTTTAGCCCGTTCTACCTGTTGTCTGTCAAACCTGCACAACTATAAAGCTTCACCTCTGTTTCCCTCTGAAGAAATACAACACGACACCAACATATATTTAACATCAGGGCCTGCACATGTTCACCGTCTGACTTCTGTAAAAGCCTTTTGGTGTCTTCACAAACATGTGACCGGCACGGCTCTCTAAATACTAGACGCTCTCCTGCGATACAGCAGCTGATGTAGATGATGGTCATGCGAGTTACAACTGACTCAGTGGAAGATCTTTTCTTAACACATGCAGAGGCTGAAATTCATAATCCTTCATGAACATCAACTCATCATACCAACAACTGGAATATGTCAGAAAAGTAGTGTAGCGTGTTTCAGTTCTTCACAATAAAAGCATTTAGAAAATAAGGCAGGAAACCAGCAACAAAATGAGATCAGACCAGATATGAAGCAAAAACATCAGTTGAGAAACATCCAAGAATATATAATGTGACTCTTCAACAGGTTGTTAATCCAGTGACAGGCAACATCAGCACAGACATGTCTGTCTTAAGATTTTCACTAACAGCATCAACTGCTTTCAACAGGTTTTCACAAATTTGCTTTGTCATATTTCTTGTTTTTGCAGTGATGTCACGTTCACTGTTGATTTATCTGCTTCATCATAAACGTGGCCATGTTTTGGAACCAGTGCAGAACCAGATCTCATTCATTCAGCCTCGCCGTGTCCCCCCGAGGGGCCCATCCCCCACTTCAGGAACCACTAGAGGCATCTATTCTGCGTGACTGTGACAACTGATGTCTGGAGGCCAAGAACATTTTGTCTTCTGATCGACTGACTGAGTTACTGAGACGTGTGCAACACAGTATAATACATTATCAGTGCAAAAAAACACAAAAGCTTTTCCTGAACCTTTAAATGTTACAGGAGTGGTTCCTCACTTGACATTTCACCAGCTAACTGATTCAGTTGGAACGTGCTGTACCACGCTTTTTTTCTCTTTTCACTGAGGAACAGTTGAAGGTGTGAACGAGCCTCACCTTCACTATAAAAACACATCAGTGTCTGGACTCAATACTGAGAGTCACTCTGACTGAAGATCCACGAGAAAACAGAATACTTTATATGTGATGACTTGGCTTTTTTATGCAAACCAGACTCTTCCAGCGGTGGAACAACTTTGAGATACTTGTACTTTAAATTGAGCATTTCTCTATTAAAATATTTCAAACTTTTAATGCACAAATATTGGAACTTTATGCCACTTCGTTTATACCTCTCAGATTAAGATTTTAAATTTAAAAACATGGATAAATTGATGATATAACTGTATGAAATGATCTTAAATTATCCTAAATTAAAATAGTTTACATTCTCAACAATCAGGCAGGAGGTTTTTCTACTGCAATGACTTGAATAAATCAGTGAATACTTCCTCCCAGCAGTTCTTGAATTAATCATGTCTTCTTCTTCTTTTTTTCCCCATCATGACTCAAATGTTCACAGTTCTAACCCGGTTTTTATATAAAATACTTGCACTTTGTAGTTTTGAGGAAGAGCTTTTAATCAGAGGAGAAAGATATTCATTGACTGTTTTTTTTCATGACTTAATAGCCAAACTGACATTAAAGGACACGATTTCATACTGTTTTACCTTGTTTACATGTGGCGGACCCTGCCACCTGTCTAGTGTAAAACAGTGTTCTGGGAACTTATTTTCCTCGGAGAACATCTTGTTTATTCACTTATGGAAAAAATACATATTTCAGATTTTGTACCATTACCTCATTAATAAATAGTTTGAATATTTTCTCCAAACGACACAAAAACACAGATTTACCACATTAATGACTGTTTGTATGACTAATGACTGTTTCTCCTTGTTATTGTTTGTCATTTGAAATAAGGGTCACCCTTCAATGATCTCTGGGGTATTAAGTAATTAACTAATTTATGAGGTGTTAGACAATTTTACATTCATAACGATCCAATAAAACACAACACAGCGAGCCTACTTTTACTGATAACTTTGATATTTTTGTTGCAAATACTTCCATAATTTTACTTTTAATATTTTACTTATAAATTGTAATGTATTTTAATAATGTGGAATTGCTGGTTTCATTTCAAATATTACAAAACTTGTTCCCCAAGGAGATTAATACATCTTCTTCTTCTATGACTCAGTTCTCTGCAGTTTGATTGACCCATTTTAAATCTTTTATTTCAGAATAAACCACCTCTTAATGTTTTAAACAGCTCTATAAACAGTGTGGAGGTGTTGAGACCACAGTGGCCATGAATATAAATCAGACTGAAGGTCACAAGATGAACTCCTCGCAGTGACAAAGAAGCAGAGCAGCTGCTGAGAGATAAACTAGCTAATGTTTGCTAACGTTAGCGTTAGCTCTGTGTGCATGTAGCCGTTAGCTAGCTGACAGCCTCCGCTGCAACACACGGCGGATATTTCAGGGTTTTAAATGAGCAGTTTGTGTCGTAAAGCGTCGAGTAACAGAAGGAACATTGTGTAAGACGCATGTAAGCCCGCGTTAGTTCACGTTAGTCGCGCTCATGTCGGCTATAAACAACAAACTCCGGCCGGTTAACGTTCATTTCTTACCGAACCAGCGCGTCGTTGGTCAGAACCAGCGCGGCGAACACGAACAGGACCAGGCTCCTCATCGTAACAGTCCGGGAGTCACAGAACCATGCACACAAAGATGACTGAGCACTTCGACTTGTTGTCGTTAAATCACCGACTTTTATCAGCTGACTGGAGGAGTGGACTCACCGTCACGTGAGGCTGAGCCGTTGGGGACTGACGTCACTTCCGGAGGTCCGCAACGGCAGGTGCACTCGTCGGCCACCGTACTGACCCCTGCATTAAAAAAAAACAGTCATCCTGCAGGAAAATGTCCTCTGCGACTGATTATCGATTAATATTAAAGACAAGGCAAGTTTATTTATATTGCACAGTTCAGATACAAGTCAAAGTGCTTCACAGGGGCATTAAATTACATTAAAAAACTATCAAAATTGCATGTAGAATACGTTAAAAACAAGTAAAAAGACATCAAGAAATAAAACATTGAAACAAGTTAAAAAATAGGAGGAAAAAAACAAAAATAGAATATATTTAAAAGAGACAAGACACTTTAAAAGTGTTTCAATGAAACAGCAAATCCTCACATGCTGGAAAAATAAATGTTTTCACATATTAACTGACTTTTATCCAATTACCCAAAATGCTGTTGATTAAATGTTGGGCAGTTTAATTTATGACAAAACATATTTTATTTGCTTTTCATGTGTTTCATGTGTAAAACATCCTCTTTCTGTTCATTTCTTTTAAATGTTTTTGTTGTGCTAATCCAGTTTTTAGTGTTAGTGAGACAGGATGAGAGAAAATGGAGAGAAAGGTTGTTGTGTTCATGTGGAGAAGAAGAGGCTGAAAAGTGGGATAAACAGGAAAAACCTCATATTTTTACTCATGTACAGCACTTGAGTAAACGTACTTAGTTACATTCAGGCACTCGTGCTTTCACAAATATTTATTTTGCATTTTATTCACATTTTGTTCTGCCCAGCACATCAGCAGGTGAAATATTTGCTTGAGATGTTAATTATGTTAAAGGCTGCTGGTGTGTTTGTGGGCACGTTGTCGTCTCTCCTCTAAATAAACTCCACGCTGGTGTTTTCGCTGTAATGACGAGGACTGAACAGCGAGTGGCTGCCTCATCCCACAAATCAGAGGCCGACATCAGGAGTCTCCTTCAGTGTTCAACCAAACCTTTCGCTCTCAGAAACCTCATGGGGAAACTCTGAGCTATTAAAAGATAATTACAGAAAGGCTCTTTCTTCATTTCCGACACATTTACATACTGACAGGGAGCGAAACAGATAATTGGATATTTAACAGCATATTTAAAGTCAGAGAGCACGACTGATTGAGGAAATAACACAATAAAGCCCAAATACGATAAGAATTGACAATCATCATCATTAAACTGATTTGCATCATTAAATCTGCAGTCAGAATAATCACACAGCTGCAGCACGACAGAACTGAAGGATGTGAAATCTATCAACATGCTTCAAGCTTACAGTTATAAGTATATAAGTTTTGTCGTTAGCAGGTTCAAATAACAGCAAATTCTCCTTTGTGCTTCTAAATAATAACAATAATGATAATTCAAGGGAGCTTTACATTAATGAGGGCACAGAAAAGGACACAAACACAAATATTAACCAGGAAACTGTCACAGAAGTGTCTTCTGCTGTTAACATGAAGGTTACTCTCACTACACAGTATGACTAAAGCATATTCAAAATATGGAAGTGTCACTGAAGACTCTGCCAGGATTTACAGTTCGCATCATGTGCTGGTTCTGATTTCGCGCGTTTCAGTCGCCCGCTGTTGCGAAAATAAACGCGTGGTTCAGAAATGGCTGAGTCGTGTTCAGGAGCACGAGGTGAATCTGTCAATTCTGCAACACAACGGCTGAAAAATGACTTCAGACAGAATCCAGTAACGCTTTTTATAGTCGAGCTGCATCAGTCAGAGATAATAAGAGACGTTTTAGAGGATCGATAACAGCTGTGAGTGTAAAAATTAATATTTACAGTTTATTTTTCAGTCACGCTGGTCGTCGAGCTGAAATATCTGATGGGTCGTCATGACATTCATGGTCCCCAGAGGATGAAGTCAGACGGGGATCCTAGTTCAGATTCTTTGCTTAAGTTATGGGAGAGAAAGAAATATCTAGAATAAGAGTCCAAAATTAAAGTAAAGCTGGTTCAAATATGCCGTCGATTATTTATAAGAGGCCGACAAAGTCATAAAGACACGAAGAGGAAGATGAAATGAACTTAATCATTATTACAAAGCTGTTTAAAAAAAGCTGCATCATACATTTTAAGGCCGACTGGCGTTTGTCAGCAACAAAACAGCTCGATCAGCATTTTGATGTGAGTCTTTAACGCAGCAAGAGACCAAAAAAAACCGAATTACGTGTCCCAAAACTGCAGAGCGCTTCATGTGCTGATGGAAAAGTTCTTTAAAACCACAAGAACATTTTTAAAACAAAGACAAACTGCAACACCAAAGAGGAACAAAGGTCACAAGCTGAAGTCACCAACAGAGAAGTGACTCAAATATACAGAAAAAAGGAGGCGAACACGATAATCTGTGTCTCATGATCGTATCTGCTGATCTGATACCACAAAAAGGTCAACAGACAGGAGACAGAGTGAGTTTATTGCTTCATTTAGTCTGTGATGGAGACGTGACGGCAGACCGACTGTATCACAGGTCAGCCTACATTTTCCTGCCTGATGTAGAGAAAGTGCAGATCTAAACGCTGATGGTGTCTTTATTCTGTCGCCATTTCCAGTTTGAGTGACAAACGTTCATCTCACAGTTTGATCGAGCCTTGAAGCCGAGAGTGGAAGATAAAATATATAATTATGATGAATTATTGCAGCTTATCACTCGTCACCTTCGGTCTGGTTGATTGATTTTTGATCCTACAGAATAAACGTATGTTCGAGGCAGCGACGTTCTTCCAGCTGTGAGGCAGCAGACTGTGTTCGTCTCTCTCCTGTTTCAACATGACAGAAACAAGCCGTTCGTCTCCAGGTTGTCAGAAACACATTCTTCAGTTCAGACTGCAGCAAAATCAGATCTGACGGACTGTCTGCTATGATTTGGATTTTTGTGTCCAAACATCTTTCTGGAAATAATCTGCGTATGCCAAAAAATACTGATTTGAGGCGGCAGTCTGACCGAGGCGGGTCTTTATAATCTGAGTGACTCCGTCAGAAACCTTCCTGCCAGAGAGACCGACTACAACCAGGTTAAGGTGAAACTCTCGCCAAAATGCAACCAAGGCTTCTTTTGTGAATGTTCCCGAGTCAAACCTTTGAGTAAAAGCATAATTACGATGAAAAGGCATTTTTAAGATTTACCATATTTTCGTTTTCGGGTCAAACTCATTTTCAGTGGGAGTGCTACGGGCACTTTTACGATAGCATCAAAATCTCTGTGTTTAAAACAGTAAGAAGGCTCGACACAACATGAAACTTTGCTCGTAGTATCACCAGGGTCTCTACACATGAACACGAGCATTGAGAACATTGTTTGTGTACACAGAGTTACTAAAAAGAAGGTTTTTGAACAACTCACGTTAGCAGCAGCTTGTTCCGCTCGCCGCCGTCCTGCCAGTGGAGAAGTGTCGATCTCAGAATGTGACGTAACCTGGAGGACAGTTAAGGTGGAACTTCTGTCTTCCAGCAACAACCATCCACACAAGATCTCACGTGATTTTTCTGGCTTTTGATTTCAGTTTTGTTTCTTATATGAGGCTCCTTTTTCAACTTGTCAATATTGTTTTTCACTAATGACAAAACAACCAATTATCCTGCATTTATATGGAACTGAGCTTTAGGAGCGTTCCACCTTAACTGTCCTCCAGGTTACGTCACATTCTGAGATCAACACTTCTCCACTGGCAGGACGACGGCGAGCGGAACAAGCTGCTGCTAACGTGAGTCGTTCAAAAACCTTTTTTTTAGTAACTCTGTGTACACAAACAATGTTCTCAGTGCTCGTGTTCATGTGTAGAGACCCTGGTGATACTACGAGCAAAGTTTCATGTTGTGTCGAGACTTCTTACTGTTTTTAAAATAGAGATATTGGCCTGGTTCGTCTCAGAAAGATATTAAAGGGTACCATACCTTGAAACGAAGGCAGACTGTGCTGGTGTGGAAGAACTTACCTGCTAAAGGTTGAGTACGATTCAAACCTTGTACCTGGAAAAGGAACAACTTTTGGACAATCTCTCTTTAAAAGCATTCATGGTGTTACAGTCGCTCGTGCACACACAGTCATGTGAGCTGTGGTGTGTAGAATAAAACAAGAGACCGTAAGAGAGAATTTCAAATCCTGTTTACAGCGCAGCAGATCAGGGATTAAGACAACCATGAAAACCAGAACACCTCCGCTCGGGCATTTCCCGTCACCTCCAGAATAAAATACTGGCGGTTTGAACCTGTCATACATGTGTATGAGCTGACTGTCACCTCCTGTGGTGGGCGAGGAGGCTGCCAAGCAAGTGACCGCAGTTCAAGTCAGCGTTTCAATATTTTTAAGTGTGACTTCATATTTACAGCGAGACATCTTACAGCCATTTTTGAGGCGACAAATCCACGTCTTTAAAGCAAAAACGTTCATTTTCTCACCCTAACAGGTAGGTTTGTGTCTAAACTTAACCAGCTAACTTTGTGATTTTGCAGAAACATTCGCTGCCAACATTTATTCAGGTGATTCGGGAACAACTGGCTGTAATCACAAGAGTAAAAGTTGGCAAAGTAAAACAAAACTACAGATCATATAAAACTTGTTTCTCTTGTCACATCACTGTGAGTGCTCTGTAAAGGACATATGGACATAAACCACTTGGTTAAGGTTTGGAAAACATCATGTTTTGGCTTAATTCAAAAATTTTCCTGACGTCTCCATTGAAGTATTCAGCGGTCTCAGTCTCACAAATGCCGACAAGCAGACTCGAGCATCACCTCCTTCTCTGGACACTAAAGTCAGGTAATGAACATGCTGTGAACGTGGAATAAACCATTTTGTCAGTCGCTGTTGTGCTGGAATGTAATAAAAACACACAAGTGCCTCCAAAAAGTCCTTAGTCACCACTGCACACCTGGTCAGTCGCTGTGAGGAACTGAGCCGTGAATATCAAACTGTCAGTTACAAAAACTGTTGGACACAGACGACTTGTTCCGTCATTGGAAAGGGACGGAGGGAGGAGATTCAGACGCTGGTCGATGATCCAGCAGGCACTTTGTCTGGAGCATCGGTTCATTAACGGGACAAAAAATCCCTGCAGCCAGTTTCCAAAATCTGTAGGAGAGCCTGACGAGTGACAGCAGCAGGTCAACAACAGACCGACTGAACTGTGACAGACGGGATCTTTGGAAAATGCCAAACATGTTGCATTGTCAGCTTCAGTGAAGACATTTGGTGAAATACCCTAAATTCCATATTCCTTGTGTTGCTTTCCTGTCTTTCCTCTTTTCTCTCCTTTAACAAAGCGCAGTGCAATAATTGCATCAATCTGTGTGAGTGCTGTGAAACCTCCTCTTTAGATAAATGATGCAGCGCTGGAAGCCGCACTTAAAACACTCTTTAGCTCGACTGTTGGACGCACACGCAGCCGGTCGGCTTCCCTGCTGATCCGCCCGGCAGCAGGTGCTGAAGCATCTCATGTGAAATGAACTGAAACGATGACAGATGATCCGACGTGTGTGGAGCCGCTGACCGGGCTTCATGCACAAACATGAGAGCGAAAAGATCACTGGTGTCCTGAAATTGGATGGTCGCCTCTCCTCGTATTGATCTTTTTATAGAGAACACAACAAAGCACAGACTTTGTGTGACTTCTGCCTGTTCAGACGGCTATAAAAAGACAACCTGCACCGGATTTAGTTCAGAGAAAGATGCTGTCACTCGAGCACTCGGGTTTAAAATCGCCAAAAGCTCTGTAGTTTAATTCTGTTAACTTGTCAAACCTGATGAATCATTAATGGAGCGCTCACAGTTTCCTCTGTGGACGCAGTGAATCTCAGTACAACACATGAAGGACGCTGCGCTTTGTCTCACATAGTTCCTATTTTAAGAAGTTCTCTTTAGGCTGTCTAACACTCAATCAATCAATCAATCAATCAATTCAACTTTATTAATACATAAGAGATAATTGAGGGGCGAACCTTATTTACAATGACAAACAACAACAAGGAGAAACTGTGATGTTGGATAATTTGATATAATGTAAAAAAAAACATTCAGTTACATAAAAAGGCTAAACTTTGCAGATCTGTCAGATAATCTCTTATGTGACACTTTAATATCCCCTTTTAGATAGAAAATGCGCCACATTTGCAGCAAAGTAAAGGCTGCAATCTGCCGCCTTGTCTTTCTAAAATGGAGGTGTAATATTCCTTCTTTTCAAAAAAGCCGCCACCGGGGTAGACGCCAACGTGTGACGTGACGTACTACGTATGCGTTGGAAGAATATTTAGCCTGTGATAACAGGGTGAGTCATAAATGCTACGCAGCTGCTCGCTCGGGATGCAGCATAATCATGGATGGCCGCTGTCTTGTCATGGGTGCTTTGTCCTGCCGTGGTGTTAAATGTGGCGACACTTGATAGATTTACTTAATTACAGACCCGTGGCCCATATTCTCGCCTCCTCAGTCAAACACCAGCCGATGTTAAACCCTCGCTGTTAAAGGAAGCGTGCGGCGGAGCGCCTCACCCCTCCGTTAGCTGCCTCAACACAGCTAACAGGAAACAGGTCATGTAAGTCTTCAAAATAAGAGCTTTACATTGCACCCCATTGGAGTTTAGAACTGGGTTCTTAGCGGGGGGCTTTTAATTTGGAAGTAGCGACCGTTAGTAGCTCGCCGCTACAACAACAAGCGGACAGCGAAGACAGCTACAGAGACCGAGGAGACGCTGGATCTCAGCGGCTGTCCAGTTGCTCATCTTGACGTCCGCGGATGAAGTGATGGACTGACTGCTGTGATCAGCTGTTTCCTGGTTTTAAAAGTCCCCGGCTGTGGGTCGCACAACAGTGCAGGTCACCGACACCTCCACCCATCTCACGCAATAGCCGGCACATTGATTTACAGCAATGGAGGTGGCAATAAGTGTCCCTTCCTAGGCGTCATATTGGCGGACCAAAACAGAACCCCAATATACCGCCTTCTGTGTAAATCTATGTCCACACGTACCAAAACGATCTTTTTTCCCCCTGTCCTCCTCAAAGGACGTCCGAATTAGCGGCTTGCTGCTCAGTATCAGAACGGCTACTTTCAGTGTTAAAGAGTACGTCAAGAAATCCTGCAGGTCGCTTTAAGAAGGAGTTTGAACTCGTCTCTTGGGGGGAAACATCATCATGATGAAGTGGCTCTTTCACATCTTTGCAGGTTTCTGATTGAAAACACACAGCAGGCTCCTGCAGGCCGGTTTCATTACGAGTAACAAGTAAGTAAATGAAGTTTTCAGCTGCCTGAATAGACGCGCTCATGCAAAGACGCTGATTCAGAAGGAGCTCTCTTACACGAGATGTTTGAGGGATATTTGATGACAGGAAATGAGCCGTGTGATGTCGCCTCGCGTTGGAGTCGGTGTTGGGATACATCCACAAAACGCCTGAACGAACACGTCACATCTTATCATCAAGTTTCAGCCACAGAAAGTTAAATACAGTATCATTTTACGTCAGCTGTCTGCTCATGTTTTCAGTCGATTTTCAGTTAAGGTTGTTTATTTGTGCGAGACTGACCCAAAGGTACCACGAGTCGCCACTCAAGCACTTGTAGAGACGAGAGAGAGGAGAGAAAATGAGCTGGACACGAAATGACAGAAGCCAGACGAGTGAGACAGAAGGAGCACTTTCATATAATGACACATCCACCCGCGGCACAAACCAATGAATTTAAAACGAACGTCGACCCGGTCGGACCGCTCATACAGACGACCAAATGTTTCTCTTCAGTGTGGGTCAGAATTTAATATGTGTGTCGCTCGTTCTGCTGCTGATTCGCCTCGTCGTGAGCTCAGGACAGACAGGTACGAGTCAGCAAGACGATCAGTGAGAGAACGACAGCAAATGCCACGATGAAGATTTCTGACCTTATATAATGGATCTTTAATTACACGCTGTTCTGCAGGCTAATTACCCCTCAGCCTCGGATCTGTTTCCTCGAATAGAGCTGCGTGTATTCGGTGGCAGTTTATATGTGTGACTCGTTTTCACTCGTTCTTTTTGCTAAAGAGCTAACAAGGACTCGTGGAGAGATTTACAGGCAATTTCCTGAGCAAGTCAGCGAGAAAACGCTCTGCGACGAGCGCAAACTGCAAATTACCGTTACAATCATCATCAGCAAAATGTTGTGCTGATTAAAAGTTTTCAGCATCTCTTCTTTCTCAAACCCAAATTATCTCTGAGCAAATAAGATATATTTTCAATCTTTCCGTTTCCTTTTTCAGAGTTTAGAAAACAGCTCATGTTTTCCCCGCGAGGGAGGAGGGCGACCCCAACAGTCTCAGTAATTACAGGCCGATCCCTGAGGTGCTTATCTGGCAGAGATCCTGGTGAATAATCACTCCAAGGCATTTCTTTTCCAAAACCTCCATCTGAGGCTTTAGAGCCGGCCGCTGCTGTCACTTTGGTTTAATTGACATTTTATCAGATTTAGATTAAAAAAAGGCAAAGTGTGGCTCCTCGCTGAGTGTTCAAGATGTGTTAAGTGCACTCTTTCTCTCCTCCAGTGGAAGTTTAGATACTTGTGTACAAACAGATTCTGGTAAAAGTAGAAGTTCTGATCCAGCTTGTTTCCTCCAGTAAAGTAATAGATTACAGGCTCTGACATGTACTCAGAGTCTCAGAGTAAAAAGTCTCCCTCTGAAGGACATTTGTGGTCAAAGCTAACTGAAGCTCACGTCATATTAATAGAATTCAAAGACTATTAAAGTTAAAGGTAGAATCAGTAGGATTTGTCCCAGCTGTTCCTGAACGCACCACAAAGACAGCTGATTGTTGAGTCTCATTCCCAGGACGTCAAACAGACACATGTTGGGTTGGTAAAGCGTCCCGAGCAGCAACAAAGAGAGAAAATCAGAAACTCTCTGCAGATACGAGACACTAACACGCCTTTTCTCCACATTCCAGTCTCCCTCTCTGTCTGTTTACGGCTTCTTACGGCTTTTACGTCTTTGTCTCGTCTCGCTGCGTCTGCCGTGCGTGATGTGCTCTGATTGGTCCACATCAGTCTGCGGATGCTGGGAAATAACAAGAATCCAGAATTCACCTCAGAGGCATCAAACTAAAGTAACGAGGCTGTTCTGAAGCTGCGAGGAGGAGAAAGTTCAGATGTAGAGAAGAGGAAGTTTTGTTGTTTGTTTTTGCTGCAGCGTGGCGGTA
Source organism: Diplodus sargus (assembly GCA_903131615.1). Lineage (NCBI taxonomy): Eukaryota > Metazoa > Chordata > Actinopteri > Spariformes > Sparidae > Diplodus > Diplodus sargus. Next base: position 649,323 of record CAEMYA010000260.1, read on the forward strand.
AAATGTTGATTAAAAATGAACTTATCCACATTCAATTCATTTTGTATAATTCACTGGGCTTTCAGTCCACAGTTGAGACTGTGAACACGTGTGTGTGTGTGTTGCAGCTCTGAGATCTGTGATCGGCGATCCGGCTGCCTGGACCCTGAATTCAAAATTCATGAATTCTTGAAAATTCCATTAAAAATCCAATCAGCAGTGTTTGGATGACTGAAGTCGGCTGAAGGACGCGACACGCTGTCATTCCCCTCCATGTCATCTCCAAGAATCAACAGAGTCAGTTTCCTCTTTCATCCAGAATCGACGCGTCCTCCTCCTGAAGTCAACGACATCGTGGACGAGACTTTGTTCTCAGATCTTTCTTTGAGATAAAGATGTTTTATTCTAGCCGCTGATATTAAACGCAGACGACGGCTCGGAACCGCGGACGCAATGTGAAGTTTCATAAATGAAGTGGTGTTTTCCTGTGACGGCTGAGATGTGACAGCTGAGGGTGAAAAATTAGAGCTAATTGGTTTCCATGCCAACACCCCGAGAGTCTAGGGCCTCGTTAACTGACACACACACACACATACACACACACACACACACACACACACAGCAGGTTCCACTATTACTCTGCAACAGAAGATTATTATGTAAATAACAGAAGATTTCCGAATGTCTAATCTGGTATGAAACTGTCTCTCCACACTGAACAACTTGTGAATGAGCGTCAGCTGAGGAAGTGTGAGTGTATAAATACATGAAATGATTTCATCGTCTACCTGCTTCAGGTGTAGCGACAACTAGAGGTGTTGGATAAAGTGTGACAACTCTCTAACACTACAGCACCAGGAGCAGCAGACAGACGGACAGACAGACAGTTTCATCAAAATCTAACAAGAAGATGAACAGAAGAGTGATTGGCAGGCAGAGGGAGAGAACACACACACACACACACACACACACACACACACACACACACACACACACGCACACACACACAGCTGCAGACGGACACTGTAGGTACACACTCACACTCAAATCCACATCTTGTTTCCATGGCGACCAAGTGAACAGGAGTCCAATGTTCAGAACAAATTCTTTTTCCAGTCCAAACCAGTCGGCTCCTCTGACATGGACTGGTGTGTGTGTGTGTGTGTGTGTGTGTGTGTGTGTGTGTGTGTGTGTGTGTGTGTGTGTGTGTGTGCTGCTCTGATCAGAAGTTTTCAGATCTGAGAAGAAGCGTATTTTTGTACCTGATCTCCGTCCAGGTGGAGCTGCAGGAGGATGGCGGCGCTCTGCTGTCCAGACGGAGGTGAAAGGTGGTGTAAATATTCATGGCGCCGGGTGGAAGATGTAGGTTTGTCATATCTTAAGTTTCAAAGGAAGAAAAGAGCAGCAGAACTTCACACATGATATCGACTGCAGTGTGAATCATGTCTGAGTGACAGTGTGGACGTGAAACATTACAATAATTAAACGTTTTATTGAGGATGAATTTAAATAACTTTAGCGGCTGCTCGGTGCGTTTCCATCACAACAAAACAAAAAAGATATTTGTCAGTTGTGCTTCTGGAGGAATAAACACCCGGAGCCACATCAGGTTCTGTTCTGATCCGACGGGACGAGAGCTCAGAGAACTTTCTGGATTAAAAAGGTGATTTCTGTTCACTCCTGTTGATCAGCCGGACTGCAGCAGTGATCCGGAGTGGACCTCCACTGTCGGGTGGTTCTGTTCTGTAATGGACTTTACTTCATTAACGTAACGTTACAGAGAGGAGACAGAGAACCAGAACCAGAACCAGAGTCTCTGCTGTCAGAGGTTCACCTGCGTGTGCTGTCGCTCGCTAGTTTACAGCTAACACACAGTAAATTAATCTGTTTGGCTGATCAAATCGCTTCCATTGCTGATGAAAATCTGGCATAAATGTTCACAGACGACGTGAAGTTTTAAAGTTTTATTCACTTCAGTAACTTTCCTACTAACTCTGTTGTTAAAGTGACTGCTGAGGTCATAAATGTTATCCTGCGGATGTTAATCTCACATCTTTACGGTTTAGATTGTCTAAACTTTGCACCGCCGTCCCAGAATGCATTCTTCACCTTTTTGTTTCTTGCTGGTAAAAGTCATTTCTGCTTCCTGCCCTTCTGCAACATTCAGCACGCTGGAGGCGAAAAGTCCAGCGAAACGCTCCGTCGCTCTGCGGCGGCTGTGCACAGTTCGGCAAATCCGAACAGCGTGGTGAATCTGAGAAGCATGAAAAAAATAAATAACTATACTGCAGCACCATCAAACACTTTGGGAGTGATGCAGCTCTGAACGCAGGCTGGATGGAGACACAGTCACAGTCTGTCAGCTCAGTTTAATGGAGGTGAAACAAATGGCGCCACAGGATCCATCACGAGAGAAACGGACCTGTTACAGTCCGTCAGCGCGCTGCGAGACACTTTACAAACCGTCATAATGTGTTTTGGTCTACGGTTATAGATTGCAAATTACAAGACGAACCCCGCTTGGAGACCTCCTGCCTGATGCACGCTGGGAGAATCTGCAGCAACTCCGACCCTGAAAATTGAATCAGTCATAAAAAAACAACAACAGAGGGAGAAAATAAACACACACACACACACACACACTCCTCCAGAACCTCCCGGTTAATCTTAGAACCACACGACCCAAAATAATGCGAGGACGCCGGTGATGAATATCTGCGACCTTCATTTATTTTAATGTATTTTTTATGAGACTGGCGTCACAATGCCTCAGTGTCACGGCTTCATATTTCCCCATACGTCAAACCAGCCGGCCGTGTTTAATGGAATCTGGGGCTGTTTCTCAGGGCAGTAATGGACGCCGTCAGAGGAATCACAGCCTCATTACGAAGACGCATTACGCAGCTGAGAGCCGACTGCGGCTGCCGAGGTGAACCGAACAGGCTCAGCTCTGCGTCACCTGCGAGCTCCGACACCTTCATCAACACGAGCCGCTGCCGTTAACGCTTTATTTACACCACACGGCTGCTTTGTGCACCTTTATTTAACTCGCGCTGAAGGTTTTCCACCAGTGGAATCCATCAGAGCTGATTGGACGGGAGGAGAAGAGCTCCATTTACTTAAGTGCTGTTCTAAAGTATGATTTGATTGGATTAGCATAGTTTAATAATACAAAAAGACATAATGAACAAAGACATTATGATGTATTAGGATGAGATAAAACCTGCAGAGGGAGTTTGCTGTCAGTCGCCGCCTGGTGGTCGAGGTTCACCACTCTGATGTCTGCTCATCAGTCTGATGAGGGTTTTAATTAGTTATCTGATGCTGTAATCAGGAGGTTGGACGCCATGATTGACAGCTGAGTCCTGCATGAGTGAGTGAGCAGCAGTCTGCAGTCTGTGCGGTCAGAAATAAAGTGTGTGGTGACCAGAGGCCGAAGATATTTACATGTTTAGTTCTCTGACGTACAATACATCACTAAACGTCCCACAGTTTAATTATAAAACTCTTCCGTGTGGTAAAAACAAGCGTCTAAATAAGACTACAGAGGTTTTCGGGGACATTTAACATCATCACAGTGAACACAAAGACTCATCTATAGTCTGAGCATCACTTGGAGAAATTTCCCAGCTGAAAATCTAAAATATTGCGATGTGTGTATGAGGCGAAACTTGTTTAATAACCAGGAGAACTGCAGCGAGCAGAAGGAGGGAAATGTCTCATCAGCCGTCTTTTCTGAGAAATATTCTCAACTCACACATCCAAATAATATATTCAGCCCACTGAAAGTTGTTGTCTGAATGATTTGTGTTAATGAAACTGAAACAAATATTACACCTCAGAGCTGAAAGTTGAGAATGGCCTAATACAACAACTGTGAAAAGTATATTGATCTTAAATGTGTTAAACTCTCTCCTGTCCACCAAGTTTAATTAAAATCAGGCCAGCAGATTTTCTGTAATCTGATTGGCCGAGTTAACGAGCGACGGGGACTGTTGTGTTTTTAATTGTCTGTATTTCAGACATTCTACAGGAAGAAGACTCGCTGTTTGTTTGTTTGTTCGTGTCCTTGGAGCAGCAGGCCGGTGGGCGGATTACCTGCAGGTTAGACGCGGATACGAACCCGTCTCGGCCAAATTTAGCTTCGCGGCTACTCGTTACAGCTCGTTAGCATCACACACCTTCACCACAAGCACTCAGAGCTCATCAGTGTTCAGGGGAATCAGTTTTTATAAAGAAAAAGACTTAATGAGCTGCAAAACTGCTGTTTCATTAAATTAGACGATGGTGATTATTCTGGTCACTCTTATTGGGATTAGTGTGTGTGTGTGTGTGTGTGTGTGTGTGTGTGTGTGTGTGTGTGGCTGCCGGTCGAGCAGCTGTTGATCGGCTTCACCTCCAAAATGACTTTTCTTCTTTCAGGTGAGCTCAGAAAATAGTTATCTGAGTCCGTCCCATCGACCTGCGCTCTCCAGGTGAACTCTTCTCTTCTGGTCGAGTGTTATTTGTGTTTGAGGACGAGTTATTTTCTCTTTTCTCGTTAACTCTTGTCTTGTTTACTTCACTGTCAGCGCGTGGCGTCCCCGATCGTCCCTGAATGTCTCTTGAAGACGTGTTAGGTGTATTTATTTAACAGTTCAGACACAAAAAAGGCAGTAAGGAAAGATATAAAAGAAACAAATGGAAATATATTTATTAAAAAAAACACATAAATTGGAGTTTAAACAGAACAATGCAATAAGACAAATCCGACAAAATGATGAAGCAGAGCAGAGTGATAGAAGTTATGATCAAATATCGGAAAAGTTGATTAAAAGTTGTAGAATTTAAGTTTTCTGGGCGTTTGTTCCAGAATTGTGCACCATGAAAACTTCTCCAGGTTTAGTTTGGACTGTGGGGACGGTGAGCAGACGGGCCTGAGACCCTCTGAGCGGTCCGGATGTACTGCAGCGGGTCAGACACACACAGAATCAAGTCTTCTGTAGAGATCTGAGAACTGGACTGATGTGGTCTCTCCTGGTCTTGGTGAGGTTTAGAAGCAGCTTTCTGAGTCAGCTGCAGCCTCTGGAGGAGTGAATATATGGATGATTTATAAATAAATAGAGTCCTTTTATTCTTAATATATTTTTTAACAGTGTCCATGACTAACCTGCACCGGGACTCCTGGTTTGGACTGAAGCTTTCAGACTGTTGATCCGCATGAAATGAAATGATGCTTTTGTTGTTTCTTAGTACGACCAAAGATTAAAAGGCTTTTTGTGTCATATCGAGAGAAACCGGATCAATAAAAAGATCTGAACTGCATAAAACCAGAATCCACTTGTGGCTCTGCTGCAAGTGTTCAGGAGCAGATAATCGGTCCTGGTTCCGTCTGCTCACTGCAGACGACTGTTCTGCTTTTGTGACCAGCAGAAACAAATTCATCATCACACACGTTTCCCTCTTTTACGTCTCCATTATTCTCTTCAGTGGCATCAGAACACAAAGTGTGACGTTCAAATCAAACAAATCAAGCCTCCGACCTCCACGTCCATCAGTCGGGACCAGATGTCCTCCGGGTTCAGGCTTCATGGACCTGCTGGCCTTCGGTAAAATCAAACAGCTCCCGTGAGTAATGAATACTGTACACGTGCCAGTGCAGCACGATGCTGGCGGCAGCTGACAGAGGTCTGCTCTCTCTCTCAGGTGTGACGTCTGAAACATCACATGAACAGTCAAACTGTGGCAGCTGTAGGTACAGAAGCTCCTGAGGGACAAATCAGACACGCAGGAGAGAGCTGAGGTCATAGATAGACCTGCAGATCATCCAACACCTGTTGGTTGTGCTCTTCTATCTAAGAAGCTCAGTTTTCCAGCTGATATAAAACACCAGCAGATTTTATTAGCTAGCTAATAAATCTACATATACTTTATTAGTGAGCTCAGTATTTTTGAGGACATCTGGGAACATTTCCAGCCTTTTTTTCTCATCGTTATGTATAAAATATGTGGAAACTTATAGAAGAAAAGTCAAACAGGAGTATTTTTGCTCTATATTGCGGCACATCAAGTCTGTACTTCGGTAACATCAACATGTTTAATCACAATAGACACATCTCACTGCAAATATCTAATATTTCTTAAAATCCACGTTCTGGCTGTCACTCCCTGATTTATCTTTCCGTGTGAAGTGCTGATCTGCGGGACGATCTTCATTCAGTTTCAATAACTGCGCCGGCAGCTCGTTGGACATCGAGCAGGAGTCACGATCAGCACACTTCATCATCACCGACGTGAATATTCAGCTCAGCTTTTGCTCCAATGTTATTTTATTTGCAGTGCAGCTTACCTGATGCAATCTCCCGGCTGACAACCTCCGACATCTCCTCCCAGAACGAGGATGAATAATTCCCCTGTATTAACACGGTGAAATCATCACTGTGGACGATTGTGGACAAACAGCAGAGGTGTGCAGAGACCTGCCAGCTGGGGAGGACGCAGAAATACAGAGTCGTACACTTTGTTTGGCAGCAAGAAGAAAGACGACCGACCAGGAAAAACATCTGCATGTTGAAGCTGAACGCACCAACAGATAACGAGTGAACTGCAATGTAGAAAGTGTTATATAGACACACTTCCAACACAATCACCTGAATATATGATGCAATGTCCCTTTTCTGCAAACCACAGATTAATTAAAAGATACTGACTGTAACATCTCTGTGCTTGAAGTCTGGTGACACAGGCTGAAAACAAAAAGCAAACTTTAATGAGTTCAAGTCCAAACAGGCAACAAAGAGACAGGAAAAGGAAAATATCAAAGCAATACAAAAACTGAGGATTAAACAAGAACTCAGGGACAAACCAGCAAAGACTGAACTAAAGACCAGACTGACATACGACCAGAGCTAACAAGGCGATGAGCTGCAGGTGCAGAGAGGCGGAGACACGCAGGTGAGGAGGATCAGCAGATAAACAAGAGAACAGGTAAAACACCGGAGACGGGAATCAGGAGGCTGATGTGAGACAGGTGAGGAGAGAAAACAGGTGGGAAAACTGATGAAACCTATAATAAAACAGGAAATAACAACATCATACACAAACCGTGAAAAACATGTCCAGGTGTTTCACACCTCAGGCTCCATCGTGGACACTCGTCTCCTGCTCGTCTCTGGCTCCTTGTGATGTGACACGACTAACTTTAGTTACTAATTCTTCGTAAAGCTGCATCTTCACTGTGACTTCATTTATTCATCTCAAGCACGAACACGTTGCAGACTTGCAGGCATTCAACACGAGATAAATTATGACTCTTCTAGCGTTCCAGCTACTGTAGCTCACCAGTGCAAACACGCCTCTACACACTTTCTACCAAAACACGCTGATGAATTTTACAGAAGCACTTTCTGTTGAGGCTCCTGAAGCAATCAGACTCTGATTCAAGATCGCACCAACATGAAACAGAGATGGAAAGAGAGACAAATTGAGGCACAACTGCAGAAAGACTTCTGAGCCGGCTGTCATACAAACACAGTCGCTGCTCAGCGGCTGTTCGTCCCGACAGAATACACAAACAGTCCCGTCGTCTCGTTTGTGTTTACGAGCCGAGGCAGCGATTCGCCTCACGTTCGCTCTGAGCTCATTTCATTCTCGCGGCCCGTCAGCCTTGACAGCGTCGTCTTCAGTATTTTTTTTAATCCATAATTATCTTGTTTATTTTCCTCGCAGCACATTTCTTGTTGTTTGACTCTATTAACTGAAGATATCGTAGGATTATTTTTTCCTCTTTTGAATGTGTCTGCGAGTCCATTTGCCTGATGTTTGTGTTTTGGATCTTGTTTTGTGATTCGCAGGAAACACACTTAAATCCCGTCTGTTCACACCAGTGTGGAAGAAGAAAAGTGAAGCAGGAGAGAAGAAGAAGAGTCGATGCGTAAGAGCACAACAACAGAGAGGCGACGGATAAAAGTGACAGCGGCCGGCAGGAAGCAGCAGACCAACAAGGACAAACACATGTGGATAAAATCGGAGTTTAAGGCGCTATATCACAGTAAAACATTGCTCTTCAACATCAATACATCATAACAAGGTCAGCTGCAGCCGCCGCTGTGAGACGGAGCTGATCCGCAGTCAGTAAAGTGACGCACCGTCTCTCCTCCAGGCCTGAAACTACGCAAGAACTAACGCTTTGTTCTCTTCTCTCTCAATTATTTGAGGCGGATAAAGTGTAATAATAAAGTGTTTGATCAGGTCAGTAAACGCTGATATAACGTGATTTAAAATGTATGTGACTTTATTTATACCAGTTAACCCGAAGAAAACAGGCTTCCTGAGGGAAACCTGGGACAAGACGGAGACTTCCTGTAATCAATAAGCTGCTCGTTAAAGTCCGTCGCTGACATCCATCACAACATTTCATCGTTCAACTGGCCGCTCGCTTCAAACTGCTGCATTCCGTCTGCAGACTGTAGAAAGACGCCGCAAGACGTCGTTAACAGGAAAACTTCCTGCTGTTGATCCATTGATCACAAACTGAATGTTCGACTTTACCTGAGACGCTGTGCAGGTTCTGCGTGCAGGTGTGTTCACATGTTTGCTCTTCACCTGACATCTGTCACAAACAACCGACTGCACCGAGATACAGAACAAACGAGCTGCAGCCGCATCAGTGAGCGAGGCTGTGTTGTGTTGCAGGTGAACCACACCTGTAACTCACCGCTGCTGGTTAGAAAACACCAGTGTTCTGTTCACCTGTTGCAGGTATCGTGTTTTAGGAGCTCCTGTCTGAGTATGTGTTGTATGATATGAACTGTAAGCTGCATAATGTGAATGATGGGATACCTCATGTGTTACAGTGGATGATGATGATGATGATGATGATGAAACAGGGAAATCTACCAAAATAAAACAGGAAATGGAAACCAAAACCCCAAATTGTGACAGAACTAACACATATAAAGAAGCTGCGCTCAGTACTTCTATTCACATCGTATCCTGAGAATATTTACAGTAAAATGTCATTAAAGATTTAATGTAAGAAGTCCAGAACATTATTCAAGGTAACTGTGCTTTCATGTGGTCGTCTGTCACTAAGAGACGGAGAGGAAGACGTCAGTGACTGAATATGTGATGTAAATAAAACATCGACACCTCGTCCTTGATTATTTGTGCCTGGATCACGTCAGCCGTCCCCTGGCGGCCCGATCAGTCCAGTATATGTATAAAGTGATGCATATATTCTCTAACATCGTCAAGGTCGCCGGAGGGAGTTGATCTGAGTCTTAAACAGTCTCGGTTTTTATCCACAGCGACTAAAGAGCTTCTGATAAACGTGTTTTTAACTGCTGCAGCAGGAAAAACTTAACGCTCGCAGGCTCATTAAAAAAATCTGCACGGGAACAAAAAAAGAGAAACTTGGTGTGTGAGAGGTGTTTAATCTGTTCTCCCATCAGACAGCAGCAGCAGCAGGAGGAGGAGGAAAAGTTAAGAACTGTGAAGAATGAGCACTGCACCTTCCTCAGCAACTCGTCTTCACCGTGAGAGACGGAGCTCGGGAATAACAAGTCAGCACCGTCAGGATGCTACGATTATTTTAGTAATACTGATGGATGGAAGCGGATTTCACTAAGCTTCACTGAATGAGGAGAAAGGCGTGTCTTAATTAAAAAAACAACAACAACAAGTCAAGAGCAGAATAAATGTGTGGATGTTCCTGAAAGTTTTAAACAGAAAGTATATTAACAAGTGGGCAGCAGACAGAGCAGACGTGCTGTTGTAGATAACGAGAGATAACGAGAGAGAAGAATCAACAGAGATAGTCGACACAGATAAGGCGTTAAAACGGGAGAGGGATGAAGATTGTTAGAGGCTGATAAAGACGGAGACAAAAGAAAATGCAAATTTCTGCGCTTTTCCATCCATTGTGTGAATATTAAGAGTTCGTTCAGGGAGATAAACAGCTGGTGGAGATAATTCTGCGGTCAGGAGCCGTCAAACTGACGAGGACTCGAGAGTTAAAAGAGCCGCAGTCGAACCTCGACGATGGAAAGAAAACATTTAGGTTGGTCTCGTGTGAGAATGTGAGAATATGAGGGAGGTCACAGTCTCCTCTTCGCTCCACACATACCTGATTTCTTTTCCACTTTCATCATTTATTCACCACAAATTTTTAACGAGCCCGCGGGCCAGAGCATTATCAGAACCGTCTCAGCCCCGGGCTAAAGGAGCTGTTAGCCCCGAGCTAACGCTGCGGCTGCACTGAACACTTATTACCTGCACGGAGCTCGTGTGCAGCAGGATGTTTTAGCTACAGAGATGTTTGAGTCGAAGGCAAAAGAAGAAACTCAGCTTTTGTTTTTGAGATTGTTTTTTTTTAGTTTTTCGACCCAAACTAACTTTTCACCGTGTTTGTGTGATATGATCAGAGGAGTTATTGATAACGTTCAGCCACAAGGCATTTCATCCTCCACTGCATTCACATCACAACACCGCTGTTGCCAGTTTGTTGCACTCCTTCATATTTCACTGTGAGGTGCAGAGAGACTCAGACGGACTCATTCATGTAAAGTGATTAATCTGTAGTGGTATAATAATTGATTAATGCAACAATATATTCGCTGTATATATATATTTTCACGATGGTAAGTGGACGCAACCGTTCCTCATGCTAACGCAGCTCCTCCTGGATTTAAGCTGTTATTTTACTGATTTTGACACATTTTAAACATTTAGGTTTTAAAGAGTGTGGTTGTTGCAGATCTTGAATATCACACTGAGGACAGCAAACCAGCCGTTCTCCTGTAGCAGACTGTTGGACTACGACGTCAAGAAGTATCGAGATACAGTTGTTCCTCCTCGAGCTCGTAGCCGCCGCTGCCTAAAGTCCCGTCTGTTGCAGCTGCTGCTCCACAAACGGTTCTGCTACATGTTCAGTGTAGTTAGCCTGGAGGATCTGTTAGCCTCACGTTAGCAAACACAATCCTGCTACATACGAACTTATGCAAAGGATTTTCAGCCCCGAGTTTGTGGGCAAAAGAGACTTTAAACATGTAAAAATCCCTAATAATTCATTATTTTTCGTGATCATGGCAGCCAGAAAAGTGACTCTTTGAACATGATGTCAGTCATTTGAGGGAACTTTGGCACAACATCAGTCGACAGTTGACTGACGGGTAGAAACACAGAGAGTCTGTTCTGCATTTCACTTTGTCATGATTTTACCAACATACCAACTTTCACATCTCAGCCAAGAGTGAAAAGTTTGTGCAAGATGTTATAAAATCAATCGATCGATCGATATTCTCAGGATGTCTCTCGGTGAAGATGCAACACGCGTGAAGATGTTTGGAGGGCGTGTTACCGCGGTAACGGAGCGCTGCCTGGATGTGTGTTTGGCATCGAGTGTGTCAGCCGAACTGTTTGCGTATACGACAGTAATGACTCTCAGTATCTGCCTCCGCCTCCTTGTGTCTGCTCTCTAATCCCATTGAGCTGCTTTTCCATCATCTTTTTTTTCAGGGGGAGGAGGGAGGATTTCATTTGTCTTGCTTCCGGCCATCCTCCTCCATTTTTCTGAGCACGGTGAGAGTTTTAAAACGCCTCCCTCACCTCCACCACCTCCACCTCCACCACCGGCACCCCCACCAGCCCTCTCCAACCTCTGACAGATGAGGAGGTGGAGGTTTAGGATGGCCAGGAGCCAGAATCTCTCCTGGATCCATCAGCGGCGCTGAGCCGGCACACAGCTCGGATTTATCAGCAGAGAGGAAAAAAACAAAGTACGTCTGACTCAAAAAACTCCCAAATATATAGACAATGTTTCTCCTGCATCACAAAACACCGACCCAACATTTACAGCGCGCACGCTGAATAAAATGCATCAATGACAGTAAAATAAAACACGTTAATCTAATTAGATTTTGCTCCTGTTGGTAATCTGGAGGAAACACTTCTCTCTTCTTCTTCATATTGATTCTGGCTAAATTACAAGACTGTTTTTGTTCCTGACTCTCTGCTGGAGAACTTTTATCTGAACAGTTTTGTAATCTTCTTGTAATTTCAAGCTTCCACACCGTGAGGAGTGATTTTCTTTAGCGCCCGGCAGGTTCCGGTTCCTCCTCCTCACAGGTGACGGCAGCTTCCTGACTGAAATACTAATTTGTCCCAGATTAACTTTTGTATCACCTTAATGAGGAGAAGTTTTTAAAGGAATCTGCAGAATGGTTAGCGACAGCGTTTTCTCCCGTGGAAGGAAGATTTGTTTTAGTCTGACGAACAACGTTTGCAGAATATTGTAGATTCTTTTGATGGAAAACTCTTCTGATTCTTTTGATCAGCGGACTCTTACAGATCAAAGGAATATAAATTATTAAGGAACAGACGTAAATTAGGACTTTGTGACGGCTTCAAAGGTCGAGACTCATCTCTGTGTTCTGTCTCTTTGGCTGACCACGCTTCAGTTCTACTGGTTTCTGTTAAACACATTTCTAGGACCGTTAATAACTGAAACATGGAGAATCTAACTGATCTAACCATTAATAACACGTCCTGAATGACAAAAGTTAAAACGTTGATGTTATTTCGAGCTTAATCTAGCTTAAACAGGTTGCTGTGGGTTTCTCCAGCTCCTCCTGGGGGATCCTGCCGTGTTGCCAGATGAAATACATAATCCCTCCAGCTGGTCCTGGGTCTGCCTCGGGGTCTCCTCGCAGTTAGTCACGCCTGGAAAACCTCCAAAGTGAAGCGCCGAGGAGGGATCCGGATCAGAAGCCCGAACAACCTGAGCTGTGCGTGAAATCCTTTAAAGACGAGAGGACCGAGGAGAATCGGACGCTCTGTTAGCGTCTTTGAAAGACAAATTTATGAGTCAGCATCAATCCTCAATGTCCTCTTTGATGGCGGTGAGGAAATCATCAGAGAGGACGTCAGGAGAGACAAGATGAACTTCAGAGGATTCATCAGCACCAACGACTGTGACAGCACGTCTCAGGGAAAATTACGTGTTTTATGTTAGACCATTGAAAAACCGACAGTCTGAAAGTGATTCCTGCTCTGTTGTTCTCCGCTGTTGTTGTCGTTGTGTTGCGTATTTGACTCCTCTTGATTTTTAAAACGATTATATTCGTGTATCGTTCTCAGTGTGACGGCCCTTCAGCCCGACGCTGACTGTCAGAGAGGAGAAAGTAATTCTCATTTAAGAAACTGGACTCTGAGGTTTTCTTTAAAATGTATTAATTGTTGCAGCTCTGTATGGATGTAAGATTGAAGTAATGACTTAGATATAAATAATGAAGTATTTTGAACACTGTGGCCGTCAGTCTGGTTCAGTGAATGTGATGTTCTCGTCGCTGCTGTGGTTCACAGACAGGATCTTCTTTAACTGATTATGAATATTATAAATTATAAATATTTCATTGATCACGAGGAGGAAACTGGTAAACCGTAAATCAAATCTGACTGGCATCAGTTTGTCTGTCGTGACTCGTTCTCGACTCGTTCAAACCCGTTGATTTAAATATTTCAAAGTTATTTTCCAACATGTTCACATCAGAACTGAGCCGTGAGTCTTTCGGGGGGTATTTTGTGTTGCTTCCACTTTATTAAACATCATCTTGCATCCGGCGGTCGCTCTGACCTACTTTCTCTTTGACAGATCTGCTTTCCTTTCCTTTTCCCTGTGAGGACTGACAGGCGATCTCTCACGGCATTTTGTTTTACCTGATTTTGATTGTAATGTCAATGTAACAATCCAGCAGGACGGTGCTGAAGGCGCTGCAGCCACAGATTAAAAAATAAAGTTCTGTCAAGGGCAGGCCGGTGAGGCTGCATCGATATTTTATAACAGGTATTATTTGACTGAAGCGTTTTCCACTGATTTGTTGGTGATATGTGAGAAAATGGATTCTGAAGACTCCAATGCGTCAGTGCACAAACTGTGTGAACGATAAGAGCCTGTAAAATATTGAGCGGCTGCTTTCTGCCACACTTTGTTGTGGAAAAAGAGGCTTTAGATTTGAAAGGCACTTTGTGTACGTCTGCCGCCGTCCGCCTGCTGATGAGTCCATTCATCAATCAGTTATCTGCCTGACGGGAACTTCAGGGAGAACTTTATTACCTGACATCACAAACAGCAGCTTCTCTTCCTCCAGGTGGAGGTACAAAACTGTGCTGTTCAGTTTGTTTGGCCCGGTCTCCTGAGGTCCACATCCACGTCAGATGATTCCTCTCCGATGATAGATGTCTGATGTCAGCGCCGGAGGTACAGAGACTGGAGGTCGGGGTGGTGGACTTATATTCTGGAGTCAGCATCCTGTCACAGACCTGCAACCACCTCCTTTTAATTAATCACACCCGCCGTTTTTCAGCCGACCAAGTGTTTTAGTTCCCGACATTTTCTAATCCATCACTCGTCTGCCACAACCCGGATCTTTCTCTCCCCTTAAAGCGTCTGTAATCGATATATTTATAATACCAATATATTAAATGACAATGTGACCCTGAGAGAGGGAGACTTATCACCTGGATCTGCAGCTGGTCTCCGTTTGTGTCAGCACATTGTTTGTCTGTCCGACCCGCAACTTTACTCTTTTAGTTTAGAGCCTTTCAGAGCCACAGTTTTTCCACTGACAATCTTTGGGGCAGTATCAGACTGAGCTGCACCAATTTGCATTTCCATCACTAGTTCTACTGCTCCAAGTTGAGCCACGCCGTCTGGGATGGACCTTCTCCAGAGTAGGTCCAGAATTCTCCTGCCTTGTCTGCAAGCAGGCTGTGGTATCGTTTAATGTTCGCGACTAATCCGTGACCTTTAAGAAGCCTCTTAGACCTGCGTCTTTGCTAATAGTCAGCAGGGGGCGTCTCAACTGGTTGCAAAGTCTGATTGTATATAAGCTTATGAGAAAATGATCCTACTTTAAACTGATTTTCTACCTCAGTAAACAGTTTTCCAATCAGTTTATAGTCTTAATCTCCAGTGAATCTCTTCTTCAACACAACATGATGTTTATTTAGTAAATTATGGTCCCATTTTCAGTAGAATAGACAATAGAGCTTCAGGGCGATCAGGATATCCTCCCCAGCTCCACCTCCTGTCCACATATGGTCACTTTTGACAAAATACAAAACAAAAAAACAATGATGGCAGACTCGAGGCTTCGAAATGTTAGTCCACAAACCAATGGTTGGTGTCGAGGTGGGTTTGTATTGTGTAGAGAAAATAAAGAGAGTGAATATTGGACTTTTCATCGGGTGTGTTCACAACTTGTTGGCCCCCCAAAGTGTACAAATAAAGTCAGTTTTTGTGGGTTTAATCATGTCCTAGTTGCCGTGTGGAGACTCGAAAGAAAGCGATAGTTTTAAAACATTTATTTGTTCCTTCAGCAGTTTGGCAGCACCTTTTGTTTCTGTTCACAGGCAGCTGTGCAGGATTCATGTTTTAATGGTGTGAAGGGAATCTGTCAGCTCATATCCGTCCCAGTTTTCATTTAAAGGAAAATGTTATGTTTAGTGTTTCAAACACTCACTGATATATGCTTAAAAAGGACGTAGAGTCAAAGACTGAACCAGTTTCACTGTTTCAAAACGTCTACAGAAACTTTCTCGGCGTGTAATCCACATCTGGATAGTTTCATTAAAATCTGAATAAATACACAGCTACTGTTTGTTGCTTCTGCAGTCAGCTGCTTGGTTCAATATTACCAACCAATGTAAACAGAAAAATGAAAAGGATTTTTACATTTGCAACTACACCAATGATTATTATTGGTTTCAGAAACATAAAAAGATGTCAGAACGCAGCATTTCATCGCTTTAACTCGGCTGCTA
The DNA here is from genome assembly GCA_903131615.1 of Diplodus sargus. NCBI lineage: Eukaryota > Metazoa > Chordata > Actinopteri > Spariformes > Sparidae > Diplodus > Diplodus sargus. The sequence continues at coordinate 665,103 of CAEMYA010000260.1, forward strand.
GTTTGATTATTGTTTATATTATCCTGTTTAAATCAATCTAAAGTGAAAACAGTTATAGCTAGAGCATTCCTTCTGTTTGCAACAGGAAGCTAAGGCTTCTGTCTTCTGCCATATCATGTTGGCATGCAGGTGATGACATCATTACACTACCTGATGTTGATGTTGAGGTTGTGAAATGTGGAGCCGGTGAGTGGAAGAAGAAGCAGGTCAACAGCTGCCTGAGAGAGATTTAGATTGTGTGTTTTGTAGTTTAGGTTAAAGGGTTTTTTCTGTAGTTGTGAACATATTAAGTATTTAAATATATGCCAACAAATAATCTCCCAATAAACAAAAATACCCATGTAGGTGCTGGGGAAGAAAACTAGCCTTAGAAATATAAACATACGTGATTCAGATAGAAATATGAGCATACGTGATTCAGATACGTTGCGGAGTGATTAGAAACATGTTGTTGATGATTCTATGTTTTGCATTTTTCCCAGAAATGGATGTTTTGATGAGATGATGATAAGATGCATGAAGCATCCTCATCTTCCTGTTCACTTTAATCTCTTTGTTTTCCTCCCACCTCCATCTTTCACAGTATCTAACCTCTTCATTCATAACGCTCTGTCGTTCCCTCTCCGTCCATACAGCTGCTTCACTCCGCCTCCCCTCATCTGCACCTCCATTGTTTGTTGTTGTTTGTCTGCCAGCTCCTCTCAATTCCTCCGTCTTTGTTTCCGTCCTGGACTCACTTACACAGGCAATGAAATTAGTTTCCAAAATCCAATCTGGCTGTTTGGATTAATCACGCTGGATTTGTGCATTCAAGCGTAGTTTATCTAAAGTGGTCACAGCTTTAACAATGTGTTTTTGTTTAGTATGAAGTCAAACCAGAGCTGTCGGCTGGATGAGATGTATTGAGAAGCGTCTCGGTTTGAAAAATGATTTGAGACCAGGAGCCTCTAAATTAATTTCACCTGAACTGGAACTTAATAAAACTTCTTGGATATAATTAAAAACAGCTCAGAAAAGGCTTTACTTCCTGAAGAAGGCAAACTTCTGGAGCCAAAACCTCCAGAGAGGGGCGATAGAAAGCATTGTGACAGGAAGCATCACAAACTGGCGCGGCCCGTAGACGACACACCCCAGAACCAGTCAGTTCACCTGCTGCCACCTGACAACAGATACAGACGTATCTGCTGTTGTAGCATCAGACGACACAGCAGCTTCACTCCTCAGACTCTGTTCTGTTTTTTGTGATTGTGACTTGAAAGGACTCAAACCTAGTTTTGTTTTTAATACTTTATACTTTGTACCTCTCCACTCCAGATTATTACTGTACAATTTTAACATTATTATCATCATCATTATTAATATAAACACTTTCTGTTCTTGAAATTACAACATTTTCAGGATGCTGGTGGTATCTGCTCTCTTTTAGGTGAAGTATCAGTAAATCCACATGACAAAAACTGTTCCAGAAATTTCTCTCCTCACATTTCTGCCTCATCTAAATCCAAATCCTTCCTGAAAGAATCATCTGTGGTATTATTTTAAGTTGCATCACGGTGTGTTTCGAAGCTGTCTGTGTTTCTCTCTGCAGCTCAGACTGGATGAAAGGCAGCTCCAGCCTCCTGAGGGAGAACCTGTCCATTAACCGAGTGAGGAAACTTTAACTTTGACTGATCATGCTAACGAATCCACCAAATGTTCTTTTCTGTTGCCTCAATATGTTGCTCAAATGTATTCATAAGCGCTCAGTGTAGCACGCTTGAAGTCTTGCAGCTCATCCACAAACTGCTTTTACCAACAATTTCCTCTTTCAGCTCTCAAAGTCTAGGCGTCGTTTCAGTTCACATAAATTCTCTGTCAGGGAAAACTGGGACGATGATTTCTTTGATAATCTGGGTCATATGAATTTTAAAATCGCTTGCCATTTTACTTGTCTCCTCAATTTCAGCAGGAACGGGCACCTGCCATCATCCAACAATATGCGAAAATGCTCCGTATCTTCGGGACAAAGTCAAATTATTGACTCCATTGTGGTGAATTTGGATTGGGGAAACTGTGAAATAAACCTTTATTCTCCAGAGGAATCATTTTGAGTGATTATGGAGGAAGAGAATGAGTCATTTCTTCTCTTTCTTCAGCAGCCAGTTTCTCTTTAAAATCAAATGAATATGAAAGGAAAAAAAGAAGGAAATAAGAGACCCAAAGAAAGGAGGAAGTACGAAGGCGACAGAGAGAACTGAAAGAGTCCAAAGGTGGAAAGAAAGAAAAATAATGACACCAGCTGACAGACAAAAGCCGGCAGAAATAGCAGCGCTATCACAGAGAGTCCTCGTCATTGTGTTTGGTATTAGATATCCTCTCTGTTTGTGAGCATCTCTTCTTTCTTTTTATCTTGTTTTTTTTTCTTTACTGACAGTCAAACTCAAGACTCTCCACACATCAGACACAAACGCCAAACACTGAATCTCTAACCTTCGTCAACTCATGTCTGTCTAACAAGCTGGAAGCCAGCTGGATTTGATTTGCTCTGATCAGACATCAGTGGGAGGCAGAACGACAAAGAAGTGGAGCTACAAAGTGTTTTCTGAATTAGGTTTTCTGCTGAACGTGACGAGCTAAACCAACACAGGACACTCACATGCTCACATGCTCATGATGAAGCTACGAGTGAAGAGATAAATGATGCATAACTAGTACAATGCTGGCTTTTAAAGGACAGCCAGTGTTGCATAGCCCATTACTGACGTTAATTTTCTAAAAGACACCATACATTTTACCGTCGCTTGACTTTATACCTTCCTAGAAAGCCGTTCATCACAGTGTTATGAAAATCGATCGACCAGCACTTTCCAAAAGTTCCCAAATCACACACGAACATGTTCTCTCACTCTCTCACTTCTATAACCTACCTACACTTTTTTCTTGATTTGAGCACCTGGAAAACAGGCCAACCCACATTATAACGGGAGAAGTTGTTTGTTTTAATGAGATATGTTGTTCCCATCTCACTGTTTGTAATTTTAATGGAGATATTCTGCTCAATTCCAGGTTCCTAATTTTACTCTAAGTTACTACTAGGACAGGTTTGCACACATTAAAGCTAACAAACACAAACATTTTCTTATATTTTCTCATATATGCCCCCTCTGTCTGAAACGCTCTGTTTTGGCTCCTGTCTCTTTAAGGCCCCCCCGTCCTTAATACCCAGCCTGCTCTGATTGGTCAGCTCACACACGCCTGAGCCAGCACCGCCAACAACAACAGAGCAGCCGTGCCAAATCAATTCTTACGTTTCAAACAAGCCACTAAGCAGAAATTGTGCAAATGTGTGACATGGTGATGTAGCGTGATGTCACAAAGTCACAGAGTTAAAGGCGGGACTACTGACGAGGCGTTCAGGAGCAGTGTTTTCTGAATCTTCATGATCTTCTACACACACAAGAAACTATAAAATACTGGCAGACAACTTTAACAGACAGACCTCAAGCTGCAGCCGGAGGGCGTTTGGTTTTCTTTACAGTCCCATGAAACTGGAACAACATCTGCTCATCAGGAAGCTCCATAAATCACCTGGTTACCGTCACTGGCCTCTGTCGTCCACCAGCTTGCACATGATGGCCCCCGATCTGGAGGTGTTCGCTGGGAGGCTGCCAGCTAGTTAGCAGTTACTTTAGCAGCAAGTGACGCTAACAGTCCAGAGTCAGGCAGAACAGGACAACAGAAGGGACAACAGAATATATAAATACGAGGTGACGGTGAATTAAGTCATACAGCTGTACAAGTCATACAGTGTTTTGGTCCAGTGATCTGTGAGCTCTGGCATCCAGAAACACTCGCTGTCGTTCTTCGCTTCATACATTCACAGCAGCGTCATAAAGATTGAGAAATTATTGGGTGGAAAATTTGTAAACACCTCGAGTTCAAAATGAGTCCTTTTTGTCATTTTTTCATCATTTCTTGGGAGCTACGAACCGTAAAATACCATTAAAATATCTTCAGTATAATAGCTTTTTTTGCTTCACTGTGCCTGATGATGTTGTAGAGGACGTATGGAGCCAGAGACGTGATGAAAACACTGGACTTCATTTAAACCTCAATCCTCCCCGCCTGCATCTGCACCTTATAATCAATTACCAAGTGAACTGAAACGATTTCCAGGAAAAAACTTCTGGTTAGAAAAACAGTCAGCACTCATGGAGTTAATGGATAATGCTAGACCGGTCTGGTCCTTCAGTTTCTGTGGAGGTCCCATATGTTAACACAAGAAGTTATGTAATTATGTTACGTAAATGCATTTTGCTTTTAGCTGACTGACAAAAACTGAAGCACCATCGAACTGGAACTGACAGTACATCTGTAAAATAACCACAGAAGAGAGCGATTGTTCGACAGCACGGCCGTGAAGTCACAGACTGTTTAATTTGTATTTAAAATAGAGACATAAAAACGTACAAGTCGTCTGCTTGATTCTACCTGTGCATGTAGTGTGAATAAATCAGTCACGAGAACAGGAAGGTGAGACAGGACGTCAATGAATCATGAAACCAGATTTCAGAGACGTGGAAACTGATTGAAAAATTTCACAAACAGTAAAAAAGTCGTGTCCAAATTAATGGCCTGTCACCCGACTGACAGGAAACCTGCTGACATGACTGAAAGCCCCTAAAACTTTACTGGAGAGTAATCCACAAAGATTTAGAAAGTATGAAAACTGTTCAGTCTCACAGTCTGGAGTCATTTTCACATTAATAAATGTCTAAAACACGCAAATATTCCTCACTGTGCGCAAAAATGTCAGAAAGTGCTTCACTTGGCACAAAAGCAGGAGGCTTCCTGTTTGCTCAGTCAGTGTCAGATTACTAGTTACCTTCATTTTAAAGTACAATATTGTCTGCATAGAGTAATATATTATTATATTCTTATATTCTAGATGTTGTTGAAATGAAGGAATGGCCTTGACGCAGTGATGAGCTAAGGATCACAGTCTGATATACAACATTAAAGTGATTTTAAACATTAATGCGTCAACGACAGAAATAAAGAAACATACAGTGAGTGCTCTCACCTTTCATACTTTATTTATAGCCTGTTTTAACTTGAAAGCCTTCAACTTGTTCTGATTTCACACTCTGCTCTTCCTCAGTCACCTTCTTGAACTCGACATGTCGACTCGATGTGTTTTCAGCGTTGCTGTAGCCGACGTGTTGTGTTGCAGCTGGTAGGAGGTAAAAGTTCTGGAGGTTTTCACTGGACGCTCCGGGCTAAAAGGTGAAGCACGCGGCTCTATAAAAAAACGGACTGTCAGGTTGAACCGAGTCAAAGGTTTTCTTGTTTACAGATTTTGGAGAAACATGTCAAGTCTTTTCCTGAATGATCCAACAACCAACACACGGAGAGCCGGAGCTGTTTTTCATCCCTGGAGTCCCGCAGGTGACACTCGACTCTGAATGCAGGATGCTCTGAGCCGTCGAGCTCCGCGGGATCTAATAATGACTCCTGCGACCGCTGAGTTTAACTGTCGGAGGAAATCAGCCGAGTATTCATCTGAAACATGAAATGCAATTGAGGTTCCTGCCTCAGACGGATGACTTGTGCTCTTAACACGAGGGAGGTCAAACAGTTTGTCGCTTCTCAAAATGTTTTTCTTCGACTCGTTTTTCTTTAAAGCAGAATTATTACAAGTTCAAACTCACGCACTGCTGATGTCGTGGATTGAAGAGTCGCACTGATTCAGTTTAACGACATCAGAATCACAAGACAATGAATCATCAGCGTGAAGATGATTTCAAACTGTTCTGTTCAAATCTGCATGTTTTACTTTACAGTTTTTTTCCAATTGCTAAAACGCACTTTTGCAAACTAGGCTGGTTTGATCAAAATACTTAACACAATTTACAAATCACACACCCAAACTGCAAAACACCTCATCCTGCAAAATGAAGCACTGCAACCAAAACAACATACAGTATTATTAAAATCAAACTTTTGCACCCAATGGCACACTTTATTCGTATTACAGATGTTTGTCTTACCAGCTACACACTGCTGGGCAGAATGAAAAACACTCTCATCTTTAGCTTTGCCAACATACTAACAAAGTTCAAACTGTAGAGATTCACCAGATTGTTCACATGCACAGAAATGTTTGCAGACACACACGCGCTGCTGAAACATTTATTTATTTATTTTTCACCAAACAAGTCAGTGCAACATATGCACAGCAGATATATTCACATTGGAGTGAACAACAATATGCTCACAAAACAGTGACTGAAAAAGAAAATTGCAGAAACAGAATGCGACACTGAGAGGCTGCAGTCTCTGTCAGCTGATGGTTGATGACAGAATCAACTAAAGTCGCTCTGATTTCATCTGAAAGTTGTTTGACCATGAGCTCCTCTACCAGCTCCACCTCTCTCTCTTCCTCCCTCCTCCTCTTCCTCTCACCTGTGGTCTTTTAGTGCTGACTTCCTGATTGAAGTGGTAACAATTATGGTAGTAATTATTTAGCCGGGTGACACATATAGTGGCCAATTAGCTCCTGTAGTGTCAGTTTGAATGACAGTGTTTTGAAATGGCAAACATGTGACTTTATGTCACATGTGTCTTATGCAGAGAACTGTGTTTTTAAAAAGTGACATTTTGATTTGCAAAATGTGTGTAAAGCAGAAAATGTGTTTAAAGTTTTGGAGACTTGAGAAGAGTTTTAATCTCTGTGTGTATTTCCAGTGTTAGCAACTGGAAATAACTGTAAACCAGTAAAAAGAGGATTTGAAATGAATGAGTCCTCGTTATGATGTAACATTATGACCAGCTGTTGTCTTCTTACTGTGCACATTGAGTGTTTTTAGCCTCCTGATGAATATATTATTTTTATTTCTCTTTCAGTTCTGATTGAACTCATTCTCTGATCACACACACATTTTTAGTTTCTGTGTGACACACACACACACCTATAAGATATTATTACTACTTCATGCTCTAGAAAGCATGCAATCTGAAAAATAATGTGTAATTTAAGCTGTTAGATGAATGTAGTGGAGGAGAACATTCAGTATTTACCTCTGAGATGCTGTGGAGTAAAAGTGTTAAGTAGAAGTGAAGTACATGTACTTTAAATGTGCCTCTTATCTGCTAACTGATCTGATAAAAATCACCCAGAGTTCACAGTTTCCTCTGTGCTGTCGAGTTCATCGCTACAGATTTTGGTTTCGCTGCCTCGATGCAGCAGGTTGTTTGTTACTGTGAGCATGAAAGCCGCCTCTCTAATAATAAAATCAGAGTGTGTGCACATCGTGAAGCTGCCTGTGTGGGCGCGACTGAATAATGCACCTTTTAAATAGCAGGAAAGATTCTGCACCGTTTAGACCTTCAGATCAGGTTTCTGTTGGTGTTTCTGCCACTTAAAGGTGTCAGTGTGCCGTCAGTCAACAGCGAGGACGCTGGGCGGGGAAACGACTTCTGGGTCAGTCTGAAGTGAAAACTGGACCTAAAGAATCTGCTGATGGTGTCGATAAAGCTGCTCCACACCTCAGTCACAGAGGTCGTGAAGGTGAGCATGTCTTCATTACAGCTGGTGAGAACTTCAGACCCACGAGGAACGTGTTCCAGCTCCTCAGATCTGACTCATTAGACATCAGAGGAGCAGAAGTTAATGGTCTCCATACGGGGGGCTGATGATCTGACCAGACGCTCGGAAACAACAAAATCTGCTGAGAGCTGCAACAAGCCCTGCAGATGGTTCAGATCCTCAGTGATAACAAGGAACGTGAGACGGAGGATTAGTGGCTGAACACACAACATCCACATGAACTGCACTGTTTGTAGTGACAGTAGATTAATCTGCTCGGCGTCTGAGAATGTGTCAGTTCCAGACGTATAACAAACTGCAAATGCAGCCGAGAAAAGTTAGAGAAAGTTTTCAGTCTGACAGAATTTATAAACACTTTAAACTGCGAGAGAGAGAGAGAAGACATCTCACCCAGCAGAGCTTTTTATTTATTTATTTATGTATTTTTCTAACCTTTATTTCATCAGAAATGTTCCCATCAGGAGTCAAACTGTTTTTTTTTAGAGGTCCCGGCCCAGACAGCTCACAAAGTTTCACATGGAGCAACAAACAGCCGACTTTAAACCAACAACATGGAGCATCTGCACATGTTCACTAATTATTCTCACACATTAGATCCTGCGAGGCTGCTGCACATGTTCCCAAATAATTATTCTGGATCTGTAAAAAAGTTTCAGCTGTAAAACAGTCTGATCGACCTCTAACGAAGCCCTCGAACATCGTTATCTCAGTAACGAGGCTGAGGTGCAGAGCACGCTGAGGCGTCTGCGCTTCTGTCCGTCTGAATTTTCAGCAGATTTCCGTCCAGCCGGCTCCTGTTTATCTCTGGTTGTGTGTTTTTCAGAGCTGGAGAGGAAGTTCAAGAACAAGGACGCGCAAATATCGAATCCCGAGAGCCCGAAACAGAGACGAGGAGCTCGAGAACACACAAGGAGGTTTTTACTCATTTCCTGCAAAAATTCAAATACTGCATGTTTGTGTGCTGTGAGGACGTTCATGTTCGATCCAGGCACCAGAATAAATGTTGGCAATGTACGTTTCTGCAAACCGTGTTTTAACTTCACGCTGAGCTGGCAGCTCTGGAGGAGAGAGCCGGGTGCAGGTCTAGACCTCCTGGAGGAATTAACACCCGGAGTCACGTCAGATTCTGGTCTACTGACGAGAGGAGAGCTCAGAGATCACTTTTTAACTTTCTCGATTAAAAATTGTGATTTCTCTTCCCTCCTGTTGATCAGCCGGACTGCAGCAGTGATCCGGCGCTGACCTCCACTGTCCGGTGGTTCTGTTGTGTTCTGTTGACTGCTGACTGGAGCTGGAGAGGAAATGTGCTTTACTTCATGAGCGTAACGTTGCAGAGAGGAGAAGAGAAGAAGAAGAAGAAGAAGAGAGCAGCAGCTTTAACACAGTTTCAGACAAAGAGTCTGGAGGATTGGAGGAGACGAGCAGAGAAGACAGAAGGTCAGAAACAGATTTTCCCATAAAATAAGAAGCGATGAAGCAGTCGGAGCCACGTGAGGCCTCGGAGGACTCGGAGGACTCGGGGGGGTTCGCTTGCAGACAGATTTCAACCAACTGCCGCGAGCCGTCTCTGCAGCCCTGACAGGTTTCTGTGCAGCCTCTCCAGGATCCCGGCTGCATATCATGACTACTGATGTGTGTCAGTGTGGCTGCCAAGTTCTGCTGGTACAGAACAGCCGCAGATGAACAGCGGCAGGAGGGTTTTGTTGAAGTCGGGTTTGTTTCGTAACAAAGTTGTGTAAACACGGCGCTTACGAGCGTCTCTGCAGCTTCATACGTCTGTGAAACGGTCCGTCATGCAAGTGTAACATACGAAAATCACGCTGTTTAACACAGACGAGCAAAAACTAAATAATGTCACAGCTGTGTGTCGTGTCTGTGCACGAGGAAAAGCAGCGAGCACATCCCGTCCTTTAACTCTGCAGCTGCGCTCGTTCTGCAGCCCAGTTTGTTGAATGTTTCTCAGGACTTATTGTACTTCTCTCTCTCTCTCCCTGCTCTCAAATATTTGCTTCTTCTCCGTCAATTGTGCATACATCACAAAAACGTTCCATCTGCATATAAAACAGCAATTAATATTCCCCGGAGCCGCTGCTCCTCCCTGGTTCACATCGTTCTCTCTCCGGCAAACATTTTCCCTCGTCCTCTGTTTGTTTCCACCAGAGATGCTCGAGGACGGACGGCGAGCTGGTCTTTGTGCAGCAGACCGACTTCATGTTCTCTCTGCCTTTGTTCTGTTGAGCACCACAACTCCTTTCTTCCACACTTTGGTCTATTTGTATGCACTCAAAGCTGCAGACTTTGTCTTTCTGCGACCTCTTCTGCACCCGAGAGAGAAAACAAACATCCAGTAACGAGACTTGAAGAGGAGAAGAAGAGCTAAATGTTGATTACAGATCGAGTGTTCATGAATACATTTTGATTCAATTATTGTCATTGCTGTGTAGAATATAGACGGAGCTTCTGGGTCCAAACAGTGAAGCCAACACAGAAGTGCCTGTAAGAATGTATTCTCTCTAAAGGCTGATTGCATGTAAGCGTAACAGAAACCGACTCCACCTCTCAGTAAGCTGTTTCCTGATGTGTTCAGGGTCTCAGACTCTAGTTTAAAGTCTTCTTTAGCATAACATGATGTTTATTTTGTACATTACTGACTTCTTAACAGTAAAATAGACAATAAAGCTTCATCTTTCCGTCAACATACAGTCACTTCTGACTCGATTAGACGTAGATGGTGACGACTACAGTGAACTTAAGGCCTCAAAATGGAAGTCCGACTCGCTACTGACTTTCACCTTCACACTGGACACGTACAGCGGCTCCTCCTGACTTCCTCCTTTGCTACTGCAGTAATGACTCCGGCCACTAGAGGTCGCTGCGTAACAAGAAATGTAAATATGGGTTTGAATAAGCTGCTTTCACAGTCGAACTGTTGGGTTGTTTCCCGATGAGGACGGGCTGATGTCTAAGTGAGATAAGATATAAGACATGACTAAAATAAAAGTTCTGACAGACTTCAGCATCGTCTAAAAGTCTGAGTGTGGACGATGAACCTCTTCACATTTATGTAAAGATTTTCTCTGAACTCTCTGGTAATTTTGTTCCACTTGTTTTACCGGCGAACGATCGATTTTATGTTCTGGTGTTTAATGAGAACTGAAGCCTCGTCTTGAATCACTCAGCCTGTATTTATTGATTCTTGTTCAGTGAATTTTTCATCGTTGAAACAAGAAGTCGAGTCTCGACTCACTTTGTAATCGCGGCACATTGCACATTAATCTTGAAGATTGATATTTGATGTGCTGCATCAAACAGAACCATCAGTGTGGACCTGCTGCCTTTATGTCTGTCTCACTGCTCAATATGTTATATGAGCAGAGAATTAACATATTCTCGTCCTGGCGTGCAGCAGCTCGTTGACGCCCACACAGTCGGTGGCAGGCGGCGCTGAAATGCGTCGAGTCCAGGACCTCATGTTGTCGCTCCACCTGGCAGGAGAGGAACCATTGTGTTCCTCCAAAGCCAGATTTTTAAAATACCCTCTTGAATGCTTTCAAAGCGGAGCTGAACAATGACAGTTTCAAGGTCAGGAAGCATCACATGGAGGCTTCGCTTTCTATCCCTCTGTGGAGAGCGGATCTTTACACTCTGTGCTCAGAGCTGAAAACGTTTTGATTTCAGGCTCACAGGCGTGAAAGCGGGAACTGAAGTCTGAACATCTTTTCAACTGGATGAAAACCGTCTACAGTCTCACTGTCAGAGCTATTATATGTTGATCTGGCTTTTAAAAGATGATTAGTAGCTACAGACAACTGGGATCGAAGTTAAAGGACACTTCTTTGTCATCCAAACTATGATTTATTCGGTTTGAAAATGTGTTTGATAGCATTTTACTAACTGGAAATCTTAGAAGGCGACAAAAACAAGAGTCAGATGAGAGAAACCAGCAGACAGCAAACCACTGTGTGATCAAAAGCAGGAACGTTAAGCGGCTCAACGAGACAAAACGGATCATTTAAGGGAAATATATCCACCGCAGCCTGAGCTGAGAGGTCAGAGGTGTTGGTGGCTACTGGATCTAATTTAGACGTAATGAGATTCGGACCTTTGCTTGGAGGAAATTTAAGGAACTGGACCGCTTTGAATTTTAATCGAAGATCCCTCCTGATAAAAGTGCAAGAAACTGGGTCAATTACTCAGAGGCGGCAAGAGTTCACACAGTTTTTACTCTCTGCAGGACGTGTGTGGTCAAAGCTAACATCATATTAATAGAATTCAAAGTCTGTTAAAGTTACAGGTTCACAAACAGGTTGTCGTCACACCTGATTGGCTGGGAGGAGAAAACCTCCAGCTGCTTTTACTCATTGATCAGAAAGTCTCTGCACACCTGCAGCAGGTGATCTGAGTCCACTGTGATCAGTCCAGAGCTGTTCTGATATTCAGTTAAACGTCTGAACGCGTCGGTGTCGACTGCGACTCCGTTCAGTTCGTCCTGCTGTGACTCTGTTTGCCGTCTGCAGGACGACACACAGCAGACTGTCGTCAGGAGGAATATCTGCTCTCGTCACTCACATTGTTTCCTTTTCTTTCCTTTTTACAGCATCAACATCCACGACTGACTTACAGGTTCCTTAGATTATTTTGTTGCAAATAAATGACTTTAATGACTTTGAAATATGCAAGATTTGTGACCCGGGAGGAGACCAGGAGAGGAAATTGGTGTCTTTATTTTTAATTTATTTTACTCTGAGCTTGTGATCTTTATTTTATTAACTTATGGTGATTAAAAATCCTGATTAAAAGGAGGAGGGGGCGTTCAGAGGAGCCCGTCTGCAGACGAACCTAGAAAACTCTTTTAAATAACGTCTGCGTTTATGTTTTATATTTGCAGATGAAACTTGGTCATTTCCAGCTGTGTTTGAGGTGAAAGAAGCAGGTGAACTTCTTTTAAATTCTTCCTTCCTTCTCTGTGCTGGATCCTTCACGGCCGACCGTGTGCCGACATTCACTGTCAACTCCAGCAGACAACAATCGAATAGCCAACGATAAGGAACGTTAACAAAACCAGGGAAGAAAACACGAAACGGAGATGCTAATACTGTGCTGTGTTCCGATATCCATACTTCCATGAGAACACTTAAACGTAGTACACTATCCGCACTTACTAAGTACGCAGATTTCAGAGAGTGTTGTCACTTACCGGAAATCACGATTGCGACAGCCGCGGCGGCTCGTCACCCGCCAAACACATCCCGCTTTGAACGGTGAACAAAAGACATCTACGACTTTACTTTTTAACAATTACAATCCTACAATCCTGCAATATGGCTCCGCTGCAGGCGCTGTCGCCTCGGTAGCTATTTAAAAAAAATAATCCAAGCTGAGCGCCTCTGCCTGGCTCTGCTTCTTCCGCTACGTAGACAAGATGGCGGCCGTTGAGTGCGTAAAGTGAACATCGTTGCACACTCAACTTTGCCGTTATGAGGGAAACATCCGGGTCCTTTAGGTACACTTCTTTTTGCCGCGATCGATATCGGAACACCGTAAGTACTCAAACTAAGTATAGTAAGTACGGGAAGTATGGATACTGGAACACGGCAAAAATCCTCATCGCGCCGCCTACAAACTGTCCAAACTGCTGCCGGGTGAACACGATCATCGCTTCCTGCTGTTTAAATAAACTTTGCTCGCTTACAAGATGAAAAAAATGCATTTTAAATATCCTGAGTTGTTGTGTTGTGTTGTGTTAATGATACAAATCAGCTGAGATTTTCCTGAACACACAGCAGCGCGTCAGAGGAGGAGGACGATGTTGTGGAAGCACATTTCGGCCACTTAGAGAAGAAAAGTTGATGAAAGTTCAGCCACAATCTGAAATTATAAGAAAAAAGTCACAATCGATAGATTGATTTGACTTACAACTGAAATATTCTTTCTTTTCTTTAACCGGTGGAAAACTCTTCCATATCTCTCTCCGTCTTTATTTATCCGTCTTTATTATTTGTCTGTTTTCATCTCTGCCTCTGACGTTCCACTCGACCGCCTCATTTAAGGACGTGACTCCTGAACGAGACGCAGCTACGACGTTAAAATACGAGACTGAACATGAAGAAATGAAACGTTTCGACGTTTCTGCCTCTGATTTATTCTGCCGTTAGCATGCCGTCTGTAGCATCCTCGTTAGCTGCTCTTCACACGAATGATTCACTGTTAAACTGCTGTTAGAGGAAAACACTCCACGTGGGCTCTCACTCTGTGTCTCTGGCCTCTTTTGTTTCCAACACAATTATCCTCATTATTATTTCGGTCGAGGTGCTTAATTACACAACATTAAAGTTGCTGTCAAACTCCGCGTTGCCCGGCAACAGACATGATGTAACGACGCTCGTGGCCTTGGACTCGTCGCTGCTCCTGCCGCCGCCGACACTCGTATCTGTGGTTTGTGTTTTATAAGATAAAAGCGTCTCTCCGGATTGTCTTCCTCGGTCATGTCAGATTTTGCAAATCGGCAACAATTAAAGCTTTCGGGCCAGGGCTCAGCAGTTTGTCCAGTCAGGTTGGAGTGTTTTCTAGAGACAATAAAGACGTTGAATGACTCGGCCCGCAGAGGACGGTCCAGTCGTTCCACGCCGGGCTTCGGAGGATAATCATCTATTGTTGCTTGAGCCTGAGGTTGATTATATTTATTCAGAGGCTCGGCTGTCGTTCCCTCTCTCCTCTCTCCTCTCTCCTCTGCCTTTCTTTCCCTTTTGTCCTCTCTCTCTGTACAGCAGCTCGGCCCATCTGCTCGCTGCACATGAATTTTTAATGGCTTTGCCCCCGAGCCGTGCGGTGTCAACACAACATCGCTGCGGTGCGAAAAACTGGAGAAACTTCCATTCAGCTTCTTGTTCTTCACGTCTGTCTTAAACTTTTAAGTGCTGCTGGTGTGTAATTACTCTGAGGCGCGGGGCTCCATTGAGAAATCAGTGTATATTTTGCAGAAAGCGGACGTTTTTTTTTTCTCAGATTGTTATTAACCAGCTCTGGTGTGGATGTTTGTGCACAGGGAGCCTGTTTGCTCGTCTCGTGCAGAGACGTCTCGGAGCTCCGCGGGGACGATAGTTTGCAGCCCTGCGGCCATTTTCCTCTAATTAACATTCAAGTTCAGGCCAAACCTGAACTGTGAAGCTGGACTGTGATTGCATCAGGCGGGCGGAGATGGAAACACCTGCTGTCATCTTCCTCGGGCTTATTTGGAATAGAAAGTGATTATTTAATAAACGAGTGGTGAATAATAAATCAATACTCCGGCTGTATGACAAGCCCTTTAATGTCGGTTTGACAGCACAGTGGAAAACAGGGTTAAAACTGTGTACACACACACATGTGTTTGCCTCTGTGTGTGTGTGTGTGAGAGCAGTAACACACACTCATACATTCACATCTTATGTTCGTTTGTGCGTCTCGAATAAAATCTTCTTGAAGGCCCTCCTGAAGTCTCGGTTGAAGACGGTGTAGATGATGGGGTTCAGGCAGCTGTTGCAGTATCCGATCCAGAAGAACAGGTTGAAGAGAGAGTCGGGGATCGTGCAGTTCTCTCTGCAGACGGCGTGCAGACTGTAAGTGAAGAAGAACGGGAACCAGCAGAGGACGAAAACCCCCATGACCACGGCCAGGACGAACGTGAAGCGCTTCTCCCTCATTTGCGCCACTTTGTTTTTGGACAGAGACATCTGCCTGCTGCGGAGCGGCACCGGAGACGGGAGGAGCAGGTGGTGGGAGCACTGGTCGGACGACGCCCAGGATATGGAGGCGCAGGAAGGAGGAGGAGGCTTCAACCTGTTCCCCTCCCCGTCCTTGCCCTCCTCTGTTTTCACACCTCCGACGGCTCTCCTGGAGAAGCGAAGAGCTGCGGAAAACGAGGAGGTCGTCTTCACGTCCGGTTCGCAGCTCTTCTCCTCCAAGTCAATATCGTCCAGATCTCCCCTCCGGATGCCGCTGCTGTTGCTGTCCATGTTGGAGGAGCCGTGTCGGATCGCGGGCCGCGGGCTGTCCAGCTCGTACTGGGATTCACAGCAGCCGGCTCTCTTTCTTTGGCAAGTCCCGGCGGCCCCGACGAAGCAGGTCTCGGACTGCGACGGCTGACGCTCCATCACGTTCTTCGCCACGAACACGGTGGAGGCTCGCTGCTTGGCAACGCGGTAGATCTTACAGTAAACGAGTATCATGATGACTCCCGGGGCGAAGAAGGACACGAGGCAGGAGGACAGGATGTACCACGTCTGGTTGTTGATGAGACACTCCTGCCTCCGGGTGTCGCTCTCCTCCTCCGTCCCCAAATCCTCCTCCTTCTGCTTCATGAGGAGCGGCGGGGAGGAGATGACGATAGAAATGAGCCACACGATGCTGATCATCACTTTAATCCGTTTCGGCGTCCGTTTGCGGTTGTAGCTGACGGCTTTGGTGACGGACCAGTAGCGGTCGAGGCTGATGGCGCAGAGGTGGACGATGGAGGAAGTGCAAAAGAGGACGTCCAGAGCCAGGTAGAAGGAGCACCAGGTGGAACCAAAGTACCAGTAGCCCATGACCTGGAGAGAGGAAACCAATTACGATATGTTAATGATTCAGTAAGCACCAGTAATGACCTGCGGAGGGAAAGAAAAGGTGTTATATTCTCCGGTCAGGGAGGCTTCGAGCCAGGAGCCTAAAGGACCATTTCACCTTAAAATAGAAACTCCCTCAATACCTCATTACAGCCGAGTTGGCTGAGAATACATTTAGTTTGTTGCAGGACTTCTCGGTGAGTTCGCCCCCCCTGTGGTTTCACATCAACGCTCTCGTAAATGATCTGAGCCGACAACCTTTTCACGGCTGCAAGACACTAAAATATCCATCATGTTCCTCCACACTGAGCTCTGCTGGCAACGTGTCCGACAGAGTCCAACATTTTCCTCTTCATCACCTGAGTTTTGCTCACTGGCAGGTGATGAAGGCGTAAATGTTGGACTCTGAGCTGCAGAGCAGTTGCTTGGCTACAGATATTCTGCTGCAGTGGTTTTTCTGGCGAGCTTCGGTCTCAGTTTATGTGAAATGATGAGCAGCTGAAGATCTGAGGAAGGCTGAGAGGAACAACTGGAGGCTTTTGTTCCCTTAAGGGCTCATTTAGGAAACGCTTCTGTGTGTAAACACACATGTTTTGCATCGTTTTGGCCGATCGTTGGATCCTGTAAACGCACTTTGAAACTCAGGGTGGAAAAATTTGAAAACTCCGCTGTCATGTTCTCGTGTGTACAGCAAATCCTCATGCTTTGCGTATCGATGGTGCCATCGGCCCACCGCTCGACCTCTGAACTCTGCATATCAACATCTCATATCAACAACAATGGCGCACTACATACTTGTGTTGGTGCTGCAGAAGATATTGAGCCTATCAGGGTTACTGGGGCAAAATATTCTGCTCCTCTGCCACGACGCTGAGCGAAAAAGGATTATGAATCCACCGTGAAGGGCTTTCTGCTTCTACTGTCTGTTTGTATACAGCGCTCAAGCTTTAAGTGCTCCGTCTCTTCTTCTCTGTATTTGGTGAATTTCAAGCGCCACCTGAATATGAACTACAGCGTGTTGAGACGCTTGCAATGGATCCATTTGGATGCAAACATTCTTGAAACGATGTCGAGGAAGACGGGGGAAAAATAACTGTTTTGGTACGTGTGGACATGGACTAAAGCTCAATGTTAGATACAAATACACATACAGATGAAATTTCGTCTGTGTTTCTGCACGTTTTCTAAATTTTTACAGATGCAGATCAACTGAGCAGTTCCTCCAGCGGCCACGGGGGGCAGTGGACCACCACAGGAAAACAGGAAGAGACTTTAAAAATGGCTGAGGAGAGCTTACTTTAAACTTCTGTATGATGAAACTGGAGGGTGGCGAAGGAAAAGTGGAGGTCTGAGTGAGACTGATTGGACTCTGAGCGCCCTCTAGTGGTTCCATATTTGAACCAACATGCAAGATGCACGGAAGTATGTGAGCCATGAAGGTTACATCGTTTGAAACCTATTTTCGGACTTAAAGAGAGTATAAGTGAGCCAGAACTCCAAGAACAGGGCTTTAAGTTTAAGTTTTAAAGATTTTAAAGATTGTGTCTGTGAAGTCACATTAAATTGCATTTGAATGTGTATAAACTGGGTTTCAGTGGCGCCAGTTACTGGCGTGTTGTTGGTGAACACAGCAGTGTCTCTCTTCATCATGTATCTTTAAAGAGGCGTACTGTTGGTACCAGAATAAACTCGTTACTGAAGTCAAATTCTTATACAGACTTCAGAGGAAACTTCAAAAATAAGTCCAAAGAAATCACACAGGAGACGCTGTTTGGATCTGTGGGAGTTGACGTGGGCTATCTGAGACCCGGAGTCAATTTTTCAGTGATGCTGTTTAATCAGCATCTTGATCCGCCACACCTGTCAGGTGGATGGATCATCTTGGCGACGGAGACAGAAGAGCTCGCCAATACAGATTTCGACTTCTTGAGTTTGTAAAAGCGGCATCTTCCTGTCTTCCTCACTGGCTGATGGATATATGCAGATACAGATGAATCTATGATAATCTAATATCGGCTGATATATTGAGCCTGATGATTTATCTGTCGAGCTCTTATTATAAATCCAACATCTTTGACTTTGTCCAAAAAAACAACCCGAGGATGTCACAGCAGATCAAAACTGCTTTAAAACCGCCTCAGAAAAAAGAGCCTGTGAACTCTTGATTAGCAGATTAGCATGCAAATATAATTGGGAGTCAAGTCACAGTTGAGCTGACAGAATATGAGTCAAAATCTGTTAAGTTTTGACCTGACGATGGCACTTTAATTATAAAAGTCACCAGGTTCATTCAGATTCGTCCTGAAGGGAACATGAATTTTACTCAAAACGACTAAATGTCCACTTCATGATTGTGCTTTTGGAAAAGTCAATGGATCACCAAAATCAGCTGCCCTGACTCACTTTTTCTTCAGTTCATAATGACTCCCCTCATTTTGATAAACCAACAGTCCATCCGCTGTAAACCAGTTGTAACAGAAATGGGGATCACAGTCAGTTCAAGTGAGACGGATGTTAAGTAAACCAGACAGAAGGACCAGGATGACCCGAAGTACCAGACTGGCTGTGTTCTGAACAAGAAATCTATTAGAAAAAAGTTAACCTGCAGAGAGGAAGAGCAACCCCAGTGAACCCGAAGCATCAGCCCATCTGACGAGAAACAATTACAGACACAACGGGCGTCTAAGAGCTGATGGAAGACAGAAGGAGCTGCGGGGAGTTTCAGGTATTACTGGCTGATGAAAAGCAGAGAGGAAACAGCAGCTTTATATCAGACGGACACACTCCAACCCGGACAACATCTGATTAAACTGTCCAGAACTCTTCAGTAAACAAGTCCGCCGGGCTCTCAAGGGGAGAACTGTGAGGTTTTAACAGGAAAATGTTCAACCCGAGAAAAAACTCTCACAGGGAAACCGAAGCTGTGAGTTGGTGCAGATATTGATTAAGAACATTGAAGCATGAGGTGAGTGAATTTTTATTTAACCATCGGCACCAAAAAGTAATCTGAGCCATCAGTTATCTGTGATAAAATGTGACAGGTTTAGTTTGTTTTTTGGAGTTTGCTGATTTCCTGTTTTATTTTGTAGGGATAACTTTTTGTCTTGTTGTCACTTTCTACTTCCTGCTCACTTCTGTTCTGTTTCCCTCCGCTGTGTTCCTGTGCTCGTCTCCGGCCTGATTTCCTCCTAGTTTGTATCAAAGCTTGTGTTGTTCCCTCATTCTTTGTTGGATTATCTGTTTCCATCCTCCTGTCAGTCATGTGTTCCTGTTTTGTCTTCAGTTTCTGTATTCTGATTAAAGCTCACCCTTTGCTTTTCAACCTTCCTCTGCGTGTCTTGCGTTTGGGTCATTTTCTATAAATTGTAACCACAAAAATGTACAAATTCCATCAACTGCTGCAGAAAGTTTTCAACGTATGAAAGTTTTGTCACTTCAACCACAGTTTCTACTTGCTGTCAAACAAACTCAAAACAACACCAGAAGCATCAGTTCTGATCACAGATGTCAGTTGTTCAGATAAGATGCACAGATTCAGGTTGCACGTGAATATCAGCTTTGTTCAGACTGCAGGCAGATCTTTAAGACCGAGTATCACACTTTTATTTGCAAGTGATTGGATCAGATGTGTCCAAACAACACAGATCTATCTTCACGGGTTGCTGATGAAGCCATCAGTCACTACGTACGCCGATGACATCGCTTTCTAACATGGAAAACTGAGAAACGGAGATCGATCTACATCATCAGACAGACTGTACGATCAATAATACCATAATGTAGGATAAATTGCCCATTTTGTGGACACGATCATTGCAGCAAAATATGGATCTCAGGCCCGACCTCTTCAGCCAGTCATGTTTGGTGTCGACTATGATGATGAACGTGATTCGCTATCACAGCTGTCCAGCTGACGTGTGCTGCACGTTGTTTTGAATGCACTTGTGAGGACAGATTTCTTTTTTTGTCCTCATGGTTATGACTTGTGTACAATAATGTTCCCCAAAATGCAATAATTTGACTAGTCCGGCGAAGTGTTAGAGCTCCATGACACTCCAACAAAGAGTTACACCTTTTCTTTACAACAAGCATAAAACTATCACTACTATTATTCTGATGTCTCAGTAGCTAACTAGCTAGCTAGCTAACGTAACATTGTTGTTTAATTATTATGCTTTCTCCTCTTGATGACAAGTGACGCCAAAGAAAGTCCAGCAGTGAGGTGGCTGCAGTTGGTTCCGCTCCTCTAACATCAGTACAACGCTAACGTTAACAATAAAGCTCCTCTAGTGTGAAATAAAGTTGTGAATGGATTCAAAACATCCAAGATTTTCTATCTCCACTAGATAAATGACAAATGGCATTGTGATAAAACCAGAGCTGGCGCAGTAACAGAACGGTAATCACCACAGAAATAGAAATGTGGTCGCGTCCACTGACGACTACTGATGACGTTTTAGGGTTGAAGGGATGTCACATTTCACAGGAGGAGATTTCAACCACTACCGTTGTAATTCTTGTCTGAGGAGCAAGGAGTAAAACTTGGAAATGGGTTTGAGCCTCAACACGTCCGTAGAAATCGGATTTGAATCACATTTCAAACCACCTGTGTTGACAGGTGTGTTGTTGTTTTCGCTGTCTAGATTTCCTAACAATCTGGATGTTCCGAGGGAAGATTTGCTCTGACAGTCTGAACAAAGCGTCTGAAAACACGTGTCCTCACCTCATTAGCCAAGGAGAACGGGATGACCAGCGTCGCCACCAGAATGTCTGCAGAGGCCAGAGACACCAGGAAGAGGTTCTGAGGTGCCCTCAGGGCTCGGCTGGTGAACACCGCTACCACGACCAGCACGTTGCCCACCACGGTCCCCAGGATGATGACCGTGACCACCAGCACGATGAACACCGACGCCACCTGTGAGTGAGGAGGTAGAGGAGGAGACCTCGGCGAGGAGGAGGACGTCTGGTTGACGTTCTCCAAAGAAGAGTTTGGTGGTAACGTGGTCGGCATCGTGGCCATTATGGACGTGAATACATCCGATAAATCCATCCTGGTTAAATCACTGACTTTACGGTCCCCATTATTCTCTCTACCTCCAGTGTTTCACTGCAGACAGACTGTCTTCAGGGCAGCCAGTGAGAAAATAACACAAAGTACAAGGATGAGAAAAAAGCCGGAGAAAGAATCTGCCAAAACATTCAAAGCTGCTTCTTTGGTTGCAGAAGAAACTGTCCAACAATATCCTCGGCAGCCTCAGAATACATCTGATTTCTAAAATAACTATCTGTGTGCGTGTCTCAGATCCACACAGCAGCACAGCGATGGTCAATATTTCATCATTTTGTGCTCAGAGACACGCTGCTTCATCCCAGTTTTAATGCCGCAACACATCTGCAACTGAGAGACGGATTTGCATGTTTTAAGTTGGAAAGGATTAAAAGC